>VYXC01003458.1:3677-30107 GCA_013397175.1 Platysteira castanea | reverse complement strand
CACTGGGACCCTCGCAACAGAAAATAATTTAGTTACACAGAAAGATAAAATATTGATCACTTTTCTTATTCTTTCTCACCAAGAAAACTCAGTTATAAATAACAAAATAAAGGAAGGAGTACCAACTAGCAATAAAAAAACCCCAAACACCATACTTACAACATGGATTTAGCCACTGACATCTGAAGCACACTGTGAGCCTGAATAGCTGTGTCTGTTGATTACATGGGAAACCACTGGCAGTGTGTCAGTGTCTGCAATATGAAGTACACAATCAACAGCATACTGAGCCAAAGCATTCACTTTCTGACTACAGTGGAAATGCAGGTAATCATGGCTGACATTTGAAAAAAGAATGTGTTTAGTGGGGGACTCGGGGCAGCATCTCTGGCCCGTCCCTTTTAGTAAGGCTATTTGTGGTGCTGTATTGTCTCACTCCTTTACTTGCTAAATTGCCTGCCCTTCCCATATTGTTTTCCCTTCCCCGCCCCTGATCCTAGCCACTCCCTCGAGTTCTCCCTGTTGGTCCCAATACCCCAACTCCACCCATGTACTGCCCCTGTGCCCCGAGACCATTAGTCCATGGGATCTCTCTGCCCCCCTCATCCCCATATAAAACCCAAGTCCTATGCCGTCTGCTTCTTCTCTGCCTTGGGGATTCAGCGTGTTGCCATGTGGCACTCTCTGCCTTGGGGACAATGTGAGTAAACATCCTCTGAGGTCCCCATGTGAGAAGCCTTTTTGCCTCCTTTATTGCCACTGTGTTGTGGAGCACACAGCTAGCTGGAGCCATGCGGGGCAGCTCGGAAGGGCTATGGGAAGCAGGAACAGCTGCTCTCCCCAAGAAAGCCCCACTGTGCTCTCCGGGAAGATCTGTGGCATGCCACACCATTGCAAGACACTACAAACTGCAACAGCTATTCAGATGTTTCACGAAGTCATCCTAATTTCTGAGGTTATACTGACCATTACAAGAGGAGTTTTCGGCTCCTGTGTGAAGCTTGCCAGTCATTAGCTTTCTTTTCCCCAAGGGATAAATGGGTTAAATGACACCTGCCTCAAAGGTGATTCCTTTACTGTCTCTAATAATCAGCTAAAGCAGTTAAAATCAAAATGAAATTACTTAAAATTTTATAGCAAGGTAAAAGATTGCAGTGGCAGTTTTGCCTGTAATCTGAATATTCTTTATAAAATATAATTAACAGTAATAAGGGTTTAATGATCATGAAAGAGGATGTGTGCTGGTTTTGGCTGAGTAGAGTTAAATTTCTTCACAGTGGCTGGTATGGGGCTATGCTCTAGATTTGTGCTGAACACAGTGATGATAATAGAGGTGTTTTTGTTGTTGCTGAGCAGTGCTTATGCAGAGCCAAGGCCTTTTCTGCTTTTTGTTCTGCCGCACTGGCAAGGAAGTTGGGAGTAGTTGGGAGGAGACACAGCCAGGACAGGTAACCCAAACTTACCAAAGGGATATTCCAGACCATATGACATCATGCTCAGTTTATAAAGTGGAGGGAAGGAGGTAGTGGGAGACATTTGGACTGATGATGTTTGTCTTCCCAAGTAGCTGTTATGCTTGGTGGGGCTCTGCTTTCCTGGGGATGGCTGAATATCTGCCTACCCATNGTGAGAACCCAAGCTGGATTTCTGAGATACTGTTAGATGGATACATTACAAATCAGGCCTAGAATGTGCTAGGAAGGGTCCTTGTGCCCAGGAAAGATGTATCAAACTGAGAACACAGGAAACAAAGAGGTATACAAAGCACAAAGGGCTATACAGAGAGATGTAGCAACTAGGTCTGGGAATGAAAGAAGGATGTTAGAAACTTCAAATTGCTGAAACTGCTCAACAAGGCAGAGATGTCAAAAGACATGACAATCTTATTAACCAATTACTGACAGCTTTGTATGCATAAGCAGACAGAATTAACCAATTATAACACTACTTTAAACGTGTGAGAGCAACTTTGTAGTGTATAAATGAATGGCTATCCGGGCAATAAATGAGATCGATCATAAAACCATTGGCTCATCGTCGTTTCTCCGGGACCCTTCCCCCACTGGGACCCTCGCAACAGAAAATAATTTAGTTACACAGAAAGATAAAATATTGATCACTTTTCTTATTCTTTCTCACCAAGAAAACTCAGTTATAAATAACAAAATAAAGGAAGGAGTACCAACTAGCAATAAAAAAACCCCAAACACCATACTTACAACATGGATTTAGCCACTGACATCTGAAGCACACTGTGAGCCTGAATAGCTGTGTCTGTTGATTACATGGGAAACCACTGGCAGTGTGTCAGTGTCTGCAATATGAAGTACACAATCAACAGCATACTGAGCCAAAGCATTCACTTTCTGACTACAGTGGAAATGCAGGTAATCATGGCTGACATTTGAAAAAAGAATGTGTTTAGTGGGGGACTCGGGGCAGCATCTCTGGCCCGTCCCTTTTAGTAAGGCTATTTGTGGTGCTGTATTGTCTCACTCCTTTACTTGCTAAATTGCCTGCCCTTCCCATATTGTTTTCCCTTCCCCGCCCCTGATCCTAGCCACTCCCTCGAGTTCTCCCTGTTGGTCCCAATACCCCAACTCCACCCATGTACTGCCCCTGTGCCCCGAGACCATTAGTCCATGGGATCTCTCTGCCCCCCTCATCCCCATATAAAACCCAAGTCCTATGCCATCTGCTTCTTCTCTGCCTTGGGGATTCAGCGTGTTGCCATGTGGCACTCTCTGCCTTGGGGACAATGTGAGTAAACATCCTCTGAGGTCCCCATGTGAGAAGCCTTTTTGCCTCCTTTATTGCCACTGTGTTGTGGAGCACACAGCTAGCTGGAGCCATGCGGGGCAGCTCGGAAGGGCTATGGGAAGCAGGAACAGCTGCTCTCCCCAAGAAAGCCCCACTGTGCTCTCCGGGAAGATCTGTGGCATGCCACACCATTGCAAGACACTACAAACTGCAACAGCTATTCAGATGTTTCACGAAGTCATCCTAATTTCTGAGGTTATACTGACCATTACAAGAGGAGTTTTCGGCTCCTGTGTGAAGCTTGCCAGTCATTAGCTTTCTTTTCCCCAAGGGATAAATGGGTTAAATGACACCTGCCTCAAAGGTGATTCCTTTACTGTCTCTAATAATCAGCTAAAGCAGTTAAAATCAAAATGAAATTACTTAAAATTTTATAGCAAGGTAAAAGATTGCAGTGGCAGTTTTGCCTGTAATCTGAATATTCTTTATAAAATATAATTAACAGTAATAAGGGTTTAATGATCATGAAAGAGGATGTGTGCTGGTTTTGGCTGAGTAGAGTTAAATTTCTTCACAGTGGCTGGTATGGGGCTATGCTCTAGATTTGTGCTGAACACAGTGATGATAATAGAGGTGTTTTTGTTGTTGCTGAGCAGTGCTTATGCAGAGCCAAGGCCTTTTCTGCTTTTTGTTCTGCCGCACTGGCAAGGAAGTTGGGAGTAGTTGGGAGGAGACACAGCCAGGACAGGTAACCCAAACTTACCAAAGGGATATTCCAGACCATATGACATCATGCTCAGTTTATAAAGTGGAGGGAAGGAGGTAGTGGGAGACATTTGGACTGATGATGTTTGTCTTCCCAAGTAGCTGTTATGCTTGGTGGGGCTCTGCTTTCCTGGGGATGGCTGAATATCTGCCTACCCATGGGAAGCAGTTAATTAATTCCTTGATTTGCTCTGCTTGTGTGCATGTCTTTTGCTTTCCATATTAACTGTCTTTATCTCAAACCACGAGTTTTCTAGCTTTTACTTTTCCCACTCTCTCCCCAGTCTGGCTGGTGGGGTAGTAAGTGAGCAGCTGCATGGCACTTGGCTGCTGGCTGGGGTTAAACCATGACAATGTGTTGATTTTATATTTATTCCCCTTAAAAAGTACCTCTCAGTGACATCAGAACAGCCTGTGGTTTTTAAACATAGCTATTCCAGAGCACCCTCATGCAAATTTGCTAGATTTTTCTGACTCACCTTTGGCTGGAGCTGTTCATGTATTCCCAGACGCCTATCAGTAATAGCAGTAGAGTAATCACTATAAAACACTTTCTCGTTCAATTCTTGACAAGTTGAAAATTCACTGCTAGGTGTAGTGAGAGGAAGCAGATCTAACCAGGAATTTGGCTGTGGTCGCCTTGCACATTGCATATGTCTCTGTTACTTTTATTTTTAGCTTGGTTTTGTAACTACTACTTGTGAGTACAAAAATCATCCTCCTTTAGATATCTGTCTTAATAATTTTTTCTAGCAGTTTTCAAACTCAGCAACTTCAGTCCTGGATAGTTCATTTAGATTTCCTGAAAACAGGAGGTAGCTGAAGGATGCAAAGTATGCTAATGCTTCCTGAGAGGGACAATTCTGATTTTTATTTAAGCCTCAACATGTGTTATACATGAGGGGAAGCATTCCTATAAGGGCTGTACACATGCTGGCAGCCCTGTCCCCAGGGCGACTTTGCCTGGCAGCCAAGTCCCTGGCAGGGGAGAGAAGCTTCCACAACTGGGCTGAAAGCGACCCCCCTCTGGCTGGTGGGGCAGATGCCCAGATGCCTGGGAAAAACGCCTGGGAAAAAACGCCCGGGAAAAAATGCCTGGGAAATCAGGCTGCGGGAGGAGCCTTAGCACACAAAAGCAGTTACCTGTGACACAAACGTGGGCCATTTTCCTTTGGGTTTCTTGGAGGGAGCCAGGACTCACCCAGAGGGCCAGCTTAGCCCTCCTCCCATCCTCACCTTTTCCTTCCTGTANACCTGGCAGCCAAGTCCCTGGCAGGGGAGAGAAGCTTCCACAACTGGGCTGAAAGCGACCCCCCTCTGGCTGGTGGGGCAGATGCCCAGATGCCTGGGAAAAATGCCTGGGAAAAAACGCCCGGGAAAAAATGCCTGGGAAATCAGGCTGCGGGAGAAGCCTTAGCACACAAAAGCAGTTACCTGTGACACAAACGTGGACCATTTTCCTTTAGGTTTCTTGGAGGGAGCCAGGACTCACCCAGAGGGTCAGCTTAGCCCTCCTCCCACCCTCACCTTTTCCTTCCTGTAGTCCTGCCTCCCTGTCAGCACCTGTTCTGCCCTGCTTCACTGCTTCCGCGAGGCAGCTTGTCGCCGCAACGACCTGATGCTCTGCTGCTTCCCCGACGGAGCAGACACCACCTGCAGCCAGCCGCAGCCCCCGTCGTGTTTCCCGTGTTGCCCGCCACACCTGCTCACCGCAGTACCAGCTTGCAGCACCAGCCCGCGGCAGCCAGCCTGCAGCCGCTGCCTTCACCCAGGCCCTCGCAAGAGCTGCCCAGGCTCACTGTGGTTTGCTGCCAATGCCAGAGACCCACTGCCGAAGGTGCTTGTATCGTGCCCAACTGCTCGTGAGCAATTCGTGGGCTTGCCGTGGCTTGCAGCACACACTCTCCATCTGCCGAGCTGATGCCGATAGAGCGCTCGGGGTTCATGCGGTAATGGTGTTCCTGTCTTCTGTTTCTCTCTCTGTCTCTTTTCCCCTCTCTGCTCTCTTTTCTATCCCGCTTCGGTAAGAACACTTACTCTTCTTTATCAAGAAACAGTTCTCAGATATAATTTTGCCGCATTTGCGCTTCATTTTCATCCTAGAAATCTATCAAAAAAAATCGTCCCTGACTCCTCCTTTTACAGCGGGACAGGACACCTCCATCAGTGCAATCCTGAGAGCACATCCTTGTTCAAGTCCACTCAAGAGACTGACTTGAAGACACTAAAGCTCAGGAAAACAGACCTAGTTAACTTTGCTGTTTATCTCTGTTTTAAATGAACTTACTTCTTCTTTTTCCTCCTTTCCCAAACCAAAGGGCATTCACTTAATTGACTCTCTGCAGTCCAAACCACAGTAAAGAAACACAAGCTTCAGCACCTAGAGTACGAAAGAGAAAAATAGTGTTTGCCACAGCTGAATTCAACCCTAGGTTTGTCCTTAGTAAGAGGGACATGTATCAACAAAACAGTTCTTCCTTTCACAAACCTGCCATATACTTGGCTTCTGCCTTCCCCTTTCCTCTTGTCCACTGCCCTGTAATCACCCCATTCCTGGTGAAAAAGGGTTCATTCTCGCTCACTCTCCCTCTGGAGGCATGATGACAAATTGGGTGAAAACCTGGGACAGTACCTATAAGACAGCTGAAGTCCTCTAAGTGAATCCTACATTAGTGAAAGTTTTCCCCTTCTCTTTTTCTTCATATTCTAAGCAGAAGCTACCATTAAGCAACAGTCTCCAAAGGAGATCTTCACAACCAGTGTTTGTGTGTTGTGTGGACCAAGGACAGCATCAAATTACAGGCATTGAGGGAAAAAGAAGCTTTTTTGTCTCTCATTCATTTCATTTAGATTACAAAAATACTGCAACATTTCTCTTCATCAGCAATGAATATGCAGTCTCTAATATTTTGCTGCTTCTTTCCTAGTGTCAGGGCAATCAAGGACCAGTCAAATTCACAGACAGATACAAAATGTAGAGAGTTACAGAAACCAGCAGATGGAAACTAACTTGTTTAGGGTGAAGCAATTGCCATGGTAGCCCAAAGAGAGGGATTAGAAAGGGCTTTGGGACTATTCACAGTGTGCAACTCTTCAGACTGCAGAGTAGAAGCTTGGAAATGTCACATTATATATAACAAAGTCAGGTCATCAGATGACACAATTTATTTTATGGAAGTAGCTTGCTTACATTAGCAGGAATATCAGTCTGGAAAGAGTAGTAAAACAGGCATGTGATGCTGAATTGTTATGCTTGCACTCCATTCAGAGTCACTTCCCCTGACTTCCAGCTGTGCCATTTTAAATGGCTCCAAGTTTGAAAAAAATTAGTCAGATTCTTTGGCATGTAGTATTTAATCCAGGGAGATGTCTCTCTCTCGTGCAGACAGCTTTTATCACACATAAAGAAAAGAACATTTGATATAACCAAAAGTGGGGTATATTACAAGAGCAGTAATTATCAAAAAAAATTCTGTTTCTGGAAACATTGATAAAATTTCTTTTCAGGTTGTGGTCTGATAGATTCCAGACTTTCTCTTTAAAGCAGTTCTGTTTTCACCAGAGAAATCTTCAAGTTAAATAGATACTTAGTTTTCAGGTTACAAATTTATTTAGGCTAACTACAGATTACAGAGGAGTTATTTGTAGACGTAAGGAAAAAATGTTTGCATCTATTCTTGGTGGTGAGTTTGGGTTTGGGTTTTGCTTTCCTTTGGGTTCTTTGCATGGGCATCCTTAACATTGCCTTTTCTTGACTTACATAAATATTATCTTAAATATGGGTGGTTTGTATAGGATTGTTATGGTTTTACTCTTTTATTTTGGTTACAATAAATAAAATAATACATGATCACCCTGAAAAATAAGGACAAAGAGGAATGTAAAAGCATAAACAGAGAAACGAGAGGCACTGATAGTTAATGAGGAGAGTGAAAAGGATGGAGTAATAGTGAAAGATGATCAAGTCACAAACAGTTCATGGTAACTGCTATGAAACCTTGTAAACGTGTACATGCTGGAATACAATTAAAGTGAGAGGTTACTTTATTAGTCCTAAAATGAGGAGGACATAGCTTTTGATGTTTAAAAAAAGTAAAAATTTCAAGCTTCTTCCTGAAACTTTAAAATATTTCCCAGAAATGTGGCCCTGCCTCAGGAGTGCCGATGGAGCGAGAGGATTGCAGTGCCCTCCGTCTCCTCAGGCTTGCGGCCGGGGGCGACCCTTCTACTGCGTTTCTCCCCTGCAACAGGAAATGACAGATGGTCCACTAACGCTGCAAAAACCATGTGCTCTCTTCTAAACACGCATGTTGGACAGAGTTGCTAATAATAAATAACTAATTAGAACAATTAGTTAATATTTTATATAACTAAATATAATTAACTGATTAATGGCTACTATAGATTTTTATTCCCTCCAGGATTAGGTCAGTGCATCGGCACCTGACAGATGTTCATACAAAATTTGATGCTGTTCTGAGCAACATAAAAGACTGCCACAGCTTTGGTCAGCATGAGAGTGCTGGCTGCACAAATAGGACACATGTAACAAGGAGCACGCTGCAGCCGTGTCCAGAGAAATGGTTACACAAAGTTTCAAAGTTTCAAGCACACATTCACACATTCCACTTTTTACAGACTTCATAATAAAAATCACTAAGCACAGGTGTGGAGTCATGCAGAAAACATGGAAAAGGTTTTTGGCTACGTGTGTCAGGATGTACTGTGCTAATTTCATTTGCACATTTCAGTCTTCAGAGATGTAGGGGGGAAGATGAAACATTTAATCCCAAGGCCATCTATTTCAGTGAGTAGTTCTTCTTTCCAATGTGAAACTTTGCTTGCCTACTTAATCCATTCATTTCCCATGGAAATATTCTATATCCTTCTTCTTTTTTATGTGTTTTTATCTTTCACATATACAAAATAACCACATTGGGGTTTTTGCCTTCGCACAGCTGAGGCAAACATTACCATAAACTTCTGACTTTGCAAGAAGATACACAATTGAACCTAAATCCTGTGATGGTCCTAAGTGCCCAAGACTATTTGCCACATTTTGGCAAAATTATTTATATTCGTTTTCTAGTGGGTCCCTACTCAAGACTTTTTCAAGGAAGCAAAAGAAAAATTCATAATACTTCACTTTGAAACAAGAAGACTGAGAAACACCTGTACTTACAGACAGACATTTAAACAGGGGAAAAGCACATGTGTGTGAAAAATTCTTCATTTCTCCCCTCAAAAACAATTAGCAGTGTTCTTTTCCACAAGTATTCAGGATTAACACAACTGAATTCAAAGCAATACTTCCCCCTACTCAACTGGAAGACAGGCCCATAGCTTTCAGTGCCACTAGATAAGAAATCAGAAGACAAAGAAATACACTTAGATCTTTTAATTCACATTGAATAAGAGTAACTCAGGTTTATATATGGCAAGTGAAGTAATTATGATCTCCTAAAACAAATGTGAAGACTGGGACAGCTTATTAACAGAATTAAGTTTCTTATATAATCACAATTTTTTTTTATTTCCATTCTAAGGTGCTGTGCTCAAAGACCTTTCCTATATTTATATTTACACCCTTACAATTTGGCAAGATCTCTAAAATGTTATTAGAGTTCTTTAGTGACGTACAAAGCAAAACACAAACCAAACACCGTTATAGTCTTTACACATGTGTGAAGAAAAGTATAAGTGTCAAGCTAAATTATTTTGACATAAACAGTTTTTCTTCCCCACCAAGTAAGTTTGCTGATGTACAGTTCCATCCTGATCCTATAAGAATACCAAGTGATCTCTAAGAAAGCCACATCTTTTACAATTAAAAAAAAATCCAGCTATAATATAGTAAGTAGAAATAATTTTGCCAAATTTGAGCCACCTAAAAGCTGGCCTTCAAGTTTAACCTGAGCTCCCTCTGCAGTTGGCAAACAGCAGTAGCCAATTATAAAATGGATTGAATACATTTTCTTCTGGAATACTCAAATAGGAAACCTAGATGCATAAATTCTGGATAAAATTTAAGTCAATACATACATATTACAGAAAATTATGCAGCTTGTGTTAAGTTATCTTTTCTTGGGCTTTCATCTTTTGCTCGATCTCCCTGTCTCTTCCTCACTCCATCTTTAATTTCTTCAGCTATTTTTCTTTCACTTTTCTGCCACTTTTCTTTGCAGCTCTTGCCTTCATATCGAACTTTTGTTCCTTCCTGTTCAAGATCTCCTTTGTTCTCTGCCTTCCTCTTTGAATCTCCACATACAAACATGCCTCCTACTTCCAAGTCCCCACTACTCTACCCTCTGTCTTCGTTATTCTCTCCCAGTCACTTAAGGTTTAAAGTCAAGAGAATAAACAAGAAGCAGTTTTGTTACACACATGGGGGAGGAAGAAAACAGAGGGAGCAGTAATATCTACTAAAGATTAGTTTCTCCTTCTGTTAAGAGATGAAAAGAGAATCAGGACTGTGCCTGCTTGCACAGCTACCAATCAGTAATTTAATCAGTAAAATATCTTGCTTGACAAAAGGGTGCTTCTTAACCAAATCTAATATAAGCATAATTTTAAAAGGTATGTGGCTTTGGATGTGTTAAGTTTGTTCTCTAGTGCCTGATGACAGAAGACTCTGAGTAAAGATAAAACATCTGCTTCTCTGGCATCTTTAGATACATAAAATGTGTTTAGATAAATTTAGCAGGGCTGGGTAGACCAGCAACCAAAATTGTGCCTTTCAAGAGGCCACCAGATTCCACCAGATCTGCTTGCAGGCAGTTCAGGAAGTCAGAAATAAAATACCCTTCCTGCAGTAAATCACACAGTACAGTGACAACAACTGAAAAGGAAGGAAATTATTAACAGGTTTTCTTACAAAAAATTCAAGTCTACTGGAACAGGATGTAATTTTAAAGAAAGAAAAAGTTATAATAAAAATTAGTTAGAAACAGAACAACTTATTTATTCCTTCTGGTTTATGAATATATTGTGGGTTTTTTCCCTCCTTCCCTCTCTTAATAGAGGAAGAGGCAACCTTTTCATAAATGATCACAGTTTCAGGGAAACTTTTCACATGATTCCAAAACCGGTTTCACAGAAGTATGTTTTAAATTCCCATAGGAACTCATTTGTACATCACAACCAGAAATCCCATTACAACGGTGCATGCATTGCAAGGGATGGGAGAAAGGCTGAACAGTAGGAAGAAGGCACTAACGAGACTCATTTTCCTTTGTTCTTCTCTCACCAAACTGTCATGGTCATGTATTAGAGGTAATTAAAACTACATAAGACTTTCATATTTCTTTGCATGGCTATTTCCTTTCACCTACCATTTCCATAGGGTTTGGGTAGAGCAGACTGCATCCTCCAAATGCTGGAAAAATGGTACAGCCTTCAGTGGCCCTACATAAGCATAACTCTCTTGTTTGCTTTTTTTCTTTTGATACTTTGTCTTAATTATGATGTCTTAATAATGAGCTGAAATGTCGGAAAACATATTCTTAAGATTTACTTGCTTTCATCCACTTGTTTGTAGCAGATCTTTCTCAGAATAAATGTGCTCTGTTTTTACCTTGTGCTTTCTAGTACAACCAAATGGATGGTCATGGAATTGGTTCTTAACCCACCAACTCCCTGCTACATCTATCTGGAATCTAAGGGAGAAATGGGAGCAAATACATAAAAAATATAATTTCTGCATCATATAGTAAGAGGCCACAGCATATATAAAAGTGTCACAGATGTAAGTGTGCATGGCAATTCCAAACAGCCCCATGTGGCCATTTTTGGTTGTGGGGCTTCCCACTTTGGGCCTAGTACTGGAACCATGCTGAGCAGAATTTCTAGCTGTTGCAAATTCCACATCCCTCTGGTTTCACAAGGAAAACATAGCTTTCTCAGCCCATACCCCCTTCCCAGCAACCGGAATTTTTCACTGCCAGCAATGCATGTTGCAAATAGATACCACAACTATTGAGGGATACCCGGATCAGTAACAGTGGTAACAATCAGAAGGGAAAGGACGAGTTATAGGGGAACCTTTCCTAATGAAAAGTCTGGGGGTTGAAAGGTCCAGCAACCCAAGCAGAGATATGCAGCTCTGGGGAGGAGTCAGAATTTCCTGCCCTTGATCTTTGTACTTGACTTCTAGATAGTTTTGACAGAGGCTAAAAAATAGTTTTTAAAATGTCATCACCTTGAAAATAGTTTTTTTACCTTTATAAACACCTATCCTTTCAGATAGTCACAACACTAGGAGAATGTATGCAACATGCACTAAAGCAGGAAACGTCAGAGGGGAAAAACCATAGCATTTCTTTGCTGACATCGATTATTCAGTTCCCAAGGATAGTGTTTCAAGGATATACAATAAATACAGTAAACACTAAACTGCTGCACAGATTTTGTCTTCAGTCTGCCTGAAAGTAAGACATGATGTTATCTTTTGCAGGTTTTGCAATTGACAGCACCATATAATTTTGAAAGCCTGAACTCTGCTCCTGGTTAGTACTGCAACTAAAGCAGTTAGCCTCATGTTGTTTGCACAGAATGAAAATATGTCCCTGTGAACTTACTTTTGGGTGCACTCTGCCAATGTTTGCAACCTATGATTTCTGCTATGTCCTGAGAACTGTATGTATGCAACACTGTAATCACCAATTCTTTCCTCCTCTTGCACATTATTGAGGTGTCTCAGATGTCATCCATTTAGCTCAGAAGAGGCCTCTCTCTCTATAGCAAAGGTTCTGGTTTTCCCACACTTTGCAGGGTATTCAACTGTGAGAACTAGGTTCACACATATTCCACAGTTCATGATGTTGTGTCCCAGTTAAACAGTTGTATGTGTGATTGAAAAGAAAACCAAAACAGGTTATAATCCCATACGTAGCTCTGTACCTTGTCCTAAAGTCATTTGTTTCTCTTGTGTAGGTCTTTGCACAACATCTTTCCAGTGGATAAAAATAGGTCAGTCAGTGAAAATCAGAAAAAATGTGCCTCAAAATATGGTCCAGCAGCCCATGTGTTGTCCTGTTTTTTGCTAAGCCTTCTGTTATAACCTTGGAGTCAAAGAATTTTCACACAGTTTTATGTAAGTAATAGCCAATGTTTACTTAACGGTATTTTCTGTTTTTCATTCCTTTTGTGATAAAAGAAAGTTTGATGAGCAGCTTTTTGCTCCAGTGGGATTGAGGAGGAAGTGACATGTTCTCCAATCCCTTGTGGAGTTGAGAATTCTATAAAGCATGATAAGTGTAAATAAAGTCTCTCTTTTCCCCCCTTTCTGCTGAACCTAGCAGGTGTGAGCGTGTCCTTTATTGTGCTTTCACCGGCACACCCATGAGATGGTATCATAATCAATACTTGGAGGTGCTTTTCCAGTAACCATAATATCATGGCCAGGAAGCAGTTACACTGGGTACAATATTTTTTCTCAATCCCTCCAATCTCTGGGTGCCTTTGAGGAATGTACAGCCTGACTTCAGCCAAAGGGAGAAAGTTCTCTCTTAGCCACAAAATTCTGTACAAATTTCTCACCCGTGTAAGCAAAAACTGTACCCCAGAGTCATCCCAGTAATGATATGGACAGAACCAGCTCTATTTGATTTAGCCATTGCTAAGAATGGATATACTGCAAAAACTGTGAAGGAAGCACTCAGTGAATCCAGCCCTCTTCAACAGTAAAGCAGCCTTTTAGCAAGACTTTTTGGGAACATTCCTGCTGACATCCTAGCTCTTTAAGCTATATACCTGAATATTATTAAAATTATTTGAAAAGCCTCTCCTAAAGAGTAGGCTGTAAGCCAAGCAAGATGGACAGATGAAGTAGTAACTGTTGTGGCAAGTAGCATTTTCATCTGCAGATCATAGAGAAAGTTTTCTTACCTGGTAGGATGGATAGATGAATTTCAAAACTATTGGTATTATCAAAAATATCAGCAAGGACAACTTATCGTGTAAAATATANAACAAAGTGAACGCTAATACACTGTGTTCTCAACACCAAAACACAGAGAAAGAGTCAGAGGAGTGTTTTCCTGTAGTTTCATTTAAGAACAAGATACAAAGTCTAACATCCTGATGCTGGATGTTGATGCTGAGGTTTTTGATTTTGTAAGTCTGGTATTCCGGTGTACAGCTATTATACACCATGCTGTTTGGAATGTATTCCAGAAAACAAAAAGCTAAGCTAAAACTAGGTCACATGTAAGGAAATACATGAGCTCAATCTAAGGATCTTCCTTCAGCATTGATACATCCCTTTTTTGTCACTATCAAAAGCTACAATCACTACTGCTGCATTAGTCAGTCAATCTCTGCCTTTTTTCGTGCAAAGAACTGAGACAGAACAAAATAAAGACCACAATAAGGAGCAAAATCAGGTCCCTGTAAAAACTCTATTATTCTTGAATTGTCCTTTTCTGAAGACCGTAAACATTTCTGCAGCTTGTACACTCTATTAGCTCAAGATACAGTCTACAAGAAAGAGCATACATGAAAAATATCTTACACAGAGCAGACAAAAGTAATGTGGAGGGTAAAATGCAGAGACTTTACAAAGTATTAGAATTATTTATATACTGAAATTTTTTTTCCTATTTTTTATGTTTCTTTTTAAAATGTAGCTTACATCAAATTATCCCTCTTCAAATAAGAAAACAGTATTACCTTTCAGATAAGAAAACAGTATTAATGTTTGGGTCAACTGATATATAACTATAAATTCATCTGCATTCCAGAATCCAACTATTCCCTTAGCTAAAAAGATAGTAAAAGGGGTGGAATGGGGTGAGAAACCACCTGTACTATAATTTCTACATTTTACTTTGTATACTGGAGACAGTCAGGGGAAAATGATCCACAGCTCAATGCTTGCAAAGTTTTTTAAAATCTGCAAGTACTTTCAGAAGAAGGCTTTCAATGCAGTGTGATTTTAAAGGCACAATTATGAAGGTAATTAGGAGTGTAGGTCTTCCAAGTGACACCAGTAATATTTTTCAGCTTTCTATTCTGAGGATTCCTTGCAAGGTTTCCTCTCTAATCCTGGCTCCCAGTTTCTGTATAATGCCCCAAACTGCCAACAGGATTTTAGAGGAGGAATACCCTATGGTAAATTTTTTTCTGACTTACTACAGGTGGAGCAAAATGTGATTCTCCACCCACCATTACCCAAAAATGTAGGTTCAGAGGATTTTCAAGAATCCATCAGCCAGCAGTCCATTCATCTGTGTCAAATCCCTGTGAACTAATATGTATTCAAGTGTGTATCCCAGCTTCATACCACAAACTCCCAAGTTAAATCTTTCTTCTCAGTAAGCATGGACTGAAAATGCACTTTTCATATTTGTCCTGTCAGTAGGACAGGTATAAGCCAGGTTTCAGTTTGTGTCTCAGATCTGACTACAAAAGTGTTGAAGACAATAATTCAATTAATTAGATCTTTAGCTTTAAAAAATTACGGTGTAAATGATCAAAACACTGAAGATAGGACTGAAATGCAACTGCAGTATTAACAAGGTTTCTTGTTATTTGTTTATTCCGTGCTTTCAACTTTTGTAACAAAGTGTAATACATAAAATTCTACAGTATGTAGAAGCAACACAGGTCATGAATTTTTATAAGAAAACTGTTAAATTCACAGTATGGATAACAGCTACCCTTTCAAGTGCACAAATCTGTAACAAGGTTTATCATTCTCATTCCTTTTTTCTCATTCTCATCATGTTTCAGCAAAAAGTTAAGACTAAAATTTTAAATCTTGTGAGAAAAGCCTTTGCAGCTAACTGTCTAGAATTAAAAAGAGTTTAAAACAATTTAAACTGAAAGTTCTCTGATGAATTTCACACAAATAATTTTTCCATCTAACACCCTCCAACACTGCTGAAACCTGTCCAGGTTTGCTAACTTTTTGAATAATATTCCAGTATTGTTACACTGACAACTTCAAGACGGCTGCAAAACACAAGAAGCAGCAAGCATTGCCAGAATGTCAGTCACAGCTGCCTAAGGCTCAGTTTCCAGATTTCTACAAAAGCCTCTGCCTTCCAAGGTCGGGGCCATGCACAATGAAACCAAGCATTTGATTCTGGTCTATTAGTTCTACGTTTTAATAAACATTTAGCATCAATGTCCTTTCATGATAGATTGCAAGGGAGAAGTAAGACAAGTACAGAAGTATCTTTCTGCTTTCAGTATTTTTCTGTTTTTCTTTATATGGATGTTCAGAGCATTCATTGATCCCAGCTGATATATTAAAACCATGCTCCTTTTTCTGTGTGATACATTAAAACCATGCTTCTTTTTCTGTGTGGAAAACAGGAAATTGTCACGGTTTGGTGACACAGAGGATACCCCATCACTCTTGGAGCGTTCTGTCAGTGCTACTTTTGTCTAGACTCTTACATCTTAAATCTTGCTAGATGTATAAATGCATTCCTAAATAGGAATTCTTTGCAAATAAGGGCTGAGGAAAGAAAAGCCATCCCCATACTGGTCTAACATGATTCCACAGTGAAGAACACTACCAACTTTTGCCTTCAGATCACTGGCTTTAAAATACCACAACCTAGAAAGCCTAAAATCCTGCAAGGTTTGTTCTGTTTGAACCAACACATTCTCTTCTTTTTGCAGGGGGGGGCATGCTTCATGCAACTAAAGCCATCCAAAGTCATTGGGAAATAAGTTAGGACAGACTCAGTGAAAAGTTACAGGTCAAATGTCACATAAGTATGTAGGAGAATATACATTTTTGTGTCAAAGTGACTGCAAACCTCAGCTTCCTTCTACGTAAGTAAGTTACCTTGGACCACTGCATTCAAGATCACAATATGATCAGCTTATCATTGAAATGCCATTCTGAATACATGCATGCACTGAAAACCCATGAACTGATATTGCAATAAATCTACAGAGAGCCTTCTTAAATTTTATGGGGAGCCTTCAAGGACGAAAACTCAAATGGTTTTAATTTTCCTCTAAATGATAGCCACAGTTAATACCAGATTTAGCAGGGAGCATTACATGCCCATCGGGCTTAAACTCTTTCTCATGTCTGTGTATGTTTGACATCTGCTTTAAAAACATAATGAAAAGCTTTTGCTCTTTCAAGGCTAAAACTTGCATTAATTTCTGAGAGTCTGTTACTTCAGAAAATTATTCATTGGCTCAGATTGCTTGGAAAACTGACAAAAAAAAAAGCATTAGGAGCAGGCTCTTCGTTATTGTTGACAGAGAACTGAGAGCAACAGAAACAAGATGCTGAACAGCACATTCTCTCTTTGTCCCCCTGCTTTTTATAAATAAGTGGCTTATGACATCAAGCTCGGATTCATCACTGGCAGCTTTTCATTAACAGAAGGGAAACAATATGTGATATTTCCACATATTGCCATAGTTCACTCCACTTGTTTTGTCCCTGAATGTCACATACAAGCATCTCCCTGGTGCCGTGGTGGAACAGTCAAACCATATGACAAGTATTGGTAACAATGAAGATCCATAAGCAGCAGACCATTTTCCATCAGTTGTGTTCCACATTCCTGCCAGACATGGAATAGAGGGCTAATACCTCCACAGTGGTACATTTGAGGTAGGGTAGAGCTGAGAAGGTTTGCAGATGACAATCTTCTCGGGACAGAACATAGCAAAGACCCAAAGCCAACTAGCTGTGAGAACTGGAATTACCATTTTAATACAAATAATAATACACAAAATAATAATATTAATTGTCGCAGTCAGACGTGATCGACATGATCAACCCTCATCCCAAAATCCATGTGGGAACCAAAAAGATACATCTTGCTCTATATGTGACAGCTCTTGAAAAAAGACTGACTTCAGTCTGTGTGTAAGGCAGCATATCTAATGGCATAATTGAACTCTTAAATATCATGACCTAAGGAAAGGAGCAGCTCTGTGGTATGCCCTAGATCCACCATCATCATGATTTAATGCTTAATGCTGCATTATTTAAAATTAATACACCGCCAGTTTAACCATGTGTTAAAATACATTCTGAGGTTCACAAGTAACTTGAGATATGAATAACAGCCAGTGTAAATACATTCATACATGTACTGTCATAGATTATGTGCTGCATTTTGTGAAAACATATGCATTAATTTTTTTCAAAACATAAACTCTTGCTACAGAAACTGCTTATATTCATATACAGGCAGTAAAGGTACAATTAAGATTACTGTTAGAACCTAAGTCTCGAAGAACTAACAGAGAAGTCCCAGCTTTGGTGACTTTGAAAGGGATCTAGGACATTAGTACCTTTTCTTAAAGACCACAAGGTTCCAAAGGTGTTTAGAAAACAGAAAGTTATCCCAAGATCACTTTTATAAAATCATCTCTCCTTATATTACCAGCTGGCTGAAGTTGGAATCCAGAAAATTGGGGTCAAATAAGTGTTAACCCTTCCTCAGAAAGGGGATCCATGACCAGCTGTATGAGGGTCAATGAGAAGATCTACAAACCAAGTACAGCAGCATGACAAATAAGTGGATTAACAGCAGCATTCTCAGGGAGCAAGTCATGCTCAAAGCTGGTCATCACACATGATTTGGGAATGAACTCTGCTTTCAAAAGCCAATTCAGACATACCAGACAACCACATCCTGATCATCATGATTCAAGGTGGTCATCCTTGTCATAGCAAACTCCTGAAGTCTGAAGAAGTCCTTACAAGAAAATATATTTTTTGGCTCAGATTAAGTAGAAATCTCAAAGACTTTGAGATAAATTTCACTTTACCCTATCACCCTGAAGACTTCTTTGCTTAGTTTTATGTATATGCTAGAAAATGAAACAGACTAGGAATGAACGAGACTGCCCATTCGCTTCAGTTAGCTAATTTTAGTTAGCTCTGGCTTTATCCAATTTTTTCTCTCCAGGTTTTAAACAGCTCTGATAAAACCATAGTGGCACTTGACTCTCTGAAACATTTCACTTCTACATTATTTGGGATAACTGAAGAAAGGAAGATCCACAAGGAATAGGTATTTTGCTTTAATTGCACAGGACTTTTAGGAATTAAAAAAAAAAAAGAAAAAAAAAAGCCATGAATCCTATAGTGCAGAAAGCAATACTGACTGATAGTTAAAGCACAGATAAAGTGAACTAGTAAGGCATGTTACAGGCAGTGCTAGCAAAATCATGTGATCTATGTACACACATTAGGGGAAAAAGAAGGGCAGTGGGAAAGAAAGCTGGTTTTGTTAGCCTATCTGAGAGGGGAAGACAAAGCAAAAGAAAATATCATGTAGGTATTTCTTTGGAGGAAGAGAAAGCATAATGATAAGTGTTATATTTGGGGAAAAAGGAGAAATTTATCATGACCAGCACCGCACATAGGTCACTAGGGGATTAAACACTCCTAAATTTAATTCATCTTAAGTCATCTTTAAAATTCATTTTCAGCTTCTAGAAATGTCAAGATCACATGAGCTTGTAAGTGTTTTATTGTATAAGAACTGGCTTAAGAAATTGTTTAATGTTCAAGTGTTTTGTTGAATTAAGAACCCAGTGCTGCTGGATCTAAGTAAACATCCAACTATGGCAGATTCATGATTACCTTTTACATAAGTAGAGCTGAGTGGAGGAGGAAGGGGAATGCTGTGAACATTTTAATTTTTAATGAAAGAAGTCAGGACTGCTCAGGCACCAGCATTACTCAATCAGCAGGAATTCTCTCTGCATTTGGAGGGTCAAGGGATTTGCATCAACCTTAAGGTCAGGAGGAAGGACTAGCTAAAATAAAGGAGAAATAGGAAAAGGACTCTCATTCTACATATCGTAGAACCTCACATGTTTTGAATAACAATTATGATAATTTATTCATTGGTTTGGATGATTAAACACTGTGTATCAGTGATCTATCTGCATTCTGAGCCACTGATTCAAATAAACAGCTTTATAAAATGGTGGGATGACCAAAACTAGCCTCCTTGTTTTTAAGCAGATAGATTTAAAGCAGATAGTACATACTTATATTCAACACATTCATTTCTCCCTCACTGTTCTCTGAGACTTTTATTCTATCAGTTTTCTGGATAACCAAAAACTGTCAAAATTCAGAAAACATCTGTACTTAGACTTAAAAAAAATAATAAAATAGAGAGAACCAAAAATTAATCTCTTTTTAGAGTAATACAATTTATTGTACATAAGTAAAGTCTGGGGGAAGAAAAAATTCTGAAATTATAAAGCAACAGCAACACTCAAAGTAAACAAACTCTAAAACAAAAATGTGTTGTTTTCTATTGCAAGTTTCATAGAAAAGTTGTTCGTCTTACCAAATGCCTCTTGAGAGCAGTAACCCAGCCATTTGGGGAACCTTCTTTTTTCTACTGTTCACTTAATATTCTTCTGGAAGGAAAGTGTTTTAAATCTTTCTTTACTTATCAGTTCCTCTAAGAATTTTTTTAACTTTTGAGGCTGGATTTATTTTCCTAAAATAAAATGCTTCCCTTCTGCTGAAAACCACTATAAAACTGGATTATAATGACTGAAAACTATCCAGCATATTTTCCACAAGACATATTGTAACTGTCAGACAGAAAGCAGGATACTGAAGACGTATGTAATTCTTCCAAGTAACAGCCATCACCTGTTTCATTGTACTTCACCTGTCTCAGACCACTTGGAAATTTAACAGAAAACAGCTAAAATTGCTTGAGGTTTTAAAAAACTTCTTGTCCTCCTTGTTCATTAAAAATATGATAGACAACTTGAATTTAAGGAACCAGGCATTGTGCTGAAGACCTTGAAAAGAACTCCAGTTACATACTGCTTCATAATCTGTATTAGGCTAACTCCCATTTACCCCAAGATTCTCATGTACTAAGTAACATTAGCAAAAGGGACACCATTGCATGAATTACCTGACTGGTTAAATGATAATAATGAACAGGGAATGAGATAACAGTCTAAGGCATTTCCTATCTACATAAAATAATAAAACTTATGCCGCTTTCCCCCAGAATGTATTCATTAGATCAAGGAACACATTTAATAACAAAATGGTGATTGGCCCACAGGATCCATCAACATCTTGACTAGGATATGACTAGTAATGGCCCCACTGGCTCAGTCTTCTGCAGTTGTCATTTTGGCCTGCAATCAGCAAAGAGGAGTTAGCACTGGTTAAAAAAATATTATTATTAAGGATTCTTGCTGTTTTATTCTGACTTTTCTGTTGCAAAACACCATACAGTGAAATGATGCTAAAGACTTACAAACCTGTGGACATTTTGAGTTAAAGCAGCTATTTCCTTGCTTTTCAATCCATAAACCCTCTAATTTTTTTTTTCCTGGAAGAACTACTTTTCTTCCTATTCTTTCCGTATGTACAAATAAGTTACCAGTAGCAGAAGTTAGAATATTCTCGCAGGGAGATTACGGACTGTGTAATATTGGTGACTGCACTCTGATATACAGTCAGAGATACTAAGTTATAATACAGAAGACTACTGTACAAGGGAAAACACTACAGAGATACATTTGGACTCTCCCCTTGCTTTGCACAAGTGATAACTCATTACTTAAAAAGTAGTGCACTTCAATGGAAAAGTATTATGATGAAGATCAGAAAACCTAAGGTCTTTTATGTATTTGCTAAGCAACTCTGAAAAAGTTACTTTATTTTCTTTACTTTGAACTTCAGTTTTCACTCTGCTTTTTTGCTAATGTAAGATAGCAGGACTGATACACCTTTTTCTTCTTTCAGCAATACAAAACGCAAATGTTTATTATCATAAAATGTTATGAACTGTAAAAACACCAGACATTGAACTGAAATTATCAGAAGTCATATGCGAACAAGTTCCTGTCTCCCACAGTCAACTTCCAAGGGGAAAATAAACCAAACCAAAAACATCACAAAAATTGCTCTTCAAAAAAGTCAGATCTCACTAAACATTGTTCAGGGAGTTTGACCCACCTTACAACATTATACCCAAAGAAATTACAATTTAAAGGAGTTTTCAGGTAACAGTGGGATATGCTGAGGAAGAATTAACTACAGAAACTGAGCCAGGTCTGGTCCTTGCATTTAGTCCTGACTTCATTTCAGACTGAAAAGGAAATTCAATAGCCAGTGTCTCTAGCAGCCACTCACAGAAAGCTGATGAACTACCCAAGTGTTGTATCCCATGAGGATGCTGAGAATGGGCCACCAAAACCCTCAATGAAGAGGGTTAGTTGGTGAAATGGTCCCCAGCCAGGAACATCCCCCCAGGATAGGGTGAACTCCCAGGAGATCTTGCCTTGAGTATTGTGATCTATGGATCTTGTGTGTTTGAGATTGGTTCACCCCTTTATTCATGTTTGTATCACCTCTAGAAATTTCTTTTTGATTATACCCCTCACTGGCTCCTGCCCCTTAGTCCCTCCTTTTCTGCCCCCACTGGCCCCCTTATCTTTACTCGGTGCCCTGGCCCTCAACCTATTGGCTCTGGTGCTCTGCTCACCCCTTCTTCCCTGTACCCTGCTCTCCATCTTGGTTCTTTGTCCCTGGACCCTCTTCAATAAACCTTTTTGCTGGAACCCACATGAAGAGCCCTTCCCGCCTCCTCTGTCACCTGCTGTCACCCACTCTATGTGTGTGTGTGCGTGTGCCCCGCTCCACCAGGAGCGTGTGCGGCTGTGCCTTCGTCTGGCCCTCTGTGCTGAAGTGGCTCCTCCTGGCTGGGGACCCTTCTGGAAGGCTGCGGCACCCACCATCGCCCCACGCTGCTGCACACAAGGATCAGACCTAATGAAATATAACTGTAAATCTGTGGCATTAGTGGCAATTTAAAGTTAATTTAATTCCATTGATTCCAAGAGAAAAATACTTGTCGATTGTAATCATACTGGAAAAATCTACCTCTCCCCTTGAAAACATAAAGCAAAACAACCTTCTCAGTCTTTAGAACACTTTCCTAGAGTCAAATTCATGCTATTTCCATTCAACTATATGTTAAAAACTTTTGGTATATTCTGAGGCAGAATGTCTAATGTTACAGTTCTTTCAAACACCCAGTGACAGAAATTCAGGTGGCCCTTTGTATAATTATATATCTTCCTGCTGGAAAAAGAAAGATCAAGAGCAATACAGAAAGCTCATTTTTAAGCTATTGCTTATTACCTCATTTATGTTCCAGAGGTAAAATAAAGCCACTGATGTTAATACGTCCTGCCTGCATGTTTTCTATTCTATAATAGCAACATCAAATGGAGTCTATGCCAGCTCCTTAGACTACTCCACCATTTGAACTCATTTTATAACTACTATTTTGAGAATTACTAGCTCTACTTCCCCTATCACTCATGCTAATTTTAAACTGATGAAATGCAATTGGTTCTTTCAAAGAAGAAACCCTTGATTTACAATAATTTGTAATAAGAGAAGAATGCAAATCATCCATTTCATGTAAACCTTGTATGAGGGTGGTGAAGCTCTGCTTAACCCCATCCAGCCCCTGCTACATCCCTATAGACCAGTGGTAAGGAAAATACAAGATTTCGTTATTTTCTTGTTTGATGTTACTTTCACCCTGTCTTTTTAAATGTCACATAAAAAGGACTTGTTCTCTTGGACTTGTCATTCAGTTTGTTCTCTTGCAACTAGATTCAATGCTCAGGTTCACTTGACCCTTCAGGATATTTTAAAAAGGAAGGAAGAATCAAGGACAAACATAAAAGTAAAATCTAGCTTAAAAGGAGTAACATTAATACCTGGAGAGCCATCTGAGCAGCAGACTCTCAATTAGCATCCCCAGGCACCCACAAAGAAAAGCAGCAAAGTACAGTGGGGCAAAACCGTCATGGAGAACAGGTACCACAGCAGTGTGACACAGTTACCCACCCCTAAGTTCTAGTAATATAACTGCTGGCATGAAGAAGAGAACAAGACTTTTGCTCCCAAAGTCACATAGAGTGGTGCATTCTCTCGATGTGCTTCAAGATCATCCAGCAAAATTGGGGCCCTGGTGCCAACTGAGTCATTGCACATGACTAAGTAGTCTTCCCTCTAGTAAAGCATGTTTCATTATGGTTCCATAATCAGACTCACAGCTAAGACTTACTCGAAATTTGATATTTAACAATCCCTGAAAGAAGTTTGTTGCATTAATTTTTCTGTCAAGTGTAGCATTATGATATTCAGATTTAAGATTGTGCCTAAGGTCATAGGCTGATGCCTATCAAGAGATCACTGGAGATCATTTTATATGCTTTCAAGTGGAATCACACTCGTTCTTCTAATTCTGAGAGATGGCAAAAATTCAGCCCTTTAAAGGACTCACTTGTCTTCAGTGGCCATTCTACACCTCAGAGGAAAGCAACTCTGGCAGAAAAACATACACCCAGCAATTTACTTGGCAATTTTTTATAATAAAATGGCTATTTGAAGCTACTTGGTTGAAATGTTAGACACAAGAGTGATGGAGATGTTTTCACTGATAGGGTGCACACATGATATGGTCAAAGGGAACTTGAAACCAGTAAAGATTACTTAGTGCCTACCATATACCTGTGCAGTATATTGTCATTGAATTTCTGAGAAACTAACCCTAAAAGGATACAATAGAAATGGGATGTTTTCAGAAAGAATTTGGAATGAAAGAGGTTGCTTCCTTAAGTATGCAAAAGGAAAGAAAGACTGCTGAGCTGAACCCAAGGCAGCAAAAACACTTAAACATGTGTTTAAAATTAAGTTAGTTGTTGAATCAAGCTTTCAGAAGTAACCCAGAAGGAGGTGCATGAAACTTCAAAGGTCCAGAACTTTGCTTAGCAAACCAAAACCAGAGATGATTGAATGAGCCTCTGGAATAGGTTGTGTGGCATGAGACTCTCAGCTCATGCTCTACAGATTTCTGGTAAGTTCCTGTTTGCAGCTGTGCCCTGAAGCTCCTATTTTGTTTGTTACTCTGGTTTTGTCCATTGTCCTAAAATCAAAGGGAACCCATCACTTAAAACCAGAAGTAATTAATGTTGCTCAGATTTTCACACCCATTAAAAGTTGGTACGTGTACTTCAGAACTGTCAACCCATTCTCATTTTTGGACAACAAAAAAGAGACAAAGCCCCCTCGAAAGAGCTTTAGATTCATATTAAAAGGTGACCAGGTACATTTCCAAGACTAGGCAGGCGAACATACGCTCTGATATGTGCCAGCTGCGGTCAGTGTCAAAGGAAAGCAGCACGCTGCTGTCCCAGCTCAGCCGGCTCAGCACCCGTCACCGGAGCAGCACCCGCGAGCTTCCGCGTACGCGCCCGGGAGCCGACCGCAGCTCTGGCTTCCGTCGGGCTCCAACTGGGCGCCGGGAAGCCCCCAGGAGGACTTAGGGAGGCGGCTAAGACGCCACTGCGCAAACCTGCGCTTTGGCTTTCCTCGCCGCCGCGGAGATAAGTGAGCGCTGCCGCTGTCACATCCAACCCGCGCCGCCCCGAGCGGTGAGGACCGGAGCGGAGAGACCGCGGGCCCTCGGCAGGGAGTGGCCGGGCCTCGGCAGTGCCAAAACTCGCCCCGCCGCCCACTCCGCACCCGCGTACCTGAATCACTATCTCGGCCTCTTCTTGCGCCTCGCGGCGACGGGGCAGGGGACGCAGCTTCCTCCCGCGGCACGCCAGGCTCGCCCGGCCGCCCATGGGGCGCTCCCGGCCGCTCCCCGCCTCCAGCGCGGCCCCGCGGCTCTATCCTCTGTCCGCTCCTCACCCAGTACCGGCAGGTCATGAGCTCCTTGCCCCTGCGCGGCCGGTGCTGGGCTTCCCCGGCTCTTGTGAGTTCCCCTAGCCGTCACCAGCTCGACCGCTCTGCAAACCCCTTCCCTCTTCCCTTCGCCTTTTGTTACCGGGCTCTAGAGCTGACCACAACATGCCCCCTCCGTGGCCAGGACCACAAATCAGAGAGCCGGTGGGGAAAGCTCTGTCTCCAGCTGGAGAAATTTAGCCTTCCCTACCCTGGTGGGAGGGCTTTTGGATCACTGAGTGATATGGAGTCAATAACAAAGAAACGAGTTACTTGCAAAACAGTCTGCTTCGGAGGGTGTGCTGCTTTTGTGCAGAAGAAAAGCAAACTCCCCAACAGTTTGTCACTAAAGTAAGCTGATAGAACCCGAGTAACTTGAGACCGAAAACCGGGTAAAGTTAACACCAAGAATGACTTTGAAAACAGCTTCAGAAGGGGAGAACCTACAGGAATTTCCTGCTTCTTTGTGTAATCTGCCTGCCTGTATACATTAATTATTTCCGTTTAGTTTTTAAGAGACTTCTTTTCCCTGCCTGTGAAAGGATGCATACTGCTAAGAGGCAGAAAGGATAACCATGTGATGGAGGCACGGCACTGTACGCTTAGCGGCAGAGACTGTTTCTTGCTTTGCCAAAAATGTTTGCTGCCCTGTGCAATGTGAGTTAGAGAAATGTGCTTTAATTTTACATGTTTTAATTCTTAGATCTGCAGCTTTACGAAAGGCACAGCTGCTTTACCCACACTGCTGAGAATTTGTAATTCCCAGCAGAATCTAAGGCCATAAGGCTGGTTAACTCTTGCTACTTTAATTAAGGGATTGTGGGCAAAACCTTTCAGCTGTCTTTTTTTTGGGTTACCGAAGTTCCTCCAGTGCAACAAAGGAAGAGGTATAAACCAGTGCTTCCCTGTCTCTGATGCCTCCTGAGAAGTTCAAGACACATTTACCTGTCATACTGTAAAATATGTCTGAACAGCAGAGAGTTCATAATCTATTTCCAAATATTTGAATTTCAGTGTTCAAGCAGAGGCATTTTAAAATAGATTTAGAGGAACTGGATTGACCAGTTCTGTTTTTCTTTAAGTAACACAAGAAACGAGAAATAATTTCTGATAATTTGTGTGAGACAGCATCTGGCATGTTATGATTTAGGTCAAAAAATGGTTTTTTT
>VYXC01003457.1:119022-129140 GCA_013397175.1 Platysteira castanea | reverse complement strand
TAAGAACTAATTCAGATGCCCTGAGAGACAAATATGGTGTTGCAAAATAGTCCTGGTTAGATCTCGAATGCTTCAAGCATGCTTAATTTCCATTTCTGGATGATTTAGTCTTGCATCAGATTCTTCAAAGGAATCCTGTTTGCCTTTCAGCTTGGACACAGAGATTATATTTCATCTTTATTCCATTACTAGCTATCCTTTCTGTAAAATAAGGAAAGCACTGCTGATATGTGAACAATGTTTCAGGGAAATGAGATTTTTTAAAAAAATGTAATTTAGAACTTCTGATCTTCAAATATTTTTTTTAGATATTTATGCATAAAAGCAAATAATTTAATAAAATAAGCCCTGGCAAGCAGACCTTATTTGTAATAGCAGTACTCCAAAGCTGGAACTTTAAAAAAAGAGGAGAATGAACAGAAAAATTATCCCTGACAATGCTTTTCTAAGTCTCCTTTTAGATGTTCCATGATCAACTCGGTGCTGATACATTTACTTTAACAATAATAGCAAACTTTTACTCTCAGAATGGCATTTTTATCTCTTGACTTCCCAGTGTGGTTCAAAAAATAAAGATGCTTATAAACTTTACTTTAAGATTTGTTGGCTGCACTTTGTCAAGCTGAAAGGAATTTAACAGCCCATTCCTGGAAAAAAATGGTTGTGTCAAGGATTCCCGGGGTGCATGGGAATAAGAGGCTCCTTATTCCATAGTTGTCATCCTTATCCCTTCAAATCACTGATCCTTGTGGTCTCCAAAATGATGTGAGGATACAGGGGGAAGATGAGTGAATTATTTCCTGGTCATCACCGTGTTAATATCCGAGCACAGAACATTATATTTTATTTCCATTGTGTTGGATCTAACGTAAAGCTCGGAGGTAGCTGCAGTAAATAATCTATTTTCCTTTTATCTCTCAAGTACTGAAAATTTATTTGGAAGTGTGATATACAAATCTTTATAAACATAATCTGTGGCTGACATCATCTGGCACTCTAAAAATCATAACAAAAATGTTTATTTCCAGTGGACAGATTGCCCAATCTCAATTGTTACTTACAAAGAGCATCATAAGAGACTTCCAGAAATGTGAAACCACTTTCTAATTTAGACAGAATTCTTTACAGCCTCCAAAAATAATGTCACTTGCTGTATTGACTGTTAAAAATGCTTATTCTCCAAAATTAACCTCCTCTAAACCAACACTGGTGGTAAATAGAGTGAAATTTACTCAAATCCTTAAGTTTGGCTTCAGTAAAAAATAAATTAAGAGTAAATAACGTGGGCTAATAGAACTATTAACAGAGAAATTACATTACTGCCACCATTTCCTTAAGAATTAAAATCTCCTGTGAAGTAATATCCCCTAGAGGTAGTTGGAAAACTCCCGTACTTAAAACTTGCTGTAATAAAATTTCGGTGTTGCTCTAGGGTTCAAATTTTCCATTAGAAAAGCTTAAATAATTTGCTTAAGGAGAATTGAACATATTTTTATGAGTGTTTATCATTCTTGCAAGACCCCATGGTATTTATTAAGGATGCAGTCTAAGGATATATTTAACTTCTGCTGGTTTCTATGGAAGTTTTGTTGGACTAACAAAGCACACTTTAAACTCTTCAACTGACTGGCAAAAAGTATTAGAGAAAATGGAGTGGGTTTTTTGCAAAGCTGAGACTTACTAAAAGAAGCAGAGGTGAGATTTACAAATTACAAACTCCATAACGCTTGACATCCACATGGGGAAGGAAAACTGGTTTTGAGCAAAGCAGCAGCAAAGCAGACTTAGTTCAGCCAGTCACATTTCTGGGACATGGAAGTTTTGGAGCATTTCAGAACCCCTCCTGTTAACATTACAAGATCAAAGCAGTGACCATGGAATTAGGATCTGTCCTGGGAAGAAAATTCCTCCGTGTGAGCCCACTTCTCCTTTTCTCTCTCCTTGCTCTGCACCCAGACTGGGTTATTACTTCAGTTTCTCTCCGTGGTTTGGGATTCCAATGCCATGAATTGTCCAGAAGAATGTATTCCTTAGAAATAAGAGTCCCTGCTGACACGAGGGAGGTGAATTTAAAGGAAATGCTATGAACTTGGTAGGACTGAAATAAAGGCAGTGAAAAAGGGAGAAATTGAATGCCAGTTTTCATTTCCACGTGTGCCTCAAAACATCTAAGTGCAGGGAGGCTTATTTCCTTTATTGTGATTATCTCCTCTTCCACCACTCAGTCTTTTTGGGTATTTTCCCCTTCATTAATATAAACAAATTGCTAATCAAGTGGCCAACAGCAATCTACTGTGATACCAATCATCAAGCCCAGAAAAATTGTTTCCCTAATTATGCGACATAATCACCTGAAAAGCAATCTGAAGGAAGTTTTGTCGTTATCTGTTCCCATGGCTAAGAAATGTATTTCCTTCAGACAGCAGAGCTTCACACATGTTTACTCCCTTAATTTTTATTTTCCAGACTGCTCCCTCCATCATTCCCCACTGCCCTCCAACTTGCACACAGGCTTGTGTGCACCTACAAAACCCAGACATTTTCCTCTCATAATCTCCACAGTGGTTATTTTTAAGAGTTAATTAAACCCTAGGAGATCAGGCTTTGTTGTGGTTTTGCAGAGAGGTTCCATGCACGTGAGCTGTTTGGGGAGAACATGCAGGAGGCAAGTACACAGGGCTTTCAAATCCCTATTATCCTGCCTCTGGAATGCTCTCGGGGCGATTCTGTGTTTCTGGTGATAGGGTTGTTCACCCTACAGTGCCCGGCAGTCCCTGGGCAGCTGGTGGCTGCTGACACAACAAAGATGGGAAGTTTGTGAGCTGGATAATTGCAATAACAGGATGAAAGTGAAGAGGAGGGTGATCTGTATTTAGATTTGTTTTGCTCCTGTGTGAGACTCCTCCAATCCTTACTCGTAGGAGCAGTGCAATAAAGGTATTAGAAGTGTTTGCTGCATAATATTTGTTGACTATAGAGAGTTTCTTAATGAAAGTATTGTCCAGTAACAATATATCTCACTGCATGATACATTTTAGGCTGAAATACCCATTGATTTCAAAGGGGATACAATTTCTATTCAATCTGTGACTGTTCAGAGTAGCTGTAAGTGATTATGATTTTTAAAGCGGAATTCAAAACTGTTTATTGTTGCGATGTCTGTAATAAATACCACTACTGAAAGAATAATTTTTTCTAGAAGAGAAAGAAGAGGAAGTTTGCCTTTCTTCTAGCCATTTTATGCAATCAGTACACAGAATATTCAGTGAAGTTATAGTGATTAATTTATAGACAATTCTTAGCTAACAACACATTTTTAACAACTCCAGGGACTACTAAGATGTAAACAGGTCTTCCCTTCAGATTTGTGGTACTGTTTTAACTTTTCAAGAATAAACTAAAATTCTTCTGTCAGAGTAACAGGCATTTGGTTGTATTCGACCAGGGAGATTTGCCAGCTGCTCTTTCCCCAGATGTATTTCTTCTCAATTGTCCTTTAAAACTGTCTTAGAAGCCCAGGGAAAGAAAACCTCAAAAATTGTCATAAATGAAATCAGTGGATTTACTCCCTCATAAGTAGAAACTGGCACATGAATAGCTGGAATCTCTAGGGCAAAATCCAACATTCACTGTAAAAATAAAAGCATTTTAAAATAAAATGTACAATACGAACAAGAGCCAGGGCAATTCACTTTTTTTTTTTTCTTTTTTTTTTGGCACCTCAAAGAAAATAAGGAGAAAATTTGACTTATAATTTGTTGGAGTTTTTTTGGTGGAGAGTCACTTCTGTGGCAGGAGGGGAAGGCTCAAGAATGGAGGAGAAAGATTGTGTTGAAAGCAAAATTTAGGCAAAACTAATAGAAAAAACAAATGTGAGGCTGGTGGCCTCAAAGGTACTCTTGTAGGCATTGGAGAAGCAGAAATTTTATCTTGGAGAGGCTGCTGTGCATTTTCCATCCTCAGCTGGAGCTGAACTAGTTGCTGATTTAATATTGCTATTGCTAACACCTTTGCTACATTCTTGCTTTACTATATATTTATGTGACAAAATCTGGCTTCTTGTTACTGGAAATAGTCCACTTGTCAGACGAAGGACCACTAACCATGATGCATGAATATTTTTACATGTTTTGAGCCCCTGTAAGTGAAAATTCCAGCTCAAATCTACTTTGATGTTGCTCAAGCAGAGTGGAATAATTGGGGAAAAAAATAATTCGTGAACAGTTCTTTATTCATGACGTCTCTGGGATCTTATTGATGCTAACGTTGAAAGTAAATATTAGAGTGGAAATGTTAAAATTTATCTTCATAAGTTTGCTTTTCAGACGAGAAGATCTGAGGTGCTCATTGTGCAGACATGAGCATTAGTGATGGTCCAAATGATACAGATTTTTAATCCCCATCTGTCAACTCCTAGTTTCAAAGCAGGGCTAAAAAGGAAAGAAAATAAGAACTGAAATTTGGTCCAGGGCATTATTTTGGTATGTAAAATAAAATAAATTCCTAGTAGAAATTTCCAAAAGACATTGATATTGTTCCTTCATGTCAATGTTATTTTTTTTAAGAAGAAAGTTTTCCTTGGACACTGAAGGTTTAATTTTTTGAGGCTTTAACCTCAAAGCTAAGTACGTACTGATCAAAAAGGAAATGCATTTTTTGAGAAAAACAAACTTAGTTAATACAGAAAAGATAAAATAGTAGAATAAATAACATGAAACATAGAACTACAGAATGGTTTGAGTTAGAAGAAACGTTAAAGACCAGCTAGTTCCACCTCTCTAAATCCTGAAATCAGCTAGTTTGCTCTTTATATCTGGTCCTGTTGCATGAATTACTAGCTAATTTAGACACAAACCATATTTAGGCTGAAAGATGTGAGGCTCAAGGTTTTGAATCCCTTTCAGTGATGGAACAGGAGAGAGGAAAGTGATGTTTCATTTTGAGGCTTGCTGCTTAGGAAGCAAAAGATAACTGAGCAAGGACTGAAAACGTCCAAGAACAAGATCAGTAACAATGAATGTGTCCTGGGAGTTATCACCCACTGGAAAACAAAAAAAAATCCTCAAAAACCTTTGGGCAATCCATCTGGGTGGAGACAACTCTGTGTTTCAGCTGGCAGGGGAATGGGGCTGGGGGGCATCCACCTGTCAGATCAGAGCTGGTGGAGAATGGGAAAGAGTGAAGGGAATTTACGTGGGAGTGAGGATGAAATGTAAGCACTCATTTATTTACAGGAAAGGTGTTTGTGACTGCAGTAGGATACGGGATAAACGGCCTCCAGTGCAACTGAGGAATTAGTAGGAGAAATCTCACAAGCAAATAGTGAAAATGTGGTATTTCAGGTGAGATGGAAGTTATGTGGAATATGCACAGTTCCAAATGACCCCTCTACAACTGAAAATTAAGGCTCATATTCATCCTGGCTGCACCCAGAGTGCTTTAGTGAAGGCCAGAAGGAGACAATGTGGAAAAGTAACACTTTTCCCAGGGCAAATAGATCTTATTTTATATCTACACCCTGTAAGTATGCATATACACACATGTATTCTATGTGTGTGGAGAGAAAATAAAAACAGCTAAGATGCAACCCAAATTTTAAGTTAAGAAGACATTAAAGAATAGAATAATACATTTATAAATATATTAGGAACTATATTGACATTCTTTTATAACCTCCCAAGCACTTCGCATTTGTCTGAATTGTGAAGAATTCTCCAAAGTTTAACTGTTAATATTTACAACAAGGTTTGTTGTTTTTTGTTGGTTTTTTTCCCCCAAAAAAGATTTTTCAACTACATTAGCTGTGCATTCAGAGTGGATTTATTTACAACATACTCTCTTTCTTTAAATCTCATGTGGGAGTCCAGCAAAATTCAAATTACATTAGAGTTGTTGTGTTACTTTTATGGTAGATTAAATGACCTTTTCAAAGGAAGAGATGAAATTGGTTTGATATCATTTGGCATGGATAGATCCATGCTCTAATCCCCAAAGTATTTACATATCAATTTTTTAGTCATTTGCTGAGATATCTCCCTGGGTATTAAACTTAGGACAGTTTGTCCTCTTTTTAACCATTTTTTGAAGAGAAATAGTATCTATGCCCTTTTTCAATTCTCCAGGCTCATTCGTTTCCCATTACTTCTCACATATGATCATCAATAATTCAGAAAATGTATCAAAATAAATATCACCAAATCTTCTGACCGGAATGAGTTTAATCTAACCCCATATCCTTTGATCTGTGTTTTCCTTATTCTGATTTTAAAAAAAAGCTAAGCTACTAAGAGGATCCTGAATACATTTGGCTTTTTTCAGTGTCATCATTTTTTGTCTCCTTTCTCCAAGCAGTGCACCTGTGCTTTCCTTTCCCTTTCTTACTTGCCTTTGTTGTTTGTTAGTGTTTGTCCTTGATTTTCTGTGCTGTCTCTCCATTACATCATAGTCTTTCAGATTAAACCTAATGTGGCTGTGCTGTAATCTTAGTTTTCATTCTTTGTCTTTTTAAGATCCCTTTTAGATTTTGGTGCTCTTCATGTGTTTGTTGTACAGCTCATTTTTTTTTCTTACTGTATCTCTTTATCATCCATCTTCAGTGGTTTTATCCCACTTCTGGGCTGTATTCCTGATTTAAAACCACCCAATTTTTTCTTGCATGGACCATTATCAAAGGATTTTTTTTTGGCAGTTGATTTTTTTCTTCCAGTGTATCTGCTTTTGTTCTCTCAGTGCATTTAAGGGCAGACAAACCCTTCTGNCTGGTACACCTGTCTTTTATCTGAAACATCTTTGTTGCAATTCTGTTTTTAATGAGATTGCATCTGAGAGATGCCTTTCCCTTCATTTTAATCTAACTGCACGTTACCCGGGCTAGGAGTGGGAAGGAGAACATCAAACAGCAGAGTAAATGCTGAAGTTTAGTGCACTTCTACAATTTTAGGATAACTTGAAATAAGCCATATTCAGAAGATCCTGAGCTACGTGGACTGAAATTTTCAAATTTTCCAGGCTAGGAAGCCACATGTCTTATCACTTAATGATCATTGCTCTCAGAGATGAAAATTCAGAGCTCTTTTTTTTTTTTTTTTNTTGTCTCCTTTCTCCAAGCAGTGCACCTGTGCTTTCCTTTCCCTTTCTTACTTGCCTTTGTTGTTTGTTAGTGTTTGTCCTTGATTTTCTGTGCTGTCTCTCCATTACATCATAGTCTTTCAGATTAAACCTAATGTGGCTGTGCTGTAATCTTAGTTTTCATTCTTTGTCTTTTTAAGATCCCTTTTAGATTTTGGTGCTCTTCATGTGTTTGTTGTACAGCTCATTTTTTTTTCTTACTGTATCTCTTTATCATCCATCTTCAGTGGTTTTATCCCACTTCTGGGCTGTATTCCTGATTTAAAACCACCCAATTTTTTCTTGCATGGACCATTATCAAAGGATTTTTTTTTGGCAGTTGATTTTTTTCTTCCAGTGTATCTGCTTTTGTTCTCTCAGTGCATTTAAGGGCAGACAAACCCTTCTGAATATTACTTCTTTCTTTCTGTTTTTCCCTTTCCACTTGAGCCACTTTCCAAACTTGGTAACTAAAGCCTGTATGGGTGAGCTAGAGGTTCACCTACAGCAGCCACTATGCCCTGGCCAGAAAAACTGTAATCCCTCTCTATCTGCATGCATCATAAACCTTCACTTTCATTCCCCCTAAATTCCAAAACACTGTATTTCCTTCTAAGAATTCTTATAAGAATAATTTCTAATTACATCCTTCCGTGGTATCATTTGTGGACCAGTGACTATGAACCTTGTAGNTTTTTTTTTTTTGGTAAAAAGCCGATGCCAACATTCATCTGATGCAGGAAATTAAATGCATTCTGGCCCTAGGATTCAGGAATATGTCAATAGCTCAAGTGCTTTACAAGAACAGCATTACAAGTTTCTGTGTACAGCGTATGATGGGTTTTGCCTTATGTGTGCTCATGGCAGAATACACTGAGGAAATGTGACAGTGACACAGAGCAGTAGCAATGTCTGGGTCCAATTTCTGGGGTTTTTTTCTTTCTTTTTCCCCCAGGAAACTGAATGTGTCATCTGATATAATGCATGCAAATTATACCCCCGAACCATATTGTCTAATTCCTCTGCTCCTGCAATAAAAATTTGCTGAAGAAAGGCTAACTTCCAATCTGGTTTGCTACAACAGGCAATTACATTCAAGTTACATTAAGAATTGAATGTGTAGGAGTATGATAAGAAGATTTAATGACCTACAGCATATAATTAAAGGAAAGAAAAAAAAAAAAAGGAGCATCTCTACATGCTCTTTATTCTCAAAGGTAGTTATCCAACAGCGCTTAATTCCGTCCCATGCCACTTACCAAGATAAATATTTGTTATCTTTGCATTCAAATCATCCAGCTTTCCTGGGCATGTAGAGAGCAGCTCTTCACTGCTTATCCCCAGTGCCTTTGCCTACAAACTGCATGTTCCACAAAAGCTCCCAGCTTCATTTGAGAGGAAAACCTTATTTGACTCTTCACCACTTGTGGAAGGGATTCTTTATTTTTATCTCTGAGGATTTTTTTTTTTAAATTTATTTTAGTTTTAAGGAGGAATTCGGTGGAGAGATCCAAGTGCCTAAGCCTTTTTAGTTGCTCTGGAATATCAGGTACCTTGCACAGGAAGGAACAGAGGGAAAGCCTCAGGCAAACCGTGCCACAGAGGAGCAGAAGGTGAAGTTCAAGCAAGACGTGCTGCATAATATAAGATAAAATTTCATCCCTATATCTGGAGGGCACTGTCTTCCCCAAAACATAGTTCTTGTCAGATTTTCAGTGTCATCAGTAGCACCATCTGTACATGCTGACAATTTTTACATTTATAAACAAGCGAACAAGAAAAATGTGACAATGGTTTTCAAGTTCCTGTCCCATTTTCTGCATTTCTGTTTTTTAGTCCCACCTCAGTTGGAATGAAAAGGGTGGAAAAAGGTTTTGTGTCATTTTGGTCATGTCTGGCATAAACTTATATCTCCTTTTGGGGGAAAATAATGAGCACTGTAAGTGGGGGGAGGGTGAGATCAGTCTTGACAGGAGACTGAGGTAAATCTTGGAAAATTTCCTGGGTGTGCGTCAGTTCTCAGCCCCCTCAGTCAACCTGGCAGCCAACATCTCAACAACACCTTCAACAGCACTTTGGGGAATGATTTTTAGATCCATTTAAAATGGTCATTTGCTTATTTTAGACTTTTTAAATTTTTTTTTTTTTTTTTTAGCAGCTGTATTTCCAGTCTTTCCTTGAGATCCTGGCTGTTTATGGGATGACCCTGCTTTCATTTTAATTCTATGTTCTTAAACCCCCGTGATTTTTGCACACATAACGTAATCACTGTTACTAAAGAGGAACATGGAAAATCAAGGGAAAGTTCTTTGTGCTATAATCCAAGATAAATGAGATCTTCCAGGGAAATATTAGAGGTCAGCTATAACAATGTACTAGGCAAAGCAGCACGTTATTTCCTAGCCTTTATTTCAGAAATGACTGAATTATTTTGGTTAGTTTTCTAAGTTAAAGCACAGTTTTGAAATGTTGTGTTAAAGATCTTGATATTAACTGGAGGGAAAAGAAAAAGACCTGTAAACTAGAATTGGTAAGTACAAGCTTGCATGTAAAGCAACCTTTATTTTGAAAATTTTTGCATTGTTATTCAAATATGGATAAGTTTTTGGACATGAGCCTGTTTCTGGCGTCTTCTAGTTCTTTTTTTTTCCTTTTTATTTGAACCGATGTTATGTATTTATTTTGAGTCCTATGTCTAGGGAAATAAAAATCTTTTTTGTCTCTGTTTTAAGTTGGAATCCTGTAATGTTCATCTGATTATGTAAAAATACTTGATTTTGAGAAGAAATTTTTTTGGGAGGGATTTAAAAAAAAAAAAATTGTAGTGAATGTAATAGAGTAATCCACTTCATGTTTACCATACCATTTAGAAAAACATTGCAGGAATCCAAAGGAGTGGGTGTTTTCTTGACTCAGAGAGTGCCTGTGGCTCTTTGCACCCCTTTGCTCTTTGCTGATGGGTGAGGATGGATGTAGGGAATTTCTCTGAGCAGGGAAATGCTATGGTAATA
>VYXC01003457.1:105219-117153 GCA_013397175.1 Platysteira castanea | reverse complement strand
ACCAGAACCAAAAAAGCATAAGCCCCCTGAAGTCAGTAGAAATTAGTCAACAGGAACCAGTGAGGAGAGACCTTGTTAAATGACAGTGAGAAAATATCTGAGATACCGACTTTTTTATATTTTCCTGACTTCTGATATTTTTCTCCTCTTATATCTTCCTTCTGCTCCTCTGTCACCACCTTGCACCTGAATGCTGGGAGTGTGGTGTTGTTCTCATTATTTTTTCTAGTTCCATTCTCATTCTCAAGTCCTTCCCTTTATTCCTGTTTTTCCAGGGAATTTCAAAATTACTACCAAAAAAATAGTCTAGCTGTTTCACTTGTGATGACATTAAAAGCTATTAATGAATAAAAAGTGAGAAAAAACCCCCAAACATATTTTACTCTTCTGTAGAGTGAAAAGGTATGTTTGAAAATACAGTATGAAGTAGTGATATTCTTGTTCTTCTAAATAAACATGATTACTAGAACAAATACCTATGTTTCTCTCAAAAGCCTCAGAGAGAATTCTATAAAAGTATGTGGTTTTTAGATATTTGTAATTTTTGGATGGTAGATCTAAACACATGAACTCTTAGAAAAAAGCAAACACCTTTGTGGGAAAAGAAGTTGCACAGCTAAAATGGAGTATTTCGGGGTTCCCTAAATCACTTCTGTGAACTCCAAGATAAAATGTGTATTTTCATTGTTTTTACAGTAAAGGGGAGTTCTCTGCAGGTTTTAAAAAAATATATGAGTCTCATTTTCCTCTTTTTTTATTACAGCTTGAGTATGGTACCAGTGGTCAGCCACAGTGGTGGCCTCGTGCCTGGGAGCACTGGGGGTGCAGTGCAGGTTGCCAGGATTCCACAATTCTCCAATTCCATGCCTCCATGGTCCTTTGATCCTAGGATTCTATGATGACATTACTCTATGATTCAATGATTCTATTATTCCATAATTCTCTTATTCTACGCCTCTATTAGACCCCATGATTGCCTGATTCTGTGATTCAGTTATTCAATTAGTTATTCTATCATTCTGTGATAATATTATTCTATTATTCTATGACCCTCTGAAACCAAAATTCTGAGTCCACGATTCCATGATTCTGAGGCACTGTAATTCTATGAATCCCTGATCCTATTATTTAATTATTCAATTAATCTATGATTCCATGATTGTATGTTTTTTTGAGTCTGTGATGCACTGATTCCATGACTCTGTGAATCCTTGATTCTATGATTTATTATTGAATTATTCTGTTTATCTGAGTGTAGGTGTCCATGCTCCTACAATGCAATTTTTCTATGATTTCATGATTCTTTGATCCCATTACTTTTTGATGCAATGATTCTGTGACTCCATGACTCTAATACCCCATAATTCCCTAATTCTGTGATTCACTGCATCTATGGTTTCATTTTTCCATGATTGCGTGATTCAGTATGTCAATGATTCAATGATTGCATGCTTTTATGACTCTAAAATTCCCTGAGTCTATATTCAAATATTCTTTGATTTCATGGCTGTGTGATTCCGTGACTCTGTGATGCAATGATTCTTTGATTTCCTGAGTTAATGATGCAAATATTCCATGATTCTATGATTACATGAATATGTGGCTCAGTGATTTCATGATTTTAGGATTCTTTGACTAAATGATTCCACAATCCTTTGATAACATGATTCTATGATTGCTTGATTTTATAATTTCATGATTCTGTGGCTCTTACGATTCTCTGAGTCTATGATTCCAAGATTCTCTGATTCCATCATTCCTTAACTGATTCTGTGTTTCAAAGTTTCAGCACTTACTTTGCCCTACAAATCCTGCATTTTTTAAAAAGTCAAAGCCCATGTTTTTCACAAGACTTTTCATTCACAACATTAAAAAGTTGTTCTGAAAAGAGAAATGTCATTAGAAAGAATGTACATCTACTTTTTTTTCCAGGTGAAATCTGCTGCTGAGCTGCTGCTGTCTCTGAGCAACTCTGAAAAATGAACCAAGCTGATGACCCTCCCTGTAACATGCAGGGGAAATTTAAGTTCAAGCAAAGCTAGGAAATAGTGTTAGATCACTTTGATGGCTGTGAACTGAAAGGTGATACTGGGTTTTGAAAAATTTATATGCCACTTTGATGCTGCAATACTGGGAAGGTGGGGGTTGCAGAGAAATAATGAAAACACATTTTCTTCAGTGTTTGGCAGTTCATTCCAGGGGTTGGGAGTCCGGGTGTGAGCATGGTGGAGGTTTAACACAAATGTGAAGAGTCCACGGTCAGAAAAGAGAGTTCAAAATGTCTTATGGAAAGGTTTCCACTCTGTGGGGAGCTCAAGGGTAAAGGAGCAAAGGTGTTGTATGAACAGTGTCCTTGGAAAACTCAGTTCTGGCAGTGGAGGAAGTAGGAACTAATAAGGACTAAAAAGAAAGATGATTTTCATCTTGTTCCCATTTTTAATATACAAATATTCTCCTAAAGCACAAGATCTGCCTGGATGGAGTCCTAAAGGGTCAGATAAGGCTGTGCAGGATGGACTCCCCTGAATCAGAAAAGGACACAAGAGCTCATTAAAAACGCAGCGTCTTGTGAACTGAATAATGACAGAGTTCTTGCTGGTGAGTTGTGTTCAGTTACCTTAAAGGATGCCAACCAAGCAGGAGGTACTGAAGCATTGCAAACCTTGGCTTAAGGACATTAAAAAAAAAAAAAACAAAAAACCTGCATCTCATGAATGTAGATGACCATTAAATCTGTGTAAAGGTGATCTGAAGGTATAATGATTAACTGTGTAGAGTGTACACATACATTTTTAGCAAAACAGTGGTACACGCTTTTGCAACAGAGTAAGGATAACGTTAAAAAATGTACAAATGTGGGAGTTAAACATCTGTAACCGACTAGGCTGAAGGCTTTTCTCATCTAGTATTTATTGAAAAAAAAATCATAGTTACAGTTAATTTATTATACATTTACCATATATTCTTTTCCTTAAAAATTTTCACATTTCAAATGGTTCATGGAAGATGTTATTACACTGGTCATAAAGAGTTCATACACAGGATCCCCCAGGACGCTTTTGTGGCTCACAGAAACCATATTTACTTGTGGAAATGCATTACATCTAAGAAATCTATAGATATTCGGTGTATTATAATGAGTTCTAGAGAGTATTACTGTTCTAAAGGAAACTTGAGGTATTTCAGGCTGAATTTTACACTACCTCATGCCATAATAACATCGTGCTCCAGTCCAATGTCCTCAGCGTGTTATGTCCCCTGTAAAAGGTGATCCAAACCTGACTTCAAGCCTTGGCTCTTCTCTGCCAGCTTCTTTCCTGATTGTTCCTCTGAAGTTTTTCTTTCATAATTTCATGTATGTCACTGTAATTTCTTTTTCAGGTATGGAATGTTTTTCTCCCTGTTTCATCAGGTTGTTCTCATGCAGGTTTAAATTCTGTTTGAAAAGCTGCTTGGAACAAAAAGAAATTAAAATTAATTAAAAGAAATTTAAAAAGACAATCACTTTGATCAATCTCTCCCTTACTGGCCAAAAAGCAGGAGGGAAGTAGTAAATTCAACAGTGCCGTCATAAAACTGGTTTAAGAGCCAATTTCAGAATTCATGTATTCCATTGACTTCAGTAGGAACGGAAGAGGAAACTCAGTCCCTGTTTGCTTCTTTTTGAGTTCCATCAGTCATTCAGGCACTAATAGCAGGTCAGCGACAGCATTTCTGTGAGATGTGCTTTGACACTCAGAGGAAAAAGGCACATCTTCATAACGTTAGAGAGTCACAGCTAGTAAAAGCCAATTTTGCCCGTTATTAACAGCGAACAAGTGAAGATAAATGAGGTGTAATGCATAGCTTTGAAGCATTAAAAAATTGTTGTAATGCTCACATTTAATTATAATTTATCTGCATTCATTTCTCTTTAGATACCTGACAAGACACTGTTCCATTTTCCTAACACTTGCTACAATAGTTAGCTTTTTATTTCCTGCAATAATTTCATCACTGCACTTCAAAAGCACATCTATTCCTTTCGGACCCAAGACAAATGTGTTTGTTGACTTTCAAGCTGTTAAAATTAGCCATAGCAGTGGATTAATATTCATTTGGAGCTGTGACTCCGTTTCATCTATCTGAGTCTAGGCAGGCACAGTCTAATGTCTCGTCTGACTTTTATGTAAATAAATATGCCTCCCGCCCGCAGAGTTGGATGGCAGCTGCAGACCTCCCTGAACTTTATGGGGTTCTCCTAAGGCAGCAGCATCCTCCCGCTCCTGCCCTCTGATTGCATAAACAGCCCTTGTTACAATATTTATCAGCAGCTTTGTTCAGCGCAGGCCGGGTGCAGCTCTCCGACACTCTCAGCTCACATCTCAGAGAGGCCCCTAGGAGTACTTCAAAAGCTCTGGTTTGCTGAAAGGTTGTGGGTTTATTTTTCCTCCTTACCTTTTCCTATGTCTGATGCTGGCAGAGAAGTCTTTCAAAAGGCAATTTTTTTTTTTTTTTTTTGCTGTTTTATCCCGAGTGTCTCCAGTTCTGTAATTTTCCTGTCATTTACCTCTCCTTCATAGCTCTGCCGCTTTCATCCTTCGTACATAAGCAAGAAAGAATTGGTTGGGAAGGATTATTACCCAGACTTTTCCCTGAAGCTTTGGTGATGGAGTTAATGTAAAGTAACATTAATTTCAAACTTTTGAGATCCACTGGGATATGAAAGTTTTTCCTGTAGAATTGCTGCAACAAACAACAACAAAAAAAAGAAGTGAAATTGCATTGGGTCTTCCTTTTATTGCTATCATTCTTTTCTCAGGACCTAGTACTTTAATTTAAATGCTGATGTGGCTTTGTTCAGTAATGCTGTTCCTTAGAATTCATGTATTCAAAATGTGTATTTTAAAGTGGCATCTCCTTGTGTATTAACTTGAGTAGAAATATGCCTTCACAATGTTGTTCCTTGTGTTTGTTTTCTTTCACTATGAATCTGAAACTGATAGTGCTTTGCTGGTATTTGTTCAGAAACGTTGTTATTGTCTAATCTTCCAGTCTGATGGTGGTTTAAGGAATGAAGAACCTAGGAATGGGTTTGAACATTGGAGAGCTGGTTTAGGGAAGTGCACTTTTGTACCAGCTACTAATCTGGCCCTTGGTACTTTCCCCTGCATCTCTGTAATTGCTCCTGGTTACAAAATGCATTTGTGCAAATAACATCTGTCTTTAACATATTTAGGTTTCTGCTTTCATGGATTTTTCTAATCTGTACCACTTGGCATTTCACACACTGAATTTAACGATAAAATTCTCAAATTTGGTACCTGTCTTGGTTCAACCCCTGCCAAGCCCCAGCGCCAGGCAGCCGCTCACTCACTCCCCCACCAGCGGGGCTGGGGAGAGAATTGGGAGGGTGANTAAGTTGTGTGTTATTCTTAAATTACTCTTAGCCAACATTTATCAAAGTTGTCATGAGCTACTTTTGTAGGAGCACAGCTTGGGAAAATTACTGAAACTTTAAGTTTTGATAAACTAACTCTAATATGCTTCAATGAGCAAAGCCTGGGAGAGAGAGAGATGTATTGTTGAGGTTGGACATCTGGAATGCAGAATTTGTGGGCCACAAGGGCATTCTGCAGAAACTAGAAGTTAAAGAAGACACCAAAAAAGACTCAGTATATGCGTTGGAAAACCCCAACCAGAGGAAAAAAAGTGCTAAAAAGACTAAAAGTATGGACCAATCAGCATTAGCATGAGAAGTGAGAAATTAGTAACTGATAGATGAGAGAATACTGATTAATGAGAGAAAATTATGTCATTTAGAACCACTAAACATTAATTCCTTTGTTTGAGAAAAAGGTATAAAGAAGTGACAAAGTTTTGTGTCTGCATCTGTGTGGAGGCTGGAATTTAATCATCCACACACACAGACCCTGGCCAGGAACAAAGTAATGCCTGACTTGCTGACACTAAAAAAGCAGTGTTAAAGGGACTTGTTTAACCCAATGATTTTGGGAGATTTGCTAACAGNATTAGCATGAGAAGTGAGAAATTAGTAACTGATAGATGAGAGAATACTGATTAATGAGAGAAAATTATGTCATTTAGAACCACTAAACATTAATTCCTTTGTTTGAGAAAAAGGTATAAAGAAGTGACAAAGTTTTGTGTCTGCATCTGTGTGGAGGCTGGAATTTAATCATCCACACACACAGACCCTGGCCAGGAACAAAGTAATGCCTGACTTGCTGACACTAAAAAAGCAGTGTTAAAGGGACTTGTTTAACCCAATGATTTTGGGAGATTTGCTAACAGCAGAACGAGGAGCAGAAAAGGCCTTGACTCTGTGCAATCCCTGCTCAGCAACAACAAAAACATTTCTGTGTTATCAACCCTCTGTTCAGCACAAATCCTGAACACAGCCCCCACTAGGAAGAAAGTTAACTCTACCCCGGGCAAGACCAGCACAGCTCCTGATCCAGTGTTTAACTGTGGTGGATTTGTGGGGAACTTGGAGTTCTGTGGACTTCATGATGAGATTTAAAAGTAGATTTTGTTCTCACTGTCATGGAAATAACTGGCAGAAATGAAAAGGAGCAGTGTGCAATTAGTGTTTCAAAGCATCCTGGTAAATAGAAAAATGATTCTTACTATAATAATATTAATAAAGTGTTCATGGTAGGTCAATAATCTCTTCATAAAAACGTGTATTTCTCAAACTTTCCCAAACAGGAGTGAGGTTTTTTAGTAGCAATATAATGAAGTTTATACCAGCAGGAGTACCACACTGATACCCCCCAGAAATCTGAAAAAGCCTCAGATAGCTCCTAGTCAATCTGATTTTTAAATAATTGCTGCCCAGTGGTGTGGGTGGGGAATCCCACTGCTTTAGACTGTTGACTTGTGAATAGATTTTCTCTATACAGATTTTTTTTGTGGCATAATCTGACTTCAGAGCATCACATTCAATGCCCTCCAATGAGTATAATTCCTGCAGAAAGACCAAACTCCTAATTTTGCAATTGCCAACACAGCTCATTTTTTTATAATAGACCAGAAAAAACGAAATATGGAGGACTAGTAAGTGATAGATAAAATCAAAGAGTAGTAAATGCTGGCAGCAGGAAAACTGAGGAGCAGAATAAGCTGTGGAAAAAGAGAGAAAATGGATATAAAAAAAGCAACCTCCTACCTCACTCAAATGCATGTTCTTATCAGTGTTTTGGCATTTCTGTGCTTGCCCAGGTAGCCCTCTCATTTTGGTTAGTTTAGTACCTCCTGTATTGCTACTATCAAAGTCTGCCATGTGCAGGCCCCTTTTTCTGTCTCGCTTGAAAGGCCTTAATCAGATCTCTCTGCATTTTTTATAGAGAAAACGGTGAACTATGGGGAGGAGGAGGAATTTATGGCTTCCCCCTCCACCAGCTCCAGTGGAACGTGGCTTGGAACTATTTTGGAAGCCGATTCACTGCAAAGGAAGAGAGTAGGTAACAATTTTTCAGGTCCTTTCCGAAGCGCAGCAGGAAAATGCTGCCACCTTTGCAGAGGTTTCGAGCCTCAAGGAACAGAGGGATCAGACACAATTCTCTTCCTGTCATTAGGCTGTTGAAACCGTAACTCTTCCTCCCAGGATTGAGCACCAGGCTGTGAGTCTCTGCTATAGCAGTCTGAGGCTGGGGATGGAGTAATAATAATAAAAAACCCCAACCAACAAAAGCCCAAAGCTTGGTAAAGTTTCTGATTCAATAGCAGAGGGCAAAGAGGGACCAGAGGGAGCAGGAGCTTGTGAGATGGATTTCAAGACCTTCCCCTGGGAAAGGGCATTTCAAGCTTGAGTTTCAAGGAGTTATTATGTACTTGACTCAGTCTCTAACGTCAGACATGAAGTGCAGAGGTAGCCCTTGAGAAGAGGAAAGAAATGCACTTGGCTCTTTAGGTATGCAGTCATCCTCATCCTCCTCCTCCTTAAAAAGAATTCTGGGATGTAAGCCTGAAAAGCTGGACAGGTTTCCTTGCAGAGGTTTTAAAACATACTTAAAAATCCCTAATGCAGTAAATATAATCTGTTTCTGCACATGGCTGAGGCAGCAGCCACATTAACATGTCACCATCAGTATTAGTCCAAGACACCCAAGTCTTGCACACTAAGCTGAGTAACCACCTGAAGCCCATTTCAAGAACTGACATTCTTTATTTCCTCAAAGCTAAGCGTTCTCCTGCTTCATCAGAAAAGTGAAAATCCATCAATAATATCTACCTCATCACTTAAAGCTGGTGAGGTGTTTAGGTCAAGGCTGAGACAGGCCAAATGTGGTTTTTATTTATCCAGTGACCACTTCTGACACCTCCTCAGTGCACAGGAGCCTTGAACTGCGTGTTCACGAGCACCTTGTTTGCTGCCACGGCAGCAGAAAGGGGCCTTAGTACCAGGTGAGTGACCAGAAAAATACAAATGTGTTGTCCATCTCTGTGGCACACTTGCTCATGAAGTTTTCTTCCAAAATAAAGTCAAGGCTACACAGAAAAGTGAATAGTTGGGCACAGGAATGAGTTCAAATTCTTTCCTGCTGTTCACGCAGCACAGTGAAATTAAAGAAAAGGTATGTGTGTTCCTATATATATTGTTACTTCAGGAACAGAATCAGAAGTGAAGTTGGTCTCCAAGAGCACTCAAATAAAGGAGTCAGCACAAAAAACACATACAGAGAAATAAAATAGAAAACACAATGAGATTACCCACAAGGGGAAGAAAAAATTCCCTAAGATTTGGGATAGAAGTAAATAAAATGGCGTACACTGAGAGAAACAGTAGAACAAAAGTCACCAAAGAAACATTAAAAATAAAGGGAAGACCACAAAGGAAATCTCTTCATAGGGATCAGAAAATATCCTAAGCTGGTCACAAACACACAGACACGCACACAGACAGAAGGGGAAAAGCACAGAAAATGACAGCCCAATATACAGAAGAGAAAGATCAAAAGAGATTAAAAGGGAAAAAAAATGGTTTGCTGAAGATAAGGATGTAGCAACCTGACCAAAGTAAAAAATGACAAAAAAACAGAGATAAGGGAAAGTCAGCACAGAAAAAACATAAGAAATGGAGTGCTGGAGATCACTACACAAACAAGCAATCAGTGTGAAAGGAGGTTTTAAGGAAAAAAAAAACAACCAACATAACAACCGAAAGAAATTGCAGTATACAAAAGGACAAAATAATGTGTCCAAACTGTGTGCCTAGACTTCAGGAAAAACTTCCAGAGTTAGATCTAAAGATGCCCCTGAGTGAGTAAAGGAGCACCCCATTGTAATTTATCCACAAGGAGCTTTAGATGCCTGTGATACCTATTTATTCGCTCTGTACCTCAATGAGAATGACACCAAAGCCAAGAGACAGGGGGAGAAAATAGCCTGTGAATCTATTAATCTGGCTAATTCTATATAAAACTCATTAAAAAGAACGTAAATGTGAAGTTTAGCTCCCCAATTTTTCCACAGCAACCTCTCCAAATCACCTTTTCTGTGGTAGCAGCTTTAGATTTTGCAGCAGAAAAACCCTTAGAGAGTCGTGGTCCATCCAAGTGCAAACTGAGGGGCCCTGAGCAAAGGGGCCTGGTCTCTATTCAAGGGGAAAACTCCCTGCTAAACCAGAAATCTCCTGCTTTCCCTGCCTCCATCCATTCTGGCAAAACCCTGTGTCCCTCTGGTCCTGGGCAAGGGCTCCCACCTGCATCAGCCTGGGGCCAGAGGGGTCAAACTCACCCTGACTTCTCATCTCTCAAGGGAATTCCACGGGAAGGATGTGATCTCTGAAAAGGGTGCTGCAAGACCTTCAGTTCTGCTGGCACAAGAGAAGCTTCAGGGCAGATGGTCCTTAAGGTGGTGGTGGCTTTCATGGTGGGGTGCCAGGCTGTGTGTGCTTGTTGTAGAAAACACAATTTGTACAATTTCATACTCATTCTACATGATTGTTTTTTGCGATTTTACACAAAACAATTGCTTTTTCCATACCTTGTAGCTTAATATTGTTGTTAGAATGGAGATCTACAAAATTAAAATGAAACTTAGAATCCATTTCGATTTTCTTGGAATTTTTATTCCTCAGAGAAACAGATGTAACGGAAACGATAGACTTCTCTTTAGGTTTAAATCTTATTTCTAAGTTAATTTTCAGCAACTAGAACTTAGAACTGTCACATTTCTCCACTTAGTAACAGTTCCAGTCTGATAAGAAAAAGTCACTTCAGCTTTCAGCTTTCTACAGTCTGCTGTCTTCACAGTTATGCTCTTCAAAAAAAAAAAAAACAAAAAAAAAACAAGAAAAAAGAAAAAAATTACAAAAAAGAAACTAATGGTTTTTATTGCAGATTTATAGGGTAAACACTATATTTTAAGAGCATGGTTCTGTTTCTCTTTTTCTCACAAAGATCATAGATGTGCTGCTTTCTAGTTTCAGGACTGCATTATCTCGTATTCAGAAAGAAGATTTTAAGAGCCCTAAGTGTTGCGGAAGTATTTTTAAAATGCTTCATTTATATTCTGACATCTTCCTCTCTTGGAGTTTAGAGGGTAAATTGTGCCTTAGCTTCGTGGCTGTCTGGACAGAACCAATCTCTCACGAAAGGGAACAGAAGCCTTTCTTTTTGGCTTCACTTGAGGCTCATAGAATCATAAAGAATCAGCTGCAGAGATGAAAACCTGTTGCTGAAAGAGGCTGCAAAAATGTGTGAATTCAGGGCTGTCTAATCAAGTGACAAAAAAGAGGTGACCTCAGCCTGAAGCATCTGGTGCTGAGCTCTGCCTTGCTCCTGCACTCCTCCCTTTGACTGCAGATTATCCTGGATATGTAAATGCTTGGCAAAAGATAATATTTACAGCTTTCTAAAGCTCTGCAACTGTGACATACTTTTTAATTGAACAGTAACAACTGTAGCCCGTGGCATTTTCTGAGATTAATGAGTGGCTGGAAAACATCGCGGCCTGAGGCAAATTAGCCCATCATTAATTAATCATAAAAAAACCCCTTGCTCTTGGCTTTGGTTATAATCTGTTTGGACCCAGAATCAAATGAAAAGAATTAGTTTTCTTTTCTGTAGTGCTGTGTCTCTTACACAAACTGCTGGGAGTTCCAATTAACTCTCTCACTCAATATTGCTGTAATGCACTGTGAACTTCCTGGGCTTTGCACACGGTGAGCTTTTTGCAGCAAGCAGAAAACCTCTGAATCCTTTTCCCACTGTAAGAGATGCATTCTCACTGACATGGAGTTTTCCTGGAATCCAGAAAAAATCAGAGTTATTTTCTATTTTTTCTCTACCTCTCTGACTTCACCAAAGTTGTATTTCCCAGTATTTTCTATGCCTGTGCATATTTCAAAAACATTCCTAGATTTTGTTGACCTGGTTAAGCTGTTTTAAGAATTTCTAAATAAAACCAAAATAATTTGCCCTTGCCTCCAAAATTTATGATGATTTTAGGAAAAGTCTAAAAAGTAAATACGGAAAGATTAGAAACACAAATTGACAGTATTGATCCAAGATAGGCTCCAAGTTTTTTTCCATTTCTGATTTTGTCTCAGCCTTGTGCCATGAGATAAGGAAAAACCCCACTGAAATGTCTCAGAAGTGTTGGTGAAACCTGACTGCAGCTGTCCTGGGCCAAAAGAATCCAGACAGAGAAAATAAAACCACAGAACATCCCAGTTTGGAAAGAATCCTCAAAGATCACCTCTTCAAACTTTTCACAGGAAAGGCAGCCCAGGTGGTATTTTCTAGCACCCTTTCCAATCTCACCTTGAAGGCTTCCATCAGTGGGGACTTGAGCATGTGTTTTGTCTTTTCGAGGCTCCAAGACTTATGATCCTACTCCAAAAGACGTATTTTTAACTTTTTTAAATGACCATTTTCGTCTATGCAGATGCACTATCAGAATATGAACGTACTTGTGGCTTTTGTT
>VYXC01003457.1:84603-105200 GCA_013397175.1 Platysteira castanea | reverse complement strand
AAAAAAGGAAAGAAATTAAAACTAATTCAGATCACAACATTAAAAGCCATAAATGGCCAAGGACAAATGCAGAGAAATATGAAATCTGACATGTTCATCGAGAAGGAGCAAATGAACTCTCAAATAAAACAGTGAAGTAGAAATAAGTCAGGTACCAAAGCAAGTTAAGTAAGATCAAATAAGGTTTTTTATGATGATGATGATGATGGTGATGATGATGGTGATAATTATTATTATGATACTGGTCAGTAATTTGATCCAGAGCTCTTCATTGCCTGCATTCAGGGGGTCAGAGTGTCCCCTGGAGATGTGGGCATGGCTGGAGATGAAGGCAGAGTACGAGACAGTGCTGATGAAACAGAAACTTCACAAGCTCCAGAAAACCCCAAGGCCAAATACTCAAAGAGCAGGTGACAATAAAAAAGCTCTCATAGGGCTGTTTATCTCTACAACAGTGAACTGTTCAAGCCAGCAGCCACCAGCAGTGTCATCATGCTTTTTTATTTGATAACTGCTACAGTTAAAGGTGAGAAGAGTTAATTTCTACATAATGAATGTGGCCTTTTTATTCATCCCTTTCGTGCCTTCCCATTCATCCTGCAGAAAAACTGGCTTCAGTTCTGAAAGTGCTCCTCCTCCTCATCATCATTTTCTCTTTATCTTCAGAACCCTGGTGAGGAGGCTGACTGAAACAGTGTGATTACTCACAGTGCATAAAGCAGAATCTCCAATCTTTCAAAGAATACGCACCCCGAATTCTCTCATTTACCAACAACAGCATGATAAAAATTACAAACGGGCCTTTGTACTTGGAAAGATTAAGCAGACTAGAACTCTTCGTTTTAAAAAATAAACTAATAAGAGGTCTGGTAGACGTGTGAAAGCATGAGCAGTGTGGAGAAGGGCATTTCTCGTGCACTCTTCTAAAGGGCATCAGAGCAATCGGCAGGCGGCTTCAAACGTACAATTTTGGTGTAGTTTAACCAGCAATACTTGTTGCAGGGTGTTGCAAACAGCAGTGGCCTAGTTGTGTTCAACGTTAGAACAGCAGAATTAACACATAAAAATTCTGTGAAAGAATATTAATGACATGAAAAGTTTCTCGGTCTCAGGAAGACCCCAGGATACAAATTCTGGGGGACAGGAGGGCTTAGGCAAAAAAAACCCCAAACCCAAAACCCCCCAAAAAACCTGCTGTGGTAGTTTGGATAAGTTTTATTATTTATTATTCAAGTCATTTGCTCGTGGTCACTTGAAGGTGGGGTAGTGGGTTGGGCCTGGGGTTTGTCCTGCCTCACTGCTGTGCTCTTTTTCTCCCAGTTATGCCTTTGCTGATGTTGCTGCTGCTCTGTCTTTGGTTGTAGAAGCCTGCTGTTTGTATAATCACAGAGTTATTTCCATAAACCATCTGAATAACTGAAATTTATACGAGGCAGAGTGTGCATTTTTATTCACAAATGTGAACATCCATCATGTTGTAAATATGAGCAGCTTTGCTGACCACACGAAAAGCATGATTCTCTGTGTATTAATGCAGACAGAAACTTGTTATTAAGGCTTAAATAGGTAAACAAACGGAAAGAGATTCAGTGAAGGCCAAAAGCAAAGAGCCACTTACAATTTATATATCACAAGTGCTTCCAGAGTGGAATTGCTCCCTTTAGAATACCTTTCTTTTCCCCCTAATTTAAGATTCAAGTTTGCTATGTTCATCTAGTGTGAGGTAAAGTGACATTTCAGGTTTGTGCTATCATCATCTATAAAATCAGCTGATCCAAAAATCACACTGTATAATAAATGAGTATTGGGCCTCATTTATTAAAATTGTCACAGAGAATTTTGCTAAGCGCGGGTGAGACCGACCTGCACCACTCCATACTGCAGAGATTCCTTCTTTCCTTAAAATATCCAAATCTTCCTAGTCCATTTATCAAACTCTCAAGAGACACCTTTCGATTTTCTCTCACACCTCTCTGGAGTTTTACACTTTTGGAGTTACCCAAAGATATTTTTAAGTTTCTGTTTACAACGTGCCTACAAAGCATTTGGTAATTAAGAGACTGTGGCTGATGCATAAGCAGTCAAGATTTATGATTCCTTAACAACCTAATTACCTTCTCCTGCTGAAGCATCTAACAGCTTTTAGGGTTTTTGGGGGGTGTTGGCTTTTTTGTTTGTAGCAGGAACCTTTATTATAAGTATATTAGGGCTGGAATTAGTAGTTACTAGGCTTTATTTTTTTTTAATATCTCATCATGTGCTATATCAGGACTAGGAAATCTTAGTTTCTCATTGAAAATCTTAGTTTCAACATTGAAACTATCCAAATCCAAGGACTGGCCTATGCTCTGGACCAGGAGAGGAGTAAATCATGAATTCACACAAAGAACCATAGGAATCCTGTGTTTAATATACTAAATGCTTCTTAATCTATCTGGAGCAAAATACTCATGACTCAGTGGAATTATACTTTGAAGAGAAACTTTTAACTCCCTTTTTCCTAGAAGCGGGCCTGCAGAAAATGTGACAATGAAACAGCATCCCCAGGACATCAACTTTGAATGCCCCGTGGGAACTTGGAATTGTCTCTGTCCAAGGGCCTTTCCTTGCCCACATGGGATAAAGCAGAAATAACAGCAGCATGGGTTTTCCTCTGGAAAGCATTCATTATTTACGGAGCAATACTTTCTGACTGCAGAATCAGAACGTACAATGGCATTATTCATCATTTCCACCAAAACATTTGTGTTGACTCCACTACAGGGAGCCTGGATGCTTTACCCCTGGCATTCCTGAGGGGAAAAAAAATGTAGTCTTGCCTTGCAGCATGCTCTGAAACAAAATACTTGCAACAGGACAGATCAGAAAACGCAAATTGTTTTTCTTCTTTTCCACTTTTAGTCAAGTGTTTACTTCCTATCTTCATTTGTGAAATATGTTGTTACAATTTTTGAGTGATTGTTGGCTTTAGCAGCAGGGAGATATGTTCAGTAGGACAGCTTGTTGACCCAAAGGACAGAGAAAATTGTGAGCAAATCAGGCTTTGTACATTTTTTATTTCAGTTCTGGGGATTTTTTATGAGTGTGAAAGTGTTTAGCAACCAGCTGTACTTATGATTACATTTTCCTAAAGTTCTTCATGGCCACAAATTTCCTGCTGATTTACTATACAAGGTTATGGACCAAATCCTTTGATTCCTGTGACACAAACCCAGATCTAAGTGCCTCCTCTTTGACAGCTGGGGCTGGATGCTTAACTGGTCACAGACCATGAGTTCATTGCTGCTATGACGATTTACCTCAGCAGAAAAGCCATCCCTTATTCTGCTAACTTTGTGCAAAATACACGGCTTGTGCTTGATAAAGTGATATCTATGAGAGTTTGACAAAAACCCCAAATACGTTTAATCTTTTGATGTTATTTTGTGTTGTAATGTGGTCCTTAAATGAATGGATTTACAATAATGATTGTAAATCATTATTATTAAGCAATTTTAGGTGAACATGTTGGTTTGGTCCAGCTGCTGCAATGCCAGTGTGGTTGTAAGAATCAAGTGTCCCTCAAATACTGTTTTAAAAAACTATAAAGAATATTTAACACTGGATTTGGGAAATAACAGATGTAAGGGAAATGAATACCGAATACTGTACCAATTATAGAATGCATACTAATTAGGAAAATAGCTATTACTGTAGAAGAAAAGGAGGAAAAACTATTAAGCTTTTCCTAAATGAGCTCAACAGCCCCATTTTCTTCACTTACAACCTTCTTGCAGCACTTTTTAAAGCCTAAAAAAGGATTAGCAAAATGCGGAGGTAAAAACCTGTTTAAAATAAGTATGACAGGGCTGTTAGCAACCATATTTAATTAGAGAATTAACGTACAGAGAGCCAGTACTCACTTCTTCATTAATTGTGAATGAGTGGCAAAATGCCCACAGGTCTGAGCTGGCAGCTACTGCAGAGCAGTGCAGCTCCTTGTTTCAATGCATTTTTGTGCTTTTTAGGTATTGCACCTTTCTGGAAAAAAATAATAAATCCAAATTCTCTTCTGTGGACCCCTAGTGGAGTCTACAGCGCAGTCTGGAAAATTTGGTTTTAGCAGGAGAAAAGCTAAAAAAACTGGTGGAATGGCAAGCGAAGCCTTCAATAGAACACCATAAATACGGAAAATGTGTGAAAAAATTTGTAGTTGCAGGCCAGACACTTCATCCAGTGCTGATCAGAGTTTCAGATCCTGTACATCTCATCAGACAAGACTTTTTTTTTTTACTGAGTGCTACTAATCACATAATGGATCCTGTGGTTCTGATACTTACAGTGTTCTTCCAGTTCCTTGATATCCAATTTATCCTTGTCTGCTCAATCAATGGGATAACACAAACACAGGCTGGGTCACTCTGGTGATTAATCACGATGTGCAAGGCTCCTGCAGAGTTCCCCTACAAGGGAAGAGTGCTGCCTGCCCTTGCTTATCTGTCAGGTGAAGGCTCACGTGCTTTATGAATACATCATGCTCGTGACACTGATCAATTATTCTGATCCATCACTTGCAGTTTCTGATCTGTTGCTGTGGTGGGTTGGCTCTGCTGGACATGGGGGAAGCAGATTCCAGCAGCTTCTCACAGAAGCCACCCCTTTAGCCTCCCCAAAAACAAAACCAGGCCATACAAACTCAGCTGTGTTGGTGATTTTTTTGTAATTTGATTGCAGACCTGTGGGAGCTTAAAAAAGGCAGTGTATCAAAATTTACTGTTGTATATGAGTCAGATGCTTTCTTACAGTAATGGATTTCCTTTTTGACTTACAGCAATGTTATTTCCTTAATCAAATTGCTGATAGTTCATTGAATTTACTGTTAAATATTATATTTCATACCCTGTTTAGTCTTCAGGGTTGCAGATCTCTTTTGGCATTATTCGGAATGATTCAGTAAACAGCTGTAAATAATGCTACTTGCCCTGCAGTGGTTATGTTAGTAACAACCTTCTCTCTTTTCTCTGACATGAGTGTTTCTCAGAAACAGAATCAATCCTTGGCAGGAGGGGTTGGTGGGTGAAGGAGGTGAGATTTAAGGTCCCTTCCAGCCCTAACCAGTCTGTGACTCTGGAACTCTTTTCCATCAAGATGGACTTCCTAGGCTGCTGGTAGCTGCAATTTCCTATAATCTGTCTAAGAGCTTTTTTGCTGTTGACTTCTAAGGAATTGTTGCCCTGGTTTTTGCTAAAGCCTTCTGTTTCTAACCTTGGAGTCAGATACTTTCTCACACAGTTTCATGTAAATAATAGCCAATGTTTACTTAACGGTATTTTCTGGTTTTCATTCCTTTTGTGATACGAGAACTTTGATGAGCATCTTTTTTCTCCAGTGGGATTGAGAAGGAAGTGACATGTCCTCCAATCCCTTGTGCAGTTGAGAACTGTATAAGACATGACATGTGTAAATAAAGTGGTCTTTCCCCTCCTTTCTGCTGAACCTGGCAGGTGTGAGAGCGTTTTATTGTGTTTTCCCAGACACAAGGAATAGTTCATTAAAACCAAGGTTGGGCCCAGCTGAAACCTTACAAATTGGTAATCATGTATGCACACCGTATTCAAATTCAGTGCTACACTTGTGAGGCAACCTATTCCAGTATGCAAGTCTTGTACGAAATGCTTACTTTGATACATGAGCAATTTAAATTTGTCCTACTCTCTCAGATGTTAAGTTATGCAGAAAAATAGCAAAGCAGATTTCAGGACGTGCCTCCGTATTTTTTAATGAGGCTGATGGCTTCCTTCAGCACCAAAGCTCTGGTTTTGAAATTTATTATTTCTCTTTTTTTAAAATGAGCTTTGTACATAAAGAAACATAAAGAATCTGGTGGAAACTGCTGTTCTTCAGAAAACATTTATATTTTCATTTGAAATGGAGATTCAAGCTCTAGGCCATTTATCTTAACACGAGTGTATGGCTTTTACAAATGAAGTTTTCTAGAATTAATGCTGTTAAAATATGATTTTCTTCCAGCAAATGGAAAGAAGGGAATGAAACTATGTGTGATGTTTTGAGATGAATAAATGCATGGAAAACAAAAACAATTTCTGACTTGAATATGGATGAAAAATGTCTTGCAAATGATATGGTAAAATTTATCAGGTACTTGCATCACGTTTGCTTGATAGACTCTGACCCTGAAGTCATACTAGGAAAGTCTTTTGCTGAAGAAAGTTGGAAATAACACCCAGATAATTCTGAAACATGTTTTATGAGCATTGTGAAATGCTTATGTTGTAGCAAAAAATGATTAAAGAGATTTACATATATATAGCTTCTACATTGAGAAAGGCCCTTCAGAATTTCATAAACTGAATGCAGAGACCAGTGCAACCAAAATGGAAAGTCTCTGTCTCCAAAATATTTTATTGTAATACCAGATTGCAACATTATCCTGTACTTTGGAGAGAATATTGTCATCGCCTCAAAAAAAATCAGGGAGAAGTGTCTTGACCAGGAGAATTAAGCCAAAACCTGAACTCTTTAGAAACAGTGCTGCACTTGAGGAGTGAATAATTGTATATATTAAACACACCTCTGTGAAAGAGGAAACACTGGATCAATTGAATAATTATGCTGAGAGAACCATGCCTGATTTTTGCTGGAGTGTTTTTACCTACACTAATCCTCTGACATATTTTGGAGCTGTCTGGGGACTTGTGCTTTGGGAGAAAGCAAAGTCACACCTCTTGAAAAAAGGTGCAAACAGGAGTCCCGCAGTGTCCCCTCCCCTCGTGTGTCTCAGAGGTGACCACTGCTGTCACTGACTAACAGAATTATGCTGATTTTAATATACTTTCCTTTTTCTTTTTTTCTTTTTTCCTTTTTTTTTTTTTTTTTCTTTTCTGGTTTACCGTGTCAGAATCCACCCAGCACTCGTTAATCTCGTGTGACGTTCTTTTAGGGGAGCCTTCCTCAGATTTAAGTAAACTTGCCAGTGTCACTGCTGTCAGCTTTCATTATTCTTCAGTGATTTTCGTCCAGCTTGTTAAGCACGGTTTCCCTTTATAAATCTGCACCAGTTTTCTATTCTGTATGTGTTTTGTTCACCTTCCCTGTCACGGAGATCTCAGCTACAAATGTGGCACTTACATCCTTGAATTTCTGTTTAATTTGCTGTTTTCACAACATATTAAGCTCTCTGTAGCTTGAAGTCCTTTTTTTTTTTTCTTTTTTTCTGCTCTTTTTGTATTTCAGGACTCTGGGGAAGTTGAAAACAGACAAAGGTCCAGTAGAACTGAGATTTCCTCTGGAGCTGTTGCTCAGAACTCTTGTAAATACCTCTGTTCTTAGGATTACTGTGGAAATACTGCACACATTATTTATATTAATGTAAATTATTACTGCAAGAGATGAGAAGCACACCTTGCAGTTAGTCAGATGACATTGGGATGTTCAAAGTTTTCCTGAAAGAAAGAGTGGGAACCACAGTGTGTTCTCACAAATCCCATGGTGTGGATAACCAGATTATGGAGCCTCTTTAGAGCAGGAAATCATTCCTAGGAGACCCAACACTGAAAACTTTGTAATGGTTTAAAAAATAAAACCATAAATCTCTCTGATTTTAGTTTTGACATGTGTCGAAGTGCTGCATGTTAAGCTGTCTCCCCTTTCAGATAGTGGCTATTCTTAAATTGATCCCCATAACACAACAGCTGTCTTGCAGACATCTTTGGACAGGCAATTAATTTTGAAACCTGACAAGGCAGAAATAAAGTCAATTTTAATTACTGTATGCATCTTTCAGCTGACTTTTACAGGTCTGTTAATTATAATTTTTAAATTTGTATATTTTTTTTTAATTTCTAAATGCAGGATGTAGCTAATGAGCTTTTGAAATTCATGGTCTCCAGAGAAGATTTGGATTCAACATCCAAGGAAACATTTGTCAGGTTCTTGTAGCCTTATACAAGACCTCAGAGTGAGGACACCAGATAAATATAAAAGATGTTCTTATATTATTACCCCAGAAATACAGCTTCAGCTCTCTGCCATTTACAGATTTTCAGTCTGATTTCGACCAGTGAATAATTCCTCTGGTGTTCCATCTTTCCCTCCTAAAATTAGGATCGTATTCTGTGGCTGCATGAGCTGGTGGCTGGAGCTACCCACGTGTAACAATGCCAGTGGTGGAATAAACAACGCAGACGGAAGAATGTTGATCCAATTATAAATTAAATGCCAGCTGTAGGGTGTGGCAGCCCAGAATACTCCTCGGACCGTACAGGGGGGTTTGGAGCCCTGCCAGACAGTTTCAGAACTCGAGACGAAAGCACAGAACTCTATGTTTGAGCCGTGTCCTCGGAGAACGCTGCCCACATTGAGGGAAGAAATACAAAACAGAAAGAAAGTGTGTAATTAGCTTATCTTATCACGGGGTGAATGTAGGTTTTAGATTTATGGAGGTAGGAGAGAAAAAAGCAAACATGGAGGGTAAAGGGTGGTGCCCCTTCCCCTTCCTCTTTCTTCTCTCCCCTCCATCTCCTGCTGTGACGATGGGGATGGGCATTGGTGGAGGCAGCACTGTCATGGTAAGAAAAGGTAGAAATTAATTGGGAAAAATTGATAAATAATAATACGTTGTAGAACTTGGTTGGTTTTCCTGGAAGAGATAAAAAGGTAAAGTCAGGCTTCTTAGGCGTCACTCCTGCTGTGGATCTCGGTGGAGCAGCTCATGCTGTCCCTGCTCCAGACACTGAGATAAGAAACAATAAACAACTTGAACACGAATCTGCAGGAGTGTCCAGTCTCTCTTGGCTCAGGGTTGGGGCCTTTCAAGATCAAGAAACAGCCATAAAACGCTCTACGAACTGTGTGGGGGTAGAATACCCGTCGCAGTAGGGAGGCAGCGTAGGCGCAGAGGGTGCGCTGATGGTGTGGAAGAACGCAAACCTTTCTCTCTGCAAAAGGGTTTGAGCTTTCCTGTCAATGGAGCAGAGGACATTCACCCTCTAATCTCAGCCTGTCTTGCTCCAGCACAGGGATTCTGAAAGCTCAGCTCGGAAAATCAGCCCTCCAAAGTTGTTTGTTCAATTGATGTGACTTGGCCTTGAGCAGGAAATAATTACGCTTTATCGGAAAAGGAAGAGTAATGAAATGCTTGTGGTTATGGTATAAATTATTCAATATTGGCTATATTCTGCTGCTGCTAAAATAGATTCGTAGGTGTTAAAGCCCTATTATTAGTAAATGCCTGACTTTAGAACTTATATACCTATTAAAGAAACCCTGCTGGAACCTCAGGACACGTCTGTTTCACTCGAAGCAGCGCTGAGCTGACTCAGTCTTGTGCAGCGCTCACAGTGCTGTGGTTTCTGTTGTTAAATGGGCTATTTCTAACATTTAACATAGCCCTGAGTGCTAAAATCCTTTTCTGAGTGGCAGGAGATGGTTACTGTCAGGCTCTCTCAGCCTCAGAATCGAGGTTTATCATGCAGGGAAGAGTTCTGCTCCCGGGACTATCACGCAGTCATCACCACAGTAATTTTTTGACAACACAGGTTGTAGATAATTGCATTTTGGGCTGAATTCTGTGCTGCTATGCATATTAAGCTTGTAGGTTAAACTTTCTGACAACAAGGTGCTGGCTGCTTTCTGGACAGAAGTCAGGCACACTGGGAGGGTGGGGTGTTTCTAAGTACAGTTTACATGCAGAATTACAGTAGTAAATATCAGTAGTAAAGACAGATAGACGTAAACTGAACAGGCCTCAAAAAATGGTGACTCTGACCCTATGTATCCAAACACACCTTAAAAAATCTAGTTTTAGGTGGTGAAGTGTGTCTGGGAAGACACAATAAAGATGCTCTCACACCTGCCAGGTTCAGCAGAAAGGAGGGAAAAGACCCACTTTATTTACATATGTCACATCTTATACAATTCCCAACTCCCCAAGGGATTGGAGGACATGTCACTTCCTCCTCACTCCCACTGGAGAAAAAAGATGCTCATCAAAGTTCTCTTATCACAAAAGGAATGAAAAACAGAAAATACCGTTAAGTAAACATTGGCTATTATTTACATGAAACTGTGTGAGAAAGAATTCCGAGTCCAAAGTTAAAACAGAAGGCTTAGCAAAAACCAGGGCAACAGTGAAGTTCTTTTTACATGTTTGTCCTCATCTCAAAGGAGTGGATTTCTCTGCCAGAGCTGAGAAAATGAGAAACTGGGCGGTTGCATCTACCACACGACAATATTGTGGGTTTGACAGGAAAAGCTGGGCTCTGGGAAGGGGGATTATACTCAAAAGAAAGAAAGGAAAGCAGAGTAGAACTAAATGAAAGTTAGGGTTTTGATTATGTTTGATATTATGTAAGCATTTCGATTTTGCTCAGCAGCAAGAACAAATTAAACAAATTGCTCAGTTGCCTGACAGCTGGGTAAGTGATTCTGAGAGACAGACCATGGCATTTTCGTATGTAGTGGCTTTCTTATTATGATGTCTTCATTACTGATGTCTAACATTGTATAATGTGTTCTTACTGAGATTAAAATAGAGTTTTATACCACGCTTAAGTTTTGTGAGTTAATTTTTTTTTCTTTTTCTGTCTAGACTCCAGGTCTTGACCCGTCGAGGCTTCAGAGAACCAGGAACAAGAACAGAATTGTGGAGAAAATGAAAATGTAATCTAATTAAATCATTCTACTGATCTGACTCTTTAGAGGTAGCAAAACAGTTGGGCTTGGATTGCTAAAACGCAGGGCCATAGTTCTTCTTTTTGTACAAAATTCTCCTTTTTCATCTTCCCTGCATTTATCTTCTATGCTAAAAAATAAATGGGTTCTTATGAAAATTTTTGCTTTTTAGTAACGCTGTTGCAAAGTGAATAATGATATAAAAAACCCTAACAGCCCTGAAAACACTTATTCTTCATTCAGCCCATATATTTTCTTTTACCACAAGCAGTGCTGATTAAATTGCCACAGAACATTCTAAGGTAGGAGAGAAACAGAAGAAAGGCTGGAGCTAACTGTGGGTTCTGGGTAGTCCTCTCCTCTGGGGTTACTGATCTAATTTATGAAATCACTGTCATTTCTGGGGGCTGTTGGGACACCAAAGGACTGGAGGATCAATAAATAACCCAACTCTTTTCTAAAAGTCATACCCTGTATAAGGATTGCAATAATATTTCCACGGCACCTGGGGAAGTCATTCTAACCACACAGAAAATACAGATTTTGTGCAGAATGTAGGGTTGAAAATCTGGCCAGAAAACCATAATGTATTAGAGTTGCAGCTTTAATTTCTTCTCGCTCTCAGTTTTCATTAGATTTGGCTCTTTTATATTTTTTGTATGTTACACACTACAAATTGGTTGGGTTTTTTGAAAAGAGACAGGATTACTTTTAGAATGTTGATTTTAAACCTTCCCCCCCCTAAATTAAGTGACTAACTTAAAGCTTATGTACATAAATCTTCCCAGAGACACAACCCGACGTCAGACAAATTTTGTTCTGGTGAGAGGTATGAAATATAATGAACCAAACCTCCTAAAAAAAATGTAACCCTGCAGGACCACGAGGATTCACAAAAAAAGCTCAGATGGACACCGAAATCTTCCTTTTCATGGTGTGGATGTCATTGCTTTAACCACGGCCGGGCTTGTGCCTCTTAAATGAGGAGTAAAATGCGGGTTAAAGCAATCAGAAGTTGTAAGGGTCAGCCAGGGAAGCTGGTGCCCATGGGAAGAATTGTGTGGAGCAGGTGGGTGAAGATGCTCCATAACCTCCCAGGAGGTTGCAGGAGGACCTTTTCCCAAGTTTCTGAGAACACCCACGGCACAAAAATACGCAGAGTTTATTTTTCTTTGGCACCTTGGGTGTTGCGGGTTGCCCGATGTCGTCGTGCCTGCTTCTGGCAGTCTGAGTGGCTCCGTCACTAATTATGTAATTTGTCAGTTTTTCCCTGGGTTCCCCGCAGGGGTTCCACAAACACACTGCCACAGCGTTTTTGGGGACAGAATAACAGCTTTAAGTGCTACGTTAATGTGCCTGTCAGATGTCTTTCAAAAGCACAACGCATTTTGTAGAAAGCAAATGTTAGACACGTAAAATTCACATCAAAAATGGGGTCTGAATGTGGAGGGTTTTTTTGTTTTTTTTTTTAATTAGAGTCCCCATATAAATGTATTGGATGGAAATGAAGAATTGCTCTTTTAATGCAGGTACAAAAGGCCTAAATTTTGGAAAGCAAGTTAATTTTAGCTATCCACAGATGGTTTTTTTTTTGGACTTGCAGCATGACTTTATTTCAAGCTGAAAGAGAAAACACAAATAACACAACTTTTCCCCCTTTTACAGAGTGTAGCCCTATGCTTAGATGATTTAAAAAAAAAAAAGAGTTTCTAATTCTTCATTATGTTCTGTGAGAGATCTTGTGGGAAACCCTTGGGGAATCTTTGGCTGAATTTGACCTGGATCATGAGAGGAAAACCATGGGGTATTCAGGAAGCAAAGCTTAAAATCTTGGAAAACTATTTGCTGTTCTTGGCAGATCAAGCAGCAGCAAATGTAACATTTACTTTTCCTTAGGAGAAGAAAAGTCAGTATCAAGCCTACGTGCTCACATTTAGTTGGAATACTGGGAGCATCTTGAACTCCTTGCTTCCAGAAGGTGAAATTGCCTAAAACCCCAGAATTGCCAAGAAAAAAAGCAATCTCATTCTCTGCTGTGTTTATGTTTTTGACTAAGTCTCCAGACCTGACCACTCTAGAACTTAAGGAACATTAAACTCCACAGGCAAAAGAATACTTTGTTCTGATCAGGACATTTTGAAAAATGAGGTTTGCGCAACACTGGTAAATTCTCCTGCACTCAGTGCACGTGGTGGAGGAAGTGCAGCAGCAATTAATTTTATTTTAAGTGTTAAGGCAGTTTATTTGACCCTTCGGTTCCAGAGCAGAAGACAATTTCCCATAACTTGTATGAAAGGGACAAGATGTCCTGCCTGTAACCTCATTTTGGCTACAGATCAAAATACTGTTCCTTTGCAATGAACAACAGGATAGGACACATTCTGTATTCTTATTTGTAATTCTTATGCATTTTTATGTTTTCCTGGCCTGTTTTTTTTTTTTGTAGCATTACATCTGGAACCTGGGCAGGTTTTGGGTTTTCCCTTCATTTTTCATTTATTTCAGTGAAAACTTCAGGGCGTCTTGCCAGGGAGGAAAACATGGGCAACCTCTTCATGATCTCAACAGACAATTAATATTTGTTCTTTTTGTTTGTCATGTAAACAAAAATATCTTGTTCTTAGTGCTATTATCACCTATTAATTTGCCAGTGTTTGGTAGGTAATGCATTGTATAGTATTTGTTAAGTTACTATTAACAACTTAATACATTTGTTCTCCCAGTTAGTGTTGGTCGAAGTAGAAAATTATCTTCATAGTAGTGTTAAGATGTAATTAAAAGGCAAGATTTGGTCCAAAGGGCCTGTTTTTCATATTTATGTCACAAATGCACAAAATCTCTGAGCTGAAAAAACTGGTTTGGGGGCAAAATGCAGACACAAGAAGAGGAATTGCTCTTTCAAACTGCAAAAGAGGGTTCATTTTTTTCCCTTTGAAAAGTAGGCATACATTTCTTAAAGGCAAAAGGAAGGGAAAAAGCTTTCCAGCTGAATAGTTTTCCTTTTCCATCAATAACTTGGGAGGAGGAGGAGGAGGATACTGCCACTGAACAGGTAATTATGCAAAGCTGTGTTTGGAAGTAAACCACAGTTTAGGGGGTTTTTATTCGTTTCAAGCCGTGAAGTTCATGTTGAGGCACAAGATGCAGATAAATTACCTCATGTAGTGCTCTCTCTCCTAAAATTCTTAATAAGTTTTATATATATCTGCATTCAGGTGATATTTTCATAGGATTATCTACTTAAACTCCATTTTATATTTCATTAGGAACAATAGGTCGCTCAGATCCCTTAACTACCTAGCAGTTTGGATTTTCCCAATGTAAATAGTTTCAAATTATCAGCACAGAATTTAATCAGATTTACTTCAATCTTAAAATCCCTCTGTAATTACTTTGTAGTCAACTATTATTTTGCTGATGGTGGCAACTAAAAATTTCTTCTCCAAATCACTTTTGAGCAGAAGTTTCCAGATAACACCGAAGCTCAACTTTCAGAAAAATTATTTTATTTATTTCATTGCCTTAAAGTTCCTAACTCTTAAATTTTTGCTTGAGATCTGTCTTCTCCTGCCTATTTTTTCTTTTTCATTCTTTTCTTGTTACTTTTGAATGGCTTTCTTGCTCTAGAAACTTATTACCTGCCTTAGCATCATTGGCACTGTGCTAGGCTTAACAGCTAAAATTGACCTAAAATTTGTGTTGCAAAGCAACAAATTAGAAACTCCTCATGACATAGCCAAGAAATAAAAACTCACGTCAGGATAGAGACAGCTGGAATGATCAGAGCACAGAAGGTACAACGGAAGAGATTCGCAGGTTTGTTTTTTTTCCCCCACCCTCAGCCAGGCAAAGCAAGAAATAGGTAGAAAAATAGGTAAATTCTCTCAAATTTGGCACAAAGAGCAGGTGTTTCTGGGCTAACCTTTCATTTCTCACCCATGTATGTGCCAGTTTCTGCTCGGAGGGGCAGGAATGGCAGTAGCACCCACTGGTCACACAGTGGAGTCCATAGAATAACAATAGAGATTTAATATATTTTTAAATAAATGGTGACAGCTCAGTTATTGCATATGTCTGTGCAGTGTCAGATTCGGTGATATTATTTTTTCTTACCTGTTTATTTTGAAAACAGTGGTTACTTCATATTCAGGCATCTCCTGCCTGGCATTCCTCAAAAGTATATGAAACCATTAGCAAAGCATTTCTCACACCTTTTTTTTGTTTCCGAGAAAATGTTTAAATATTTTTTTTTTTTTTGTAAACCACAGATTTTCTAAAGTGCAGAACCCAGCCCCTGAAAATGAAGCCATTTTGATGACGTAGAAATTTGTGTAACAACATCAGTGAATGTCAGGCAGGATATTTAAACTCGAATTTTTACCTTTTAAAAGAAATTGGGTTGGGGGAAGTGCTTCCTGTGCTGCATATGGTTATTTATTCCAGTATAAAAAGCAGCGTACGGAAAAGGAATTATCTTTCTCTTGTTCTAAATCAGACCCTGGTAGGATGCCCTCTGCTACTGAACACATCACTGATTTTTTTGGATATAAATATGGAGCTAAGGATGGGTTGGGAAGGAAAGTGACTCTTGCTCTGTGCTCCATAAAGTGCTCCAAGGCTTCTGCCGAGAAATGACAGGGGTGGTTAAAAAGTGCAGTTATCTGTCAGAACGGATGCAGATCCTGTGAAGGTTTAGAGGGAATCAAGGATGATCTACACGGCTGAAAGTGGTTGAAAAGTGCAGGACTCGGTAGAAGACATTTTTCTTCAGGGAAGCACTAAACCCTGGGAATCATAAATGACAGATGGTGGAAAAGACATTGCGGTGAGTCTGTGACTGTGTGCAGCAGCTCACTGAGGCTGTGCTGAAATATCCTTGCTGGCAAAGGGCAGGGTAGCTCGGGAGAATTCCTAACTCATCATACCTCCAGAAAAGCAAATAAGCTTTGTGAGACCAACTAATAAAAGGCACAAAGAGACAGTCCTACAAGCAGGCGTTTGTTTAAAGAAGACCTCTGTGAATTCATGCCTTTAAAAAGCTGATGTCAGGGGTGGCAGGAGACTGCCAGGCCTTTCGAAGTGGTGAACATCTAAGGAGACACAAGTTTAACACAGACTTTCAGATTTTAGGAATCTTACCTGTGGTGTATTTACATAAAACCCCATAACTCACTTATTATACAACTACAGAATCCTGGAATGGTTTGGGCTGGAAGAGACCCTTAAAGCCCACCCAGTGCCACCCCTGCCGTGGCAGGGACCCCTGCCACTGTCCCAGGCTGCTCCCAGCCCCAGTGTCCAGCCTGGCCTTGGGCACTGCCAGGGATCCAGGGGCAGCCACAGCTGCTCTGGGCACCCTGGGCCAGTGGCTTTTGAAAACGTCTGGTTTGCAACTTCAGCACACTTTCCTCCTGTTATTCTTGCAAAGTCCAGGTTTTCTCCGTAGTCACCTTATTTTTCTCTCTTAACATGACAGACGCTGGTGCCTTAGGTTTCAACTTTTATATTTCTGTACTGCCTGGTGTGTAACTCTGAAGTTTCTTGTGGCTTGTTAGCTGCTCTCTTAGGCCAAATAAACACAACAAAGCCTCTCTGAGCTGTTCAAGGACACTCGGGCTGGCCTAAGCCTAAAGTGTAAACTGGGGCTGGGAGAGGGGTGGAGAAATTGAAGAGAGATAAAGTTTTAATTGGTGAATTTATGCTGATGTGCAAATGGACCAAACCTATAAAAGTGTGAAGAACTTGTGACTGATTGTCCATCTTGGGGTCCGTTTTGGAAGCAGCCTCTGGTACCAGGGTGGTACCAGGGTGGTATTTTTAAAGGCCTTTCAAATAAATACCTACCTTTATTCCCTTCCTCTTGGCTAGTCTCTGTTTCTAGGTAGCTGGAGAAGGCCTCAAGGCTACAGACAAGGGTCCTGTCCAAAAAAAGTGGTTCAAACATTCTTCAGAGAAGACTACAGCGTAGAACATGACAATCTCTGAAGAGAAATCAATTTGCTTTCCCATTTCTCAAAACCTCATTGTTATTTTAGGAGAGAGAAAGAGAAGGAATTTATTTGGAAGATACACTTAGAACAAGCATATTACACTATGTGTATAGAGATACTAAACTTCCTATAAATGTGTATAATTCAGAAAGTATCTCTTTTGAATATGTTCTGTTTGGATATAATCTTCATGCCTTTAACTGAACTGTTTTGATTATGATGTATCATCCCACCTGACATTTCTAATATGAAGGTCTATGGTTGGTTTAAAATAATTTTTCATCCTCAAAACTTATAATGGTATTTAAACAAAGTAAAGGTATTGAACTGAACCTTAATCTGTTGCTTGTACAGAAACAGAAATATTCAGTACACATAAAGATTATTTTATTCTGGAAAAAAAACTTGTTTTATTGTTTTGTCAGCTTGAGGATGGAAAGAAGTTGAAACACTAGGTAGTTTCCAAATACATGGGAAATAAAAGGGTGTGAAGAAAAGATCCTTCCATGATGCACAGGTGGAAAAATAAGTGTTTATATGGTTTGGTTAGGGTCCAAAATAAGCTGTTGGCAGTGATCCCTACCTTTTGTTTTCATCAGTTGCCCATCGTTCCAAAGACACTTTGGTTCCCTCTTTTTTTCCAGCTCATAATAACAAACTCCTCTCTGCACATTCATGCAGTAGTGATCAAACAACAGCTCAGCTGCTTTGGAATTGAGGGAGATTTAATACATACTAATTTGCTGTGGTATAATCATATAAAGTACAATTACCACTGAGAATGAGTTTTAAATCAGTTATAAACAAATTGAAATAATTTAGAATCATTTAAAATAACTGCATCTGGCAGAGTTTTGCTGTAGCAGCTCCACCACAGGATTTCTGGTTTAGCCTGCTCTTTCTGACTGACATGCTCTTTTTTCTTAGCATGAAACCTTGGGTGGTGGATTATGATTGTAATTGAGTACATAATTAAAATTAAAAAGTCACATGAGGTTGTTTAGAGTGGAGAATGGCATTGCAATCAAAATCTGTATTAAAAAAAAGAATCAAATCATTACGTCAGAAGTGACTGAGTGCTGGAAAATTTCATTTGCATTCTGCAACAAGGAAACTGGTTTGGTTTTCTACCTCCTCCTGCAGCTGTATCTGACAAAATATCTTTGCCATCTCATCACTGGCCCAGGACTTGGGCCAGTGTTGCTCCAGTGAATGCCTCTGCAGTGGATTTTAGCTGTGAGGGCACAGGATAACTTCCTGTGCTTTAGAGAAAGGAAAGCCAGCGAAACTTGTCACGAATTTGAAGCAGACTTTCCACTAGCTGAAGCATTTCTGCACTGTGATATATTGTCCTTTTGCCCAAAATCCTGTTGTTTCTACAACCCTTGGTGGTATCGGTTCAGAATCGTACTCTAACCCTCTTGAGATGTTTGCTTAAATTTTGCTCCAGCCTTTTACCTATGTACTTATATACTGCAAATGGATAATTGAAAGCCTTTAATTATTTTTTTTTTTAATATAGGCATTCATTCTCATAAATAAGTAGCTCTGGTGCACCAGAGGCACCTTGCCTTACCTTCTGCCTCATTGTCTTCCTGAGGTATGTACAGATTTGCACTATGGCATGATTTGTCATGTCTTACTGCTTAATTAACCTTTAGCGTGGTGGCATTTCCCAGATTGCCTGCAGAGTTATTTCAGATGAATATGTCTGTGTAGATAGGCGATGTCAAATATTGCAGCTTTCTGCTTAAAATATTGTTGTTTGCTATCGCTAGGGACATTATTCATTGGAACAGAGGCTGCTGAGACTCTCAGATCCAAACTTTTCTGGTTGTTTGCTCTTAACCCCAGCCCTGAGCATTCAAAATCAATGCAAGCTTTGTTTTGCTTTATGTGGGGAAATTTTGAAACATTAAACCAGCTGTAATTTGAAAGAAAAAGCTGCTTTCAGCGCTTATCTGTTTTGCACCAGCCAAGAACCTGCTTGCCTGTTTGATGTAGCCATTGCTGTTCTGCACCGTGCAATAACAAAGCTGCTTTAATGAGAGAGACTATGAAGTTTCCTTTCTTAGTCCTGAAGCAGTGACAAGAAAATAATTCTTACAGAGAAAAAGCAAATTTGAAAAATTTCTTAATTTCCTCCTGTCAGAAAATGGTATTTTACTAATTAAAACAGAATGGATTGGAAGGCATTTTAACTACGATGTTATATTTGAACCCTAAATTTTCTTGAAGGACAAAAAACATCAAAAGTTAACAAAATGCTTCAAGAGGTTCCTTTTCCTTTGTTTCTTTGTCTGTCCGAGCAATCTGTTAATAATCTCCAAGTTCCTTTAGCCTTTGTCTGTGTTTTTTGATTCACCACTGCTGCTGTGATAACCTGCTGCATTTATTACCTGGACTGTGATCTTCGGAGAAAGGAGAATAAATTCTTAATTTTTTCTTCTGAACCCTGAACTTCTGCAAAATCAAAGTGGGAATGTTCACGGGGATCAAAAAAGGGGGACAATGGATACGTGTAAAGAAAAATACAAAGCAGTTTCCCCTTCTGTAACCTTCAACCCAACAGATGATCAGAAAAACAGATATTGAAAATATCCTGGAAATGTATCCAAGCAATAACATTCATTTAGGTAATCCCATCAGACAGACTGCTTAGATAGGACTGGCAGGTGTTTAACACCCTTAAAATAAAAGCTGACAGATTTAGGCAGTGGAAAACACAAATCAGTGTTTCACACCTTTTCGGTTTAAAACAAGTGAAAATTGACATATTTTTAATACCTAAAGCTTGGCGTTTAAATAAAAAAAGGTCTGTGACATTTTCAATAAAACATGAAAAGATTATGAATTATCTACACAAGTTTTAAAAAATATATATTTACTGAAGGTGAATGGAGGAGTTAATGACAGAGTGGTGGTACTGCTTGAAAAAATGTGAGAATCATAAAGATAATAAATTCTGGTGAAGAGCAGTTCTGGGAAATAAAATGATTACATGGGAGGTAAGTAATAAGGATTTAGTAAAAGATAAACCATTAAATCTTCATAAGTATCAGGTTAAAGAAGGTTAGGATTATTTATTTTAGTTGTAAGAAAGGGAGGAGCATTCCTAAAATTGTGGTGCTTGATTTACAAACTTGAATATCCCCAACTTTAAAGAGAATATTTTCTTATTCAAATTGTTTTATTCCTATAGAAGTACTTGAAAACCTTTGTAAAGCTTCTTTTTCAAATATTTTTCCCTGTTTACATCTATTTAAATTAATGTAGTAGTAATAAATAACAGATAAGTTAATCTTAAATTTCATAATAAATCTTTGTGGGTGCGTGAGGCAAGGGCATCAATTAGTACAGGTTAACATGCACTATATATTGCTTACTTAATTGCTTATTGCTCTATAATTGCTTACAGTTATCAGTGTAGAGCACACACCGAAGTACCAGGACATATATGCTAATTAACGGCATCACCAGTAATGGAGCACTGGACCCCTCCAGTAAATCCTCTCAGCTCATCACAGCAAACAGCGCGTAGGGACGGCCCAAAGCCACCCCGTCTTCCAGATTTGGGTCAAAATCCTGCTGCCCCAAGGCAGTTCTGCTCATTTTCTCTGTTTGCCAGAACCTTCCATCCAAATTCTGCAGCTGATCAGGTGAGGACCCAAAAGGACACTGAGAGCCCATCACAAAGGACAGGATTTGGTGGGTCAGAGCTGGACATGCCCCAGCCCAGAACCCCCCTGAGCTGGGACCCCAAACCCCCTGAGCTGGGCTGGGACCCCAAATCCCCTGAGCTGGGACCCCAAACCCCCTGAGCTGGGACCCCAAACCCCCTGAGCTGGGCTGGGCTGGCCCCAGCGTGGGCAGCAGGGCAGGGGCGATTCTGCCCCTCTGCCCCCAGCTCAGACCCCACCTGCAGAGCTGCCCCAG
>VYXC01003457.1:49796-63202 GCA_013397175.1 Platysteira castanea | reverse complement strand
TTTCCATGGACATGGGTCCAGAATAGAATCCTGGGAATCTTGCCAGAGCCCTGAGTCTGCCTGGTGGGGTTCCAAACCCCCCCGGATGGACAGAGGGACACTCTGGGCTGCCACAGGTATGGGAAACCATGCTTCCTTTTCTTACCGGAGAAGGTGAGAGAAGAAGGGAAAGCCCTGTTTCCTTTTCTGTTGTATCCAGAAATGATGGGATCAAAATAGTTCACTGTCACGAAGTTTCCGTGAGGATAGAACCTTTGCTGTGAGAATTACATTTTTTTTTTTTACAGAGTGTCTTTGGTGAGAAAAAGATAAAAAAGAAGAAAACACTTCCATAATTTACTGAGATGAAAGCATTCAAAAATGTAATGCAGCCTTTAACACGTGGGAAAGGTTGAGGAGAGTTCAACATGAAGCTTTTGTGTTTTCCTGTGCGTATTCACCACATATATATTTTTGTGCATGGGTTAGTTCTTAATATAAAGAGTTTGCCAAAAATATTAGGAACTCCATTCAACTATAATTACAAAGAAAGATATAGAATATTTTAATGTATATTCTAATATAATATTTAGTGCTCTTTGTTATAGAAAAGCTTAATCATTAACCAGTGAGGAAGCAGATATGTTTTTGCATAACACGAAGGTGAATTCATCAAAATGTGTTTATTCCTCTATAATTTGCTGTGCTATAGCAGTGTTAATTGTATTTACTGTAATGCCTTGATCTGAGCTTCATTTTTAATAGAGACAAAACTTAGCTTAATTAAGTTCTCCTCACTACAGTTGCACGGAGAACTAAAGAAAAAATGCATTTATGTCATGCTTTTAATTGTTTAAGTGTTTTTGCTGTGTTTTGCATGCTCCCTGTATGCGTTGATGTACGTGTTAACACCATCATTAAGAGCCAGTTTCAGAGATAAATAATATAAAGAAAAATAAATAAATAAATAAATAAACATAAATAAACACCCAGTGGTTTTCCAGGCTTCTTCTCTTAGTTGCAAGAATCCAGTGTGGGAAAGGTGGCCTTTCCACATGGCTGGAAGGTATTGGCAAATGAGTATGCAAAGGATCCTGAACCACCTTTGGGTCCTCCGTGACCGTGGGATGAGGACAAACTCTTTGAGGAATTTTTCACTTCCTGTAGCTCTTTTTATTTATTTCTTTATTTTTTTTTTCACTTGCACCATTACTTCATGAAGAAGCAGTGCAAAACCTCTTTTGGATCCCGCCCCTGGCAGATGGAAGAGTTCCAATCCATGTGGCAGGAAGAGCGCAGCGATTTTGCCAAAACCGTCTGTAAATTCACCTTGTTTGCCTGAGTTGCTGTTTTTGACAGTGTTCTGCTACCTCCTTCCCTTCTGTTCAGTCATTTCCTCTCTCCTTCTTTTTCTCTTAAAGAAATCTTTCCCCTGTGGTGCTTCATTGTAATGAACCATTTCCATTCAGGTTGCCAGATGACACAATTTTGACTTCTGATGTGCAGCAGCATTAACTTCTCACTCTCCCTTAATAGTTCTCTGCCACATCTAAATCTCTGGGGCTAAGCTAAAATAGTACCCAGGTTTTAAAAATACCTGGCTCGTACTTTACTCAAGTCCTGTAATACCATCAAGAGCTGCATAAAAATACAAATAATTTTCTTTTTTCCATTCAGGTTCCTGAAATCCTTAATGATTCAAATGTGTTCCAGCAATGCAAAGATGGCTAATTTTAGAGCCTAGTACAGGTATTTTCATTTCTTCATTACTTACTGCCTTCACCCCAGAAGCCAGAGCTGTTGAGATCCAGACAGCAACTCCTCCTCATCAAAAATTTAAGCCGTGCCTCAAGCAGGGCCTGGAACACGGGGCACAGAGGGTCAGTGAAGGAGAAAGTGCAGCACACTGAACTGCTCTGCTGACTCCAAGGGAAGGAAGGGTTTGAAAAGGTGGCAAAATTCATTAATTTCTGCTTAAAATAGTTAGCGTTTGCTCCAGAGGTGTAAGATTGACTGGGGGAGAAATACGTTCTGTGAGGTTCGTTCTGCTCAGGCTGAGGTTTATTTTTGTAGTTTAACTTACTGGTGAAAATACCTACAGAGAAGAAATATAGAGAAAAAAACTACCTACCCATTCCTGATCCATCAAATACTCCTGGGTTTTAAGTGCTGTTTTGTTTCTTACAAGTTAGCTGCAAGCTCTCTTAAAAGAGAATAAGATTTCTTGTGGTATTTATCTTTTGCACAGTAGCATCACTTAATGACAAAATCTATATAACTCTTAATAATAGCTCGTGTGAAACTGTTGTAACTGTTTCATTCCTCTTCAGGTTCCTGTCTCCTTATTGAAGAAATGGGGTTGTTTATTAAGAGAAAACCAATCTTGTAGTGCATACCAGCTACATGTTAATGTATGGAAATTATGTATTGGCTAGAAAAAAAAAATAGGTACCTTGGAAAATATAATAAAATATACATATAGGCTTTGTTTTGCTATATTTAGTAGGTAACTTCTTTTTTATTAACTTTTCTTTTTTTACTTTTTTTTTCCTTTGTTTTTTTCTCATGCCTGGATGTTATGATTTGATACTTCACAAGAAAAAGTCAACAAAAAATATTGCATCAAAGCATGGTCTAAAACCAACTGTTCAGAGAGCTTTTCTTTGAACAGCCAGCCAGCTTTCTAGTGAGAGTACAATGGCCCTCAATTTTTAAGTGAAATGCCCCTTCTTGTAGTGCCCTCCTGTTATTACTGAAGAAAGATCTTTATTTATCTTCCCATTTCTTTTTATGAAATGCATCTATTAAGGCTGTGGAGCTTATCCATCAGTGCTCTTACCCACTGACCACAGCCCTCTGGATGGGACCATCCAACCACTTTCTTACCCGTGTAAATACCCACCCATTAACCCCATCTCTCTCCAGTTTGGAGAAGAGGATGTTGTAGGGGGGCCAGAAATCCAGACAAACTACATCTGCAGCCCTTCCCTTGCTCGCTGATGTAGGCACTGCAAATAAATATGTTAAGATGAGTCACTGATCTGAGACAAGCTATTTGTTAGGAATTTCTTCCTATTACTTATAACTGTTCAGCGTCTGTTTATTTCATTCTCAAAACAGCCAGGCAATCTGTTTTCACTTATAGACTAAATTCATTTATAAACACAAAGGGAACAGATCCCAGCATGATGATAAATTAGGAGATATTGTTTCCTTATAGTATTTGTCATTTGTACTAAACACAACAGAATTTTTTTTTTTCCCAGTCTTCTGGTTTCTTTGCATTTTGCATGCTGACAGTGAGAACAGATACAAGAGCAGATGCCATTGTGCTAACCCCCTGCCTTCAGAGCAGATGGAGTATTTTGTTATCACCATTTGCAGGCTATTGTGTGTTCAGAGACATTTACTCTGAAATTTACGTGCCGGCGCTGCAGTGGGGAGCTTTGTGAAGGGCACAGGTGGGTGGGAATGTTCTTAAATAAATATTGATATTTTTCCCTGTGGGTTTTGTCTGTATGACACTTTATTAAAATAAACATAAGATAAGGGTTGGTGCGTTTTCCATACAGCCTCTAGAGCTGATGCTGAGGTGCTGTTTGCTCTTATGTTGCAGTGCTGAGCACTTTCCTCACTGCACTTCATCTGTCTTCTGCTCCCACCTCAAGCACTCCTCCTTCAAAAAGCAACAAGTTAAGCCCTTGGTCTTACTGAGGAGAATGTGAAAGTTCAGATAGCTTTAACAGTGACTGCAGTGATGATTTTCTGCTGTTGCTAGTCGTCGTGGTAGGACTGCTTTGGAAGGCCCAAAGGGTGGCACGGTCTGTAAGTTTGTCACATTCCCTTCCTCCCTCTTAGCTGGGGTTGTCCTGCTGCAATGTGTATATTTATATTAAATCTATAACTGACAACAGACTAGCCTGCTTCAGAATTTCTCACAAAAATGTGCATCATTGCACAAGTGTCAAGTTGGTCTAAATGGCTCCACTGTTAACTCTCAAGAAAATGCCTCAAAAAAAAAATGTGTAAGAAGGAGATCAAACGCTCTTTGATGGTATTAGTTGTTCTTCCTCTTTTTCTGGTAAAGACCTTCCTTGTCATAACTAAAATGAAAATTAATTTGCTAACATTTATTTATACCTTTAAAGAACTCTCTGCATTCTAAGGGCTTCTTAAGGCAAAGTTCAGGTTTTAAACAGAAACCGCCCCCCTCCAAAATCAAAACAGAACAAATAAACCCAGAAACCTTTTCAATATTTTCCACTTCTCTTATATAAGGCAGTTAGAAAGGTCATATTTGTACTCTCTGACACTTTACCCGAGAGGAGGGAATAAAATAAATGAGCTTTGTCACACTCACAGACAGGTCTAGTACTCTTTCAGGAGGGAAATCTAGACAGAAATTCAGGTATGTTTACACTTGGGCTTTGTCTTTTTTTTTTGTCTCCTGTTTTGAAACGGAATTTTACATCACTACATTTAAATTCTGTGTTTCTCAAATTGCTCATCATTAGCAGTGCCTACAATCATCATTACAAGTCAGCCTGAATTTTCTGTTTTGGCTGAAGACTTTTATTCACCATTTTACTGAAAGAGAATTTGTCAACATGTGTTGTAAATTTTAGGGCATTTTGTTAATTGTAATTCATTTAGCTTCTACATACAATCATATAGCATCTATTTTTAATTTTTTTTAAAACAAACATCTTCTCTTTTCTTTCTTTTTTGGTTGTCTACCATGCTTGAAAAATTCGTTCCTAAATAAAACAGGAGTTACTTTTTTTTTCTTATTTGAACCATCTTTAACTCTCTTTATCCTTAATGCCTGCAGATACTCCTCTTTTCCACCTAATCATTTATGTTTATCTGTTCTTTAACATCTAAAAAAAGCATGAAAGTCTCTTTTAACAGACCTCTCACAATAAGGGAGAAGAAACAGTCAGGGAGGAAAACACACCATGTCCTAACCTCTGCCTTATAGTTCCAGGTACCTGAAGAGTTCCCTTCTGCCAAAACACAACTGCAATTCTTTTTAAAGGTTTGGTTTGGTTTTTTGTTTTTTTGGGTTTTTTTTTAAGATGATGCATCTGTTTAAGAGGTTTTATCCTTTTCCCACTAATGGCAACGGGATTAATTTTTCATTATTTTCATCTTGACAAGTAAATGTCACTATGCTTGGCAGAACCACTTCTGCAGAGCAGATAGCATCTGCTTTTTCCCGAGCACTCTCTGCACAGCTGCAGAGGTATAAAGAGGATGTGAGTCAAATTTATTATTTCTATCAGCGAAAACTTCACGCTCATCTAAAGGGCAGAATTTAGGCTCTATTTACTTCCAATATAAAGTCACTTCAAGGAGATAAGTGTTAAGTTTTTTCATAAATGGGCAGGGGAGGGAAGTGGAAAAAACCCCAAGGAAGGCAGCACAAGGACTACCTTCAGTATTGTGCAATTCCAGCACAAAATTCTGCAAAACACGAAGCCTGTAAATATGACTGAGCTCTGAGCATGGGCTACTCAAGCTGGAAGGCAAGATGGTCCTTCCAGTGCGTTGTGCAATGCAAATAACAGGATATTTTCACAACTGCAGACCTTAAGAAAACACTTTGGCCGCATTTCTCCAATAGTAACAAAGCTTCCGATGCAATCATGTTACTGAGAAGATGATAAAACATGTTTAAAGGCCAAAATCTAACTCTCGAGGTGATTTACACTGCTGTAGTGTGCAAACCCAGTGTTCTTGCAGAGCTGCAAAATGTCATTATTGTAAACATTCCCTTGAGGCAAACAGAAATAATTTTACTTTTCTGATTTTACCTGGATCTAATGAAAACAGTGTCTTGCTTTCACGGCCATGCAGCCTTAGCAAATCTCACAAGTTCTTTTCTTTTTTTTTTTTCTGCTTGTAAAGGGAAGTTTCTCTGAAGCCAAAGTAGTTTATAATATTGCACAGTCTGCAGCAGAAGAAGGTAAGTAATGAAAGAAAACGCTGAAATTAAAACTTCAAATTGGAAGGGCTTCTTTGGTTTTGGTTTTCCAAATTGTTTCCACAGCGACGTTTTCCTCACCTTCTGGACGGTGTTTGTCTAGACAAAGCCAGGTCTCTGAGCCATGGGCATGCAGTTGCTGTTTTTAGGGAATTTTATTGGGCAAAAGTTAGGCTGGAGTTTTCCTGGTTGTATTTTCCTAACACAAAAATGAGATCACACCACATAAAAATAACAGAGTCCTGTTAGGTTTTCAGAAAAGAGTGGTCTGGGGAACCAAAGAGCTGCAGGAAGGTTTAGTGCTGGGTGGTGCCAGCGGTGACAGGGAAATCTGGGAGCATTTTGTGTGAGGAAACAGCACCAGTCACTAAGTATGTCCCTCCACTCCACAATCCGAGATGCAGAGCTGCTTATGGCACACAGATTTTAAAATTATCCTAACTCTGAGGTCAGGAAAGCATTTCCAAACACACGGACAATGCTGATCTTTATAAAGTAGGAGGAGGCCTTGGTTGTTCAAAGAAGCTGCCGTGGTAGTCTGTTGATTGATTCCAGACACTGTCACATTAATTTAGAAGCTGCCACAGAAATCTTAGAGCTTAGATGGTTAAATGTGGAAAAATACTGAGAGAAAACAGGGATTTATCAGTTCATGCTTTGATAACTGTATTAACATGTGTCTGATAACATATGTATCTGCTGCGCCAGTGGAAAGCACTTGAAGAGTGCAATTATATCTTAAAATACGTGTCTTAAAACAGGTTAAATAAATTGTGTTTGTTTTTCTCAGATAATTGTTAAAGACACCCAGATAACTAGTTTAGATCTGAATGTCTGTGTTATAGATGTCTGGCATTAAGGTGAGCTGAAGAGACTTTTCACAGAGCCACAGAGAATACTAAAGACCCAGCCAGGACTCTACACCTCCTCCATCACCTGAAGCAATCGAAGAAGTGCTTTTTTTTTTTTTTCCATTTAAAGCCGATATTAAATATTTTTAATCAAAATGTGATTATTTTTCTGTATTTCTTCCTTGCTTGACCCTGCTGGCTAGCTTGTTTAAGCTGCCCAAATTCTGTGTATCTTGATTCCTATTTCCAAGTTCCTGTAGAGCTGAGCTCTCTGGTAATGAGGGGAGTTTTCTGGTTGAATCGTGCAACCTTCACCCTTGTGCTGACATCATCATTACCATAAGCTGTAGCTGGAGCAGGGAAAGAAGAAAATAAGGTTAGCTGTTCTTCATTGTGCTGCCTCATTGTAGTGGCTGTCTCTGGTTTGCTGGTTTTTGCTTTACTTGAGAGCACGCTTTGATTCACAGTTCCTCATGCCTCCTAACACGGAGTTACCTTTTGTTTTATTTCAATTCCTGTGGTTATTCTGGCCCCCAGAGTTGAGTGGTTCCAAGTCACCAGGAGTAGTTTGTTCCAGCTGAAGAAAGAGAAGAAAACAGGAGGGAAATGCAACATAATAGAATACTAAATAATGTCATAATAAATACCTCATGCAAATGTTGATGGTTACTCCTTGTACAGTTCATAAATTTGTTAATTCTTTAAAAACTTCTTATCTTTCTAGGCTACTAGTGGATTAATATGGAGCAAGTGGTGAATTTGGGGGTAATAAAGGGAATGGTGAGATCTAATGTGGTGATGTGTCTCTTCAGAGCATATATTAGTAGTCAGATAGAAAGTTCCTTTTTTTCCAGGTTATTTTCAGAAGCAGTTTTACTATTTTCTTTCAGGAAGAGCTAATTTGAATTCAGTGAGGTGGGTTTTGATTAGGCCTTAAGAAGAATATGAAACAGGAAGGATACTTTTTTGCTTTTTCCCCCCCCATAAATTCAGCATGTATGATATGGCTTATTCAGGCTCTGGTTACACTGATAACTATGAATATACTTTAATGTTCTCATTTGTAATTCAGTCATGGAGAATACATAGGCAGAGATAAAATTATTGAAGCGAAGCTGCAGTAAGGAACCTGCCTCTGTACAGAAACCTACTGTTCTCTCAAGACTCTATATTTAAAAACCTCCAAGGAAAACCGTAAGGTTTTCTTTAAGGACATAAAAAATGTCACAGCATGCCCTGGACCCAAGCTCTCCCCGATGTCACAAGGAATGTCACAGAATCACGGAATAGTTGAGGGTGAAAGGGATTTCTGGAGGCCACTGCTCCAAGCCCCCTGCTCAAGCAGGGACACCCAGGTGCAGTTACCAGGACCCTGTCCAGGCAGATTAAAATTTTGTGTGAACATCCGTCCTGAGGGCCTGGGAGCTCCCGTGTGTGGCCGTCCCCTGTGTGGTGGTTTGAAAGCAAAGAGTGACCAAAATTAGAGGCTGGGAACAGTAATCATACAGAGGTTCCTTGCTGAGTTCCCTGAATTAACTGACTGATTTATGATGAAACTACGATATGCTGAGAAATAATATTGTGTATAACTCTTCTGCTTCCATTCAGTAAAGATCCATCTGGTCAGAACTTAAAAGAAAGTACTACACCAAGATATTTTTTTAAAAAGCTCCAGGCAGAAGATGTTAATAATATTTCCAGGGAAAGCTCTGAATATGAAATGCTATAAATATTGTAAATAAAAGTTCTGCTTGTGCAAATAATAGTAAAATTTTATTTCACAATAAATCTGATGAAGATGCTGATTTTAAGGGCCTTACTTTAATAAGGCTTCAAGATACTTCCACCCTTGAGGAATTCAGCACAAATATAAAAATAGATTACTCTTGGTCCTCTGCTCACAAAGGATGGTAATTTCATGGTAGGCAGCTTAATCTTTCCTGTTTAAGCAAACCTGTGTTTGTTCTTGATCACCAAACAAACAGTATGAAGGTCTGCAGGGGTCTTTAATCGTTCATCTCTTTTGATTGATTAGTGATCAGCCTCTTCAGCTGCTGGCAGACAGATATCTATACTTAGAGTAGTGCAGAGGCTGGGGGCAATGCCTCACACAACTCAGATTTTGGTCTTTGTGAATTGGCTACAACATCTGCAAGGTTTTTTTCCCTGAGCTCACGAATCCCTCCTCCACGCCCCTGGTTGAGCTGTTGCCCTGAACTACAAGAGGCAGATTTGCTGCTTGGAAAAGGCTCTGTACTGTTCATGTTCTGTGCTGGGCAGGCAAAAATTGACACAGTTTTTATTTCCTCTGACACAGAGCATTAGTAACCCTTTATATCTTTTCCTTCCTCTTTCCACTTTTGGGTAAAAATAGGTCAAACTTTGCTGCACACGATCTTTGTGCACTGAAAGCGTGGTCAGTATTCACTTACACTACATACATATATATCCATCTGTATATATTTTTTGATCTGGAGGTGTTTATAACACCCTACTTCAAACCTACAGAATCCCACGATGCCAGGGAGCTGTGCAACCTGACACGTCTGCTTTAAAAAACAGAGCTGCACAGGATGAGTGGAAATTTTACTCACGTCCTGTCAGAACCAGTGAAACACCAAATCAGACTAAGTGAGGCTGACCATCAATTCTGTTAATTACACTGATCAACACGCCTTGCCACCAGGTTTGTGTTGTTCTTTTTGTAAAGGAACTACAAATTTTGGGGTTTTATCCCTACACCCACATTTTTTTATGCATTATGTCACCTCTTGCGACGTTGTGATTTTTCTTGACGTCAGTTTCTTAAAATCCAGAATTATGTTGATTTAGGCATCACAGAGGAGACTTGAATTTTCCATTAAGAGATTTAATGAGGACACCAGCTTTTCACAGCAAAACTTACAATAGGTATTATAAATATACTGGTTGGTTACGCAGTCTAAGTGAAAATAATTCTTATACATGAAATTCTATATAGGGGAAAAAAATAGAGAAAAAAATGCTCACCCAATTTGTAGAGAAGTAATTTGAAATGAACTGTGAATATATCTTTGTTACTGATAAATTTGTTATTTTTCATTAAATTCCAGTTGTTGCTTTTAATCTTGCATCTATCAAATCCCATTGATACACCCAGAATAGGAAGAGCAGAATGAGTCTATCTAGTTTAAGATCTAGTCCAGGATGCAGAAACCTCTTTATTGGGTTAAAACCGAAGATCTGAAGTAAAACTTAAACTAAATTGAAATTCAAAAGTTCATATAAAGGACATTCCAACTTTTTTCCTTCTCTCCATCAGTGTGCACTAATTTTCATAGCCACAATTCAGAATGCTAACAAAACCAGAAGACATCTGTCAATGTCCACAAGAGTTATATTTTGCAATGAATTGATCAAAAATAACTTTCCTCAATTCCTCATCTTTCCATAATTTAGTAAAAGCCCATGATTCTGTGAAGGTGGGATTACAAGAGCACAATAAAAGAGGCCAGGAAGAGTCAGTCTTAGTATGAAAACCCAAGGAAAGACTGGGCGTAGTAGAGCAACGTGGAAGTGATTATTTCCAATCTTCTAAGAATAATACTTCTGCAGGTTGAGAAAAGTGATATAAAATACACCCAAACTCAAAAAGTTGCAAAGACCTAGCTGGAATTCAACACAAAAGTCACCCTGGCCCTTCTTTGGAGAGGTGTTTACACTGTCCTTTGCAACCCTCTTGAATCCAAAACCCTTGTTAGCACCCAGCTGCTTGGAAATGACACAAAAACCATTTTCTGGAGAACCTGCCCAGAGGATGGAGCCACAAACTTGTTTAAATCCATCGAAAAATGTCTTTTGACCACAGGAAGGTCACGATTCAGACTCGATGTTTTAAATATGTCCATCCTGATTAAGTGCTAAGGGGTAAATGCAGTGCTAGCAGGAGGGCTGATCACGGGGTCATAAATATTTAGGGAGTCCATTCCAGTTCCCATCAAATGGGGAAAAAATGACACAGAAGGACAAAACCGGACAGCAATGAAAGTTCTTCTGTTTCTAAAGTGCCAAAAGGTTCCAAGACTGGTTTTTTTTCTGAAGTAAACAGCATGTACAGCTCAAAAATATCTGTTAAAATTAATAACAACTCAGGCAAGCAGAGCTTTCAAACTGACTCATTTTTAAATTATTTTTAATACTCATGAGTTATTTTTAATGCTCATTCTGGCACCATCAATACAAAGTTACCACCTTATATACAGTATTATTTAAAAATAAATATTGATTACAAATAATAATATAATATTAAATTTATATAAACTAATATAATAGATTTCTACATATATTTTATAGGTATCACAAAACTATGTGTTGTGGGCATCACATTATGCTGCCAAATGAATTATAGGAGCCCATACAAAATTGTATTTCAATATAAATATCAGAGCAGGACAACAATATAAATCTTGAAAGAAAATTTTAAAAATATGTGGCATGACAATGAAATTCTTGTAATGTGTGGAAAACGCAACTCCCTCATTGAACATGGGTGTACGTTTACTGTGTATGAAAATATATTTTTAACTGGCGAGGAATAAAAAGAGAAATTGGAAACTGAAACTGACAGGACGTGAACACATAGAAAAACCTCCTGTTCTAAGAATTTCCTTGATAAAATAAATTTATGCTTTCCTGAAGTAAGCATTATATACAACATTTTATTTTGACCGATTGTCACAGTTTGGGATAAAACATGAAATTCAGTTAACCCCTAAATGCCTGTTTTGAGGGGGCTCATTTATATGATTTAATGATGCACACAGGTTTGTCTGTTTGAATTCTGACTGAGAGACTAAGGGTAGCTGGCTGTTAGACAAAAACTGCCTTAGAAAACGCAGAGTTTCCCCACTTTTGTTCGCTTTGCTTCCTGAGGCTGCTGGCACAGAGATCCTGGGCCCATCCTGGTGTTGCAGCACCTCTCCAGGTGGGATGATCCCTCTACAATCTTGTTTCTCTAGAATAAATTATTCTGCTCGTTCTGGGCTGTTTCATCACAATCAAAGATGAGCAAAGATATTTATTTTGTGCATTCAGCTGGAAGTCACACATCTTGATTTGCAGGATGGAGAGATACTTGAACGCCTGTGGCTCTTCCCTAGCATGAATCTTAAGGATGTCCCATGGTTTAGCATTTCAGATATGTTTGATGGGACATTTACTTTTTATATTTTCTGTGAAATGACCAGAATTTAATCAAATAATTAAATCATCTACCATTATCGTGGTCGTGAAAAAAAAAAAAACCTCTGTCAAATTAATTTGGAGTTAGGAAAAGTGCAAAGGATTTTTGCTTTTTCTTCTTGATCAGCTTTGGGTTTTATAGTGAGTTGAGTCAGAGGTTGTTTTCTAATGTCAAAAGAACCTTTGTGGTGTGATTTAAACTATTAATTTGCTTTAAATAGATAAGGTCCTTACCTCTGCACAGAATATAATTTTAAATAGCATTTTAAATCACAATATAAATAACATTCGGCTCACATTTAAATTTTACCATGTGTAAACATTCTTGCATTGCTTCCACTTTTCTGTTAAGTGCTACACATTGTCCTTGATATATTTATTTATATATATATTTATTATATATACACACCTATATATTATACATACATACACAAACACACATACATANAATGTCCACAAGAGTTATATTTTGCAATGAATTGATCAAAAATAACTTTCCTCAATTCCTCATCTTTCCATAATTTAGTAAAAGCCCATGATTCTGTGAAGGTGGGATTACAAGAGCACAATAAAAGAGGCCAGGAAGAGTCAGTCTTAGTATGAAAACCCAAGGAAAGACTGGGCGTAGTAGAGCAACGTGGAAGTGATTATTTCCAATCTTCTAAGAATAATACTTCTGCAGGTTGAGAAAAGTGATATAAAATACACCCAAACTCAAAAAGTTGCAAAGACCTAGCTGGAATTCAACACAAAAGTCACCCTGGCCCTTCTTTGGAGAGGTGTTTACACTGTCCTTTGCAACCCTCTTGAATCCAAAACCCTTGTTAGCACCCAGCTGCTTGGAAATGACACAAAAACCATTTTCTGGAGAACCTGCCCAGAGGATGGAGCCACAAACTTGTTTAAATCCATCGAAAAATGTCTTTTGACCACAGGAAGGTCACGATTCAGACTCGATGTTTTAAATATGTCCATCCTGATTAAGTGCTAAGGGGTAAATGCAGTGCTAGCAGGAGGGCTGATCACGGGGTCATAAATATTTAGGGAGTCCATTCCAGTTCCCATCAAATGGGGAAAAAATGACACAGAAGGACAAAACCGGACAGCAATGAAAGTTCTTCTGTTTCTAAAGTGCCAAAAGGTTCCAAGACTGGTTTTTTTTCTGAAGTAAACAGCATGTACAGCTCAAAAATATCTGTTAAAATTAATAACAACTCAGGCAAGCAGAGCTTTCAAACTGACTCATTTTTAAATTATTTTTAATACTCATGAGTTATTTTTAATGCTCATTCTGGCACCATCAATACAAAGTTACCACCTTATATACAGTATTATTTAAAAATAAATATTGATTACAAATAATAATATAA
>VYXC01003457.1:26131-47179 GCA_013397175.1 Platysteira castanea | reverse complement strand
TGGGGTCTGCAGCATCTCTGGGATGGTCCAGGCCAGGCCACAGAGATGGTTTGGGGTCTGCAGCATCTCTGGGATGGTCCAGGCCAGGCCACCGAGATGGTTTGGGGTCTGGGGCATCTCTGGGATGGCCCAGGCCAGGCCACAGAGATGGTTTGGGGTCTGCAGCATCTCTGGGATGGGCAGAGGCTGCGGGAGCTGGGCCTGGCCAGGCTGCAGAAGGGGAGGCTGAGAGGGGATCCCATCCATCCACACAAACCCCTCCGAGGGCTGCCAGAGGATGGGGCCGGGCTCTGCTCAGTGGGGCCAGGGACAGGAGGAGCAGCAGTGGCCATAAAATAAACCCCAAGCAGCTCCAGCCCAGCAGGAGGAAGAGCTTCTGTGCATGGAGGGGCAGAGGCCTGGAACAGCTGCCCAGGGAGGGCCTGGAGTGTCCCTGTTTGGAGCCACCCCAGCCCCAGCTGGACACGTTCCTGTGCCACTGCCCCAGGGGACCCTGCCTGGGCACGGCTGGCACTGGGGGAGCTCCAGGGGTTCCTTCCAACCCCAAATACCCTGGGATTCTGTGATTCTTAAAGTCATACAGAGTGAACACCATGGCCCAAAAGAGAAATTTTAAAAGAATTTTGTCATCAACCCTCATGGGGGTTTAAACACATCAATATATAGGAGAGGGTTAGGTATGAATGAAATGTATATTTGATTATTTATTAGACATATTTTATAGAGCTGGCATTCAAAATGCTTTTCAGTGTACTTTAGTGGCATCCAGACTTCATTCACTTTAGCTTTTGATGAGAAGCAGTTACTGAAGAATCAGTTTTGAGTTAAACATCTGAACAAAGTACAGTTTGTGCATGCATGCAGACATTTACACATCTTTAGCAATATTCACGTGCAATACTTAGGTCTGTTTACAAAAGATGATAAGCATCTTGAACATCTGTCTTGGCATTTGTCTGAAGTGGCTCAAAATAAGTTGGGTCTTAGGAAAAAAATTCTGTTTGTAGGTGTCAGATTCCTCATCTGAATTCCCAAGAGGTCGGTGATATTGGCTTGTAGGTGCTTGCCCAGACTGGGATGAGCAAGGGTCGCATTCCACATTTTTGTCTTGGACAGTCTGGTTTGCACACTGTCGGGCAGTCACTTTGGAAAGCTTCAGTAAATTCAGCTTTCGGGGGAAAGATTGGATTTTTATGGACCTGGTCCAGAGCTGAGGTGCATCAGAGGTGCACTGAGCCCAGGAGAGAACATTCCCATGTGGTCCAGGCATGCCTTGGCCAGGCTGGGATGGGCAGCAGCTGGACGGGAGATGATCTGAGCTAGAGGGGCATCCTCTGCTCCAGGAATCCAGGACACGTTTCATTTCCAAAAAAACACAGCCACATTTGGAAGAAACTTCTTCAAGTGTCTTGGAAGTTCTTTGCTCTTGGATTAGGAGTAGGAAACCCAGCTGAAAAAGGGAAACAAAAAAAAAGCTGTAAAACAGTTTGGAGATTTGACCAAATTAATGTAAATCCCAACTGATTCACTATTAACATGGATTTCTAAGCTCTATAGAATTTTCCCATTTTGCATTTAATGGGATTTTTGTGGCTGCTTCAGTCAGCTGTTGAAATTCAGTTCCATAGGTGCTGTAGGGTAAGTTGGTTGATATTGTCTCTTTACATTTATTAAACCACTTAGACAGCAGGTAAAAGAACAGTGATTTTCAGATATTGAAATTGTAATAGAAATATATAAATACACACATTCCTCTTTCCATCCCCTGTGGAGAGGGAATTTTTGTCTACCTGTGAAATCAGTTACAGATGGGACAGAAAATGCCATAAGCTGCTCACAGCCTTTGATTGCTGGATCTCTTCTGAGCTGTAGTGACCACATTTTCAGAAGCAAGGCATGATTGAGGAACCGTCATTAACCAAATGACATAAAATAGAAGAAGAGTTAGAAGCCCCTATTCAGCTGCAAATTTCTTGCTAGGTACCAATTAATTTTGTTTCAGAAGCTTTCAAAATCTGACATCTGAGAATTTCTACTAGGAAGAATCCCATATTGTATTTATTTAGTAAAAGTGGCTGATGGGAGCTTACCTTGCTCATATGTGTGGGTTTTGATTTCATTTTTCAAAAACGTGAATTAAGTTGTCCAAAACAAAACATGCTTAGGAGAAAATAAAGGATGAAAGGGTTCCACTGTTTGTGGGGCTTCCTCTGGCAGCAGTGAGAAACTGTGTTTTCTCTAAGCTAAATATTTTCAATAGACAAGAAATGAGAGGGAGGGTCGCTGTGCAGCAGTGCCATTGTGTTTGCTGTTTTATTGGTCTTGTTTTTGTGGTAAAGTCGTGCAATCATGTTATTAGCAGACCAACGAATTTTGTAAATTTATGTTTAGGTGACAGACATTTATGTACAAAAAATGAACTCAGGGAGTAAGTTCCTAACTGGCTGTGAAATACAACCCTTTCCTGTTAACCCCATGAATGCATATTTGACCATTTTCAATTGGATATATTAACACAGCAATGCCAACTCAATCTGTTTTTTGAAACAAAGCATCCTTTTTCTTTTTTCATTGCCAGTTAGCATTCACAAGGAGATACTTTTATGGAAATAGATTTTTTTTTTCATTATCACAGATTTTTGTGTGTCTTTTAGCTTGTGCCTTGTTAGTTGGGTCTTCTGTATTTCTTTCTCAGCTTAAGATAATGGGACGAACCTATAAATATGAGGAAAAAGCCTTAAAATAAACCTAGATTTTACTCAGGAGCAGTAAATCAGGAATACCACAGGGCCCTTTTGATGTATCCAGAGCACTGTCCCAAAAAGTTTCAGGATAAAGACAATTAGCTGTTAATTTACCACACCAAGCTATGCTATTACAATCACACTGCCCAGGGAAAGTGAGTTCTAATTGCTTCAGCACACTTCCAGATGAGATAGTTATTCCATCCGGAGTGCGTGTTTGCCTAAGAATTGTCACTTATTAATTATAGAAAATATGGAACGTGTTGCATCTGGGGGAATGGCAAAGGGATGATGTAATCTGAACCAGGGATGCTGTCTGGGAAGCAAAGAATGGTGCAAAAAGCTCAAAGGCTGTGCAAAAGTGAGCAGATAAATGGTGTTTCTGGCCACCTTGAGCACTTGATATTTCACTGCCCAGCGGTTCCTGAGAGCCCCTCAAGCCAGAGTCTTACCCACATCCTTCTTTAAAAGCCTTTTTAATTCACTTGTGGGGATAATGGCGTTTTTGTGTTCTTTAACAACAAAGCAAAGGCAAATCACTTCTCTCACCCACACAGAAATTTGACACACGTGCTGTTTGATGCAGTTCCAGGTTAATTTCTGCTGCTACTTCACTTCTGAGGCAGGGCTGGGCTGATGTCTGTGTATCAGATGCCACTTTGGTGCCATCCCCAGAGGAAATCACGTTGGGAATGTCGGGGAGCCAGTGGCTGGAGCTGATCAGCAGCAGAGCCGTTTTCAAAGCTGAGTTTGTCAAACACGCCTGCCTGCTCCCCTTGTTCTTGGTCTCCTGTTGGAGGCACGACGGCAGCCGCTTCTTGGATGCTTCTAAACAGGTCTTGAAAACAAGTAAAACTTCAAAAAGTAGAAAAATAAAGACGTGGCTCTACCCCCACACCGATTTTTTTTGTCAAAGTGCTGAAGAAACACTATCAAAATATTATCTATGTTTGCTACCATACTCGTGCAGGAAATTGCACCAATTCGTTTCATAAGCATTCAAAACTTTACAGTACATTTAATACGTAATATTGTTCTCCTTGTTCCTCCCCATCCCCACCACCTGCTGTGTAATTCAGAAATTAGGAGTGCAGAATTCGGCACTGATTTTTAATGATTCATCCTAAGTCATCCAGAATAAATGTCTGGCAATAAAATGTCATAAAATTATTAAAATGACCCAATCTCTTCAGACACATAATTTCATCTGTGAAATTTTTTCTCCTCAGTTAATTTTTGGGGCAGTAAGATTGTAGCAGTAAAGGCTCTGAGATATAGGACAATTATTGGTTTTTCCCAAATTGACATTTCCTTTTTTTTTTTTTTTTTTAAAATTTTGATTATGCAAAGTTATTTACAGAACAAAAGCACCAAAATTAAAGGAGCACACTCTGTGTTACTGGGTCTAAAGCACAGAAAGGAGGAAAGAAGCCTTCTCTCAGTGTGTTCTGGAGAATATGATGAAATTCACTCAATGTTCCTGCAAAGGAAGAGCAAAAAAATCCAATTCTATGACTGATACTTATTTTTCTTTTTTATTTCCTGTTTTCCCCCTTGCAGTTTTTTTTGGCTTTCTCTTTCAAACTTAAGCAAGGCGTGCAGGACAAGATGAAATGGTCTCAGTTTGCATCAGGAGTGGTTTAGGCTTGATATTAGGAGAAAGTTCTTCCCTAACAGGGTGGTCAGGCAATGGAGCAGGCTGCCCAGGACTGGGGGGGACTAAACATCCCCACAACTGCTCAAAACCCATGTGGCTGTGGCTCCTGGGGACGTGGTTTAGAGGCAAACACGGTGGTGGGGATGCACTCAGTGACTTTGGAGGTCTTTTCCAACCTTAATAATTTTGTGGCTCCGTGCTTCTCGTATCACGCAACCCTTGCAAGGTCTCATGTTTATTTTACAGATAATTTATCAAAGTGACATGACAGAAAAGTGTGGGCTTTTTCTGTGCCATTTTATAATTTTCTCACACTGAACCTGGTCTTTACAGACAGGGCTGAATTAATTATTCCACATCTGTCTTGGAAGATAAGGAGTTTGCTCAGGAGTAACCCGTGGGATTATCTGGAGATGAGGAGAGTGTACAGGCCAGGCAGGGTTTTGAATTGCAGGTTCAGTTCCCTGTAAGGGACTTGACTGCACAACAAAATCATCAATAAATTTAAGGTGAGTCTTTAAAGTACAGGATGTGTGGTGCCTTAAATAAACCCTGCTATTCCATGCTCCTAACAGACATAAAATCTTCCAAAGGAGCCCTTGCAGCTCAAAGGTGGTAGAAAAATGATGGTAAGTTATGTTAACACAAATGAGGAAAACCATGCAAAGCTGTCATGACTTTTTAGGCCATTTGGATGGTTTTGGGACAGTTTTAAACCTCTATCAGTTTCTGAACCTCTGGTTTCTAGCATAGATGCACAGCTGCTATGTTCTAGCTTTCCTTCCAAGTTGTCATGTACTTCTGGAGTGATGAGGAAGACTCTGGAGGATCTAAAGGCTGAAAGTTGATAATCACATGTGAGAGAGCAGCAGAAAATCACTGAGACATCAACAGATCTCCCTACACACTGATACTCTGTTATTTTGTATATTGTTCTTCATTTTAGTCTGTATTCTTTCCAAAAGCCTTACTTTTATACACAACTGAAGCAAGCAGTGAAATAGTAATGTGTTGCCTTGGGTTTCTTGCTAAAGCTTTGTTTTTCTATAACCTTCTGTTTTTAACCTTAGAGTCAAATTTTCTCACACAAAGTTATGTAAATAAAGCTGATGTTTACTTAAGTATTAGAATGTGTATAAAAATATGTAGTGTCAATAAAAACCATGCATTCTTTTTCTTTCTGCTGAACCTGGCAGGTGTAAAGCGTCTTATTGTGTCCCCTCGGACACAGTAATGCAGACAAATTTTAAATGGTTCCATTTAAAATGTGCACATTTTACTTGCCTTTCAAACTCGAATTCAGTCAGAACATAATTTACTGTTTCACGTAAAAATGGCACACAGTGGAATCTTTAAATTACTCCCGGGGAGAAGAAAAAGGGGCAAGGGGCAAGGAAAGAACAGAAGGGAAGAGTAGTCTAAAATAATTTTTCCCTTGATGCCTCCGTTTTACTAACACTGACTAAAGATTGCTGCCTTGTGTTGTCCAAAAATTATTTATTGTGTTTACTTTTCCTTGTGATTTTTTTCTAAGATTATTGAAGCACGCTGTCAGTTCTCTAACAGAGTTTTAAGGAATGGCTCACATGGACTCCAAATCTCATTCCTGAAGGATAGGCTTGCAGAGTCAAACTTTTGTTCAGGGTATTCTTAGAGGAAGGGAAATAAACACTCTACTCTGAGAACCAAAGTTAGGGAACTGAGGTTTCGTCTGAAAAAGGTTATGATGGAGAAACAAATCTGCTTATTAAGGAGGAAATAGAGATGGAAGCAAGTCATTCCACAATATGGGTAATGCTCACAAGCCAGTTTTGAGCCCTTTTTCACCCATACTAATTCATTGCACAAGCATGGCAATTTCAATTTAAATCTCTTAGCTTTCTATTACCTTTTAAAGGCAGCTAAGGCTATTTACAGAGACCTGGACAGCTCACTTTTGTCTTCCCATCTTGTAGTTCTCCTGGACAGAGTTCTGCTATTCCCAAACCCTCTGCATACTTTGAAACTCGAGTTTCTTCTCTCACAGATTCCTGTTCTGGAGCTGGATGTTATTGTATGGGCTAAAATATCCTTGCTGCCGTTTTATAATTAATGAGACTGTGAAAGAAAGGCTACATTGACTGCCTGAAAAAACCATATTTTCTATGGCATATGGAAATTGGTATTGTAGAGGCTGGGTGGGTTTAGATTTCTTTTTGTTGAATGAAATCTTGTCCCAGGTTGGTAGGAGATGCCTCCAAAGTCGTGCCTGGATTTGGGGTGGTGGTGGCACGACCCAGGGTCACGGCAGAGACAGAGCGTGGGTAAGGCTGTGCCCTACAGAGTTCCTGCTTATAAACTTTTGTGGGGGTGGGGTATAAATTTTTTCAGTGTTATCAGAAGCACTGATACTCACAAGTTCTCTGAGGTCGCATTTATCAACATCTGCTGATCTGCAGAATGTGCTGCTGCACATTACCTCGTGCAAATTTGGGCTTTATAGGAAAATAAGCAGTGTTTGACTTGTGCCTCTTCACAGGAATATGAACTCTTATTTTTTCTCAGTGACAGTAAAACCCCTCTTCAGGGAGAATAGCTTTTACCGATAGAGAAATAGGAAATATTGATTGCTGCCTTTTCTAATGCATAATCTTGTTTGCAAAAGGAGTGACACGGTTTTTCATTACCGTGCTGCCTGTCCAAATTCCTGCATGAAATTCCCCAATTTTTCCACAAGCTGCGATTTGAACTTTTGGAGGGAGGAGGAAGTGAAGGGAAGAGCAAGTTTGTTGAAGGACCACGAGGAACAAATACTCTCTTTGCAGCGAGTCTTTTGTCTAATTGCAACTTCTGTCTAATTTTCCCTCTGCAAGTCGGTACAAATGTGTAGGTGTGTCTGGTCTGCAGATTGGGGATATTAGTCTCTAACTTGATGATAACTCTGTTTCTTACTGCGTACCAGTTCTGCTGTGATTCCTGCCTGTAGTTTCTTGGGAATAGGCTGGATAAATATTTTTGCTCCTTTTCCTCGTCACCATTCAGCAAATTTAAGAGGAATTTTTTATGAGCAGCAAGACTTATGTCTAAATCTCCTTCTACTCTTCTTGAGAGCAACATGTTTTCCTAACATGTACTTGATAATAATATACACTTTAAAAATCTATTTTTGGCCTTAATATGGTAATCTTTGAATTAATCTTTCTGCTATAGTCCTTACAGACTCCAATATTCTATGGCATCTTTAATTACACTATCAGCTGTCAAAAGTAATTCATGTTTTTGTCACTTGGGTGTCAGTTATTCATTATATTTATTTGTTTAATGTTCCTCACTGCTTGCTACAGGAATGTGGTATTAAAATTAATTTATTTTACTTGCTAATAATTGGAGGTGATTTGGATTGTATCAGTGCAGTGTTTCCCTCCTTCCTTCTAGTCTGATTCATGAAAGATTACATAATTATCTACAAAAAGTCTATTCAAGTTAGAAAAGCAGTCTAAAATCTGTTTAACAGCTTTAACTGCAGGAAAAACTCATTATATGTATATCCATTGTCATGCATTGTGAGAGAAAGCACAGCTATTGAGGAACGTGCCACAATGTTCTATTTTTAAAATAAAATAGCTTCCAAAGATCCTTATCTGTCACCATCCTGTTTGCCGTTATTAAAAAAGGTTATTTCTGAGAAGTTCACCAAAGGAGAATATTAAACAACTGACTCAGAAAGTTTATGAAAGCGAATTTTTAGTCCCCACTATTTGCACAGCAAACCTGAGCTTGAGGTTAGTGCTGTCGGTGATGGAAGCCCAACACTCCCTGCAGTCCACGCTGCAAACCCAAACGCCTGCGGCTGCAGCCTCCCTGGAAAAGGTCAGGTGAACAGTAAGGAAAAATGAGCAGGTTTGGTTGTTGCTATCCAGAGCTATCAACAAGACTGAAATCAGAATATCTGCAAATCCTGAAAACTGCTGCTTTCTGGTGTCCCTTGTGTCCAAGTGTGTTTTTATCTTCATTTCTGTTAGCAGGCTCTTATGTGTGCTCCTCTTTTTTCCAATTTAAATCTGAAAATTCAGCCTTGGAAGAATTTACTTGAGAGGATCTTGCCATTTTGGGAATTTAATTTTATGTACAATTATAAATCCCTCAGCCTCTCTGATTTCACACTCAGAGTGTGTCTGCACACACATCATCTTAGGCTTTGATTGAGCTAACTTGCAGAATGCACCTGGAATAGCCAATTTACTCTACCCAGGCTACTTAAACTTCGTGAAAGAAAAGATTGACAGAGATGACATTGATTTGGCAAGAAAAATTTTTTGCAGAAGCAGCAGACAAAGAATGCAATTTTTCAAATATTTAGTTTCACTGCCCATTACTTATCTTTGTACATATAATATTTTCTCCGACCAAAATGTGCATTTTTTGAAGTTTTTTGTCAATTGTGTTGTTAAAAAAACAATGCAAGAGGCCTATATGTAACTATTAAGGCCAGAGTTGTAAAATACATGTTTCAAACTGCAGGGAATTTCTGTTACCTTTGGCTATCCCACATGAGCAAGGATTTGTCCTGTGTTAAAACTACATCAGAGAATATGAAAAGAATAAAAAGACTCACGAATAAAACAGTTTGCAATGAAATACAAAAACTGTAAAATTTCCATAACCAGTTAAACGGGCTTGATAGTCTCTTATTTCTTATAAAAGTGAAATACATATGAATAAAACCACATTTATTCTTTCCAGGATGTAGTTCACTTAAATTTGTTCTATTTTCTATTTGATGTTCTCTGCTGGTATTCAATTTATGAAGAAATGGTTCCTCCACAGGCCTTCAATAATTGAAACAGTTCAGTTGTTTGATTATATGTGTGTGTTGGTTTTCTGTGCTGGTTGCACGCTGCTTTCTTGGTGTGTTTTTATGTTTGTTTGTTCTTGTAATAAAAAATAGTTGAAAGAAAAAATTTCAGCTATTTTCTAAAACACCTGACTTGTTTCTCTGTGAAAGAATTCAGAGGAGCAGGTAAGTTTTCCCTGCCAAGCTTTAAATAAAAGACAAATTCATAGCCACCAGAGTTTGATGGAATACTTGCAACTAATATTTTTCAAAAAAAATCGCTTATACAACATGACCTTAAACACTCTTATTCTATATTATAGCCTGAGACTTAAAAAAAAAAAAAATCCCTAACTATGAAAATTTCAAAGAAACTTTGGTGTGTACAACTTCTGTCTCAAATTCTGTTTACAAAGACATTCACGGTGCTTTGAAAAACCCCCATGAACTTGCCTTTTGAGGGATATAAATATCTCTAACAGAATTAAATTGAACATATTCCTGTGCTGAACGCCTTACTCAGCTGAATTAATGAGGACATTAAAGTAATGCTGTACCTTGGGACTTTATTCATCTGAACTGTACCGTAACCTTTGCTTGGGAAAAAAAAAATGAAAGGAGGAAAGACCAAGAGAAATTCCTTCTGAAGAATTTTTAGTGCTGATTTTATTCACAGAGTGGTCAGCTCCCTTGCAGCACCAGAAGAAAGCCAAGCCAACGTTGTTTAGCAGTACAGGAAAACAAAATTCTCGTTTCTCACAGCTTCTGGGTTGGTGTTTTTTTGTACAGAACTCTGCCTCAAATCCTTGCTGAGGTCTGTGGAGCCAGTTTCCAGGCATTCCAGATGCTTTCAGTCAGTTTTCCAACTCACTTTATGAACAGCCTGAAAAATGGCCTATGTTTTGGACAGCGGCAATAATTTGAGATATTTCGCCTCAAAAGTGTGATTTTTCATTTTTTCTTTACAAGATATTATTTCTTCTATATTAAAACCTGAAATCAAAACTTATTTTCTTAACAGATTTTTATTTATTAACAGAAATATAAACTATATGTTATTATTGTCATGGGACACTCATCAAGAGGTTTTTTTTTTATCAGCACTAATCAGGGGAATACCTAAGAATGCACACAGTGTATTTTAAACCACCATTAAAGACAATTTAGAAAATCAACATGCATGAACGTGAGCTTAGACTCCATCCTGAGGATGGATGAATTTAAATGATCTCCTCATGGCACAGTTGATGTGGAAATGGTGTAATTAATTTTGAATGGCTTAATTGAGCTGAGTGATGATGGAGAAAGTCAGATCAGAGCTACATTTTGGCCATAAATTACAGCCCCATGCTTGGGCAACTAAAATTTTTTTCTGATTTTATTTTTTTCCCCCAGGATAAAAATTGGTGTGGATTGCAGCACCTGAATCCTGAGGGGAAAAAATTAAATCTCCATTTCCAGAGCAAGACTGAGGCACCATATGGATATGGGCCCAGGCTCATGATAACAATATTGTTTTAGGGAGGAACTCTTCTTTAAGGATCCTGGAACTATCCATACTTAGAGATCCCATGTGTTTTAACTACATTTTGAACAGTGCCCCTTCTGTGTTATTTTCCCCCACTAACAGAAAACTTTGAAAGGTTTGGGAAGAGGCAAATTTTGTCCAGGACAAGAACTTCTGTGTCCCTCTGAAGAAACTGAAGTCAAAGCAACAAAATTGGAAGGTTTATAATTTTCCCATCAAGTCTGGATTTACCAGAATTGGTAGCAGCTGAAATTATGGTTTTGGAGGGCAATTTTAGAGATAGATGACAAAAGTTTTCAGAAGATTTCCTTTTCTTTTGGTTGGGATATGGGCCTTTGTATATATAAACTTATACATGTTAAATATTTACCATTTTCATGTTCTGAAAAAAGAATCTGCCTCAAATAAATAATCAGTTGTAAATAGACCCATGATATTATACATGTTTCCAATAAAATTTGAGCACAGTTCACAGAAAGATCTCTCTGAAGAAGGACCACGGTATGATTTATACTCAATAGATTCCCTTGACTGATCTGGATGTTCTTTGGCAGCTCATTTATTTAAATAACCCGAGGCTTTCTTTGTTTATAAGCTGATAATAAGCTCCTGGGCTATGGGAACCCTGAAGTATCTGTTGGTGTTGGCTACATGCAACAAAATGTGGTCCTGTTTTCAGCTGTGTTCAGAAAAGAGGTGGTTTTGTGGCAGGAGGGAAGTTAGACATTTATTTAAGACTCATAATTTGTGACTGAATGAGATGGAACCTGTTTAAAGCTGTGTGACTCGTATGTATATTTCATTTTATGGACTTACGGTTGCATCTTAGCTGATAATATTAATTTTGTCTCTGGAACTACTTTATCTACAGGTATTTATTGAAATTCAGCACAGAATACACTAAGTTTTAGGACTGAGTATAGTTGTACCAAATAGATAATTTGGTTTCATGATCTCCGTTTTCTATAAAAGTGGCTATATGGCATAGAGTGTGTATTATATTTTTGATTAAGAGTTGAATTTTATTCTTTGTGTAGACAAAAATGCCAAACCATCAACCTTGATTTATCACGTTCAATGAATAACAAACCAAAAATCAATAATTTGTGGCATCCCAATGTGAAAAACAAAGAAAATGAAGAACTGACTATTCTTGATTCCCTGGGCTTGTTCCATTAGCAAAAAGAATGTGTCTGACATTTACATCTTGTATCCCTGTCTTTGACATTAGTCTTGGAAATATTTTTCTACTAGAAATATAATTAATATAGCGGAAACATTTTTTTCTGTCTCAAATTTTAAACAGTAAATGAAATTATTTACCATCATATTAGTTTGATTTGGAAAAAGGTGACAGGAAGTTTCTTCTTTTGGGGATGGGGCGGGGAACCTTGAATTTATTTTAAAGTTCATCAGACATGGAACGTTTTGCATCCATAAAGGAGTGAGCAACTTTTGTTGAGAACATTTCCTTTGTGGCAGCTCCTGTGGTGTCAGGTTTTGGGTTTGTGATCAAAAGGTTGTAGATAAATTGTAGATTGTAGGAGTGCTTTAGCTACTGCTGAGTAGAGCTTGCACAGAGTCAAGGAGTTCTCTGTTCCTCACGCTGTCCTGCCAGCTGGAGTTTGGGAGGGGACACAGATGGGACATTTCATCCATTTTGTCCAAAGAGGTGTCCCCTACCACCTGGAGGTAATGAAATCTTCCAGTTTAGAACTGCTTTTAATTTTGAAGTTTTCTAGTATCAAGTAGAATTGTCTATGATTTGTACAAAAGCGCTTATTCTACACGAACACAGAACATAATGTTTTACACATTCCCCTTTATCGTTTGCCAAACTCTGTGTTGCCTCACACTAAACAATATTTTCCCACTAACCAATATTTTCCCTGGCCTGTCAAATAAATAAAAAATGGGCATTGTATTTCATCACATTAGTGAAGCAAAACCATTGTGATTTTAAATCAAGCATTTGCCAGCAGAGATTCAAATCAGTTCATCAGTCTACATCTCTATTTCACAAATATTTTCAGGCTCATTTGGCAAATTCTGATGTTTTCTGACATAAATTCTATGTGTACTTTGCAACATTATGCTTTTCTTTCATGATATATTTCCATTTGCAATATTTCCTGTGGAGAAAAAGCTAAAAAACACTGACTTCATCCAGAGTGAAAGAGTAACATCTATTCTTTTATAAAATAACAAACATCTGAAGGTTGACAGTATGTAAACTGGGGAAAACTAAAGGTAATGAAAGATGATTCCTCACAGTAAACCCTTGCTAGAGAAAAAGAAACAATTTTTGGAATACCTCCCATTTCATCATATATTGATTCAATATAAAGACAATTGTAGTTGACAGTGCAAATATACACATTGTCAAGAGCAAAGAGAGTGCACTTCACTGTTACCCAAAATACAGAATGAGCCAAAATGGATTGCAGCATTATTGCCATTATCATGGAATGGAACTCATTTAGCAGTTGATATGAAACTTGTTATGAGGTTGTGAGAGATTTGGAATGTTTACAGTAGGAGACAGAATGAAGTTAGGAGAGGAGAAATAAAAAAAACATTGTGCGGTTTATGCATCAGATTATATTATTAAAAAAACCCCAACCCTGCAAAAGTAGAGTTTAAGCCTTCTTTTCAGATAATGTCATTGACCACCTTCTCTGTTTTCAACAAAAAAACCCCACTTAAAATGTGGACCTGTGGGTTTCTTTCCTATTTCATTTTTACCTGAAATAAAAACTTATGAGTAGTTAAACCTGAACATTTGAATTAATTCTGCCAGGAAAAATTTACCTAATTTTTTTGCCCTGCAAGTAGAACGAGAAAATATATCTTTGTCTCATAGTTGCACTACTATGTACTGTCTTTTGTGGCACTGAAATTTAGTGGCCTAGGCACATCTATTTTAATAACCCCTAGAATTTCCTGGCTGCTGACCCTTGTTCTGAGTGTGCCCACATCCAAACCAGCTGGCCTGCAAGCCATCACTAAATGCCACTAATAATATAATGCAGGGAAATCTACTTTTTCTTTTTTGGTAGAATAATGGGGTTGTGGGTCAGAGTTTGAACTGCTAGACCTCTGCCGTATGAATAATATACAACCATTTCTTTCTAAACCTCAATTAATATCTCACGTGAATAGCCTGCATATGGTCATTTTGACTGGTAAATGCAATATATCCCGGGAATTCAGAGTCATGCACCACTCTGCAGGCAGCTGTTAGAACTACGGGATAATTTCATAATTCTGTAAATACATTCCAGCAAAACACCTCTACCCTCTCACGGCACAATTGCTTTTTTGGAAAGGGGTGGTTGATGGAAGACCAGAAATGCCATGAAGCCAACTTTCACTTGTAATCATGGCATAGTTTGGGCTGGCAGGGACCTTTAAAGGTCTTCACTGCAGTGACCAGGAGCACCTTCAACCAAACCAGGCTGCTCAGAGCCGTGTCCAGCCTGGCCTCGAGTGTTCCCAGGGGTGGGGCAGCCACCACCTCTCCGAGCAGCCTGTGCGAGGGTTTCTACACCCTCAGAAAATGCTTTTTCCTTACAGCTCGGCTGAATCTGCCCTTTTTTCAGCTGAAAACCACCACCCTTTGTCCCATTGCTACACGCAGTGCTAATAGGTCTGACCTCAACTTTTTTATAAGCACTGAAAGGCTGAAGTAAATTCTCCCCGCAGCCTTTTCTTCTCCAAAGTAAACCAGCACAACTCTCTCAACTTTTGCTCCTAAGATAACAGTTAATTATAATTTTCTCTGATAATTTTTTAGCCCTCTTACAGGGCATTTCCCACAGATCCATGTCTCTCCTGGACTGAGAATCCCAGAGCTGAGTCCAGTACACCAGGCTGGGTCTCATGAAACAGAAATAGAGCAATCCCAAGATCATATTTAATGCTATCATTATATTGGTTAAAATACCTGGAATAAATGAAATCTAGCAAAAGTTTTTCAGCCATAAAGTTAAAATGTCCTTTATGGCCAGAATGGTTATTTATAAAACTCTGTTTATTTTTTGTGAAGCATCGGATCACAGTATTCCTCAAAGATTTAAGACAATTAGCAGCACATGATCTATAAGAGTCACATCTATTCTTTAATATAAATTGTTGCCTATAGTTACATTATAATTACTGCATGTGTTTTACAATAATGCTTTCTGTCACGCATCTGGCCACCAGGGTGTTTTTTAATATTGCCAAGTGCTTAGCTTCTCTTCCCTATATCTGGTATAAATATAGCTCTCTTTAAATTGGCTGCATAGTTATTATCCTGTCATTATGAGTAATTCTACTCTATAATTCTAAAGACAAAAAGGATATTGATCCGAAAGGAACATCCCTCTGCAAGTGGCAGCTCTGCTATTTTGAGACTGCACGTTGCTTTCTGATCTGCCTCATCATTTATTAAAAAAAAAAAATATCTCTAGTTACATTTATTTTTATAGATAGAGTTACGGCATAGTCAAACAGCATAGATACAAATGAGGATTTCTTTTTCTGATTATTGTGGCTTTAACAGTCCCAGAGTGAAAGAATTCTTCATTAGACATGGAGACAGAATTGACTCACTGCTTGTACTGGGACTGATTGAATTCCTTGGTAAATTGAGGCAATTCTGGTGGCACCAATCATGTTTTACCCCTGAGCCCTTAAAAATCGATTTATTTAACTGGAGGAGGAGATTAAAGATGTAAGTGCACCTTCATATGGAACATCTAATGATAGGTGAAGTGATTAGACTTTAGGTTATATATATTTTTCACTGTTCTGTCGAAGTCTATAATTTCAAAACATTTTTGAATTTTTTTCTTTTATCCTACCCTTTAATTTATGCATGAATTTTTTTTTCTGGAGTTGATGCACGAGTACTTTTCTGGAAGACTTCTGCAGACAGATCACAAGTATTTCTTTTCAGTATCTACTGTCCTACTCCCTTTTCAAAGCTTTCTCTTTCAGTTCAGCAGGGCAGGAGCTGATTCTTTTCAAGCAGCACCAGCAGAACTTGGCACTAAGACCACGCATGGTTTTATCTGAGAGTGCAGTGTGCCACAGGAAGCTCATGAGTGTGTTCTGCTCAGCTCTGAAATTGAAACTGCCCCACTTTTGCAGACCTGTCCCAGGGGGTTGTGTTTCTGAGGCGGAGGAGGATGAGGATGGGAAGCTCTTCCATGCCAGAACAACCTTCAGACTGAATATTTCCAGCAGTGACTTAGAGATCATGAACCTGACAGCCTATTAGTTTTTAATTTCACATCTTTTGAATGAGGTATTTAGTATTCATTCAGTATTTAATGGAGGTTGCTGTGAAAAATTAAGGATATTTCTGGTTTTCTGCCTTATTTACCCATCTGGATAAGTAAGAATGTGTACAAAAGCACTAAGGAAAAATGCCTCTGGTCACGTTTTGTACTAGGTTTTACTTATCCATGCATATTTCATAGTCTTCAGGGTTGACAGCAGACCTCCCTGTTCAGAGTGGTTGCTTTGTATTGATCAGAAAGAAAAGATCTTTTTTTTAATGAGAGCATATTAGAATACGGACACATATTAGGGATCTTTATTTACATTCTATTAGATCTGACCTACACAGTGCCATAGAAACTTATATTGAACCTATATTGACTTTATCCTTTGCCTTATAGCCACCTCTGGTAACAATAATTTGCATTTCGTGCTGGAACTGAATGACAGAATAATTCCTAAAAGCCTCAAAAATGCAGACCACCAGAAAAAAAACCCCTCTCCACCCTTTGCAGGAAGTAAATAAAGTGTTTAAGGGGTTAAGCACGTATTTTAAAATACATCTACTGCAGATTAAATTTAAAATAAACATACTAACAGGTACTCAGCTGCACCTTCCCACAGAGGTTCTGCCTCTGTCCTGCAGCTTTGTCCTTGCTCCGTGGCGAGGCTGTGACACATCTGGTGAGCCCAGGGTGGGCTTGGCCACAGGCTGAGCTGGCTGCTGCTTTCCTTTCAGCCCCAAGTCCTGCTTCACCTCTGCCAGGGGCTAACTGATGGCGCTGGCTTCACTTTGTTTGAGTGCCTTTCTGTCAAAACACAAAAGGGAAAATTACTTTTTAAGAGTCTCAGCAGAGGGGAAGCAGAAGAGAATGAAATCACTGAAACTGACCTTATTTGTGTGGCAAGAAAGGTTCTGACTGCAGCCAAAAATGTTTTTCTTAGATCTACTGGAGGCAAAATGACTGATTCCTGCTGTAGAAGTTAAATTTAGAAATAAAATTTTAAAAAGCTTATAGTAAGCATGTTTGCAGATATTAGATAGGGTAGAGAGTTAGGGAACCACGTGAAATTTAACAAAGGCTTTTTTAGACTGGAGAAAAGAAGAGTGAGGGATGAGCCCACCATGGTCTACACCTCCCTCATGGTGGGAGGTGCAGGGGCAGGGCCAGGCTGGCCACCAGAGAGGAGCCCAGCAGCAGGACACCAGGAAATGGGGTGAAGTTGCACCAAGGGAAGTCCAGGAAGGAGTTCAGGGAAAGGTTCTTCATCCTGAGGGTGCCTTCATGCTGTGCCTGGAGCAGGGTGGGACAGCCTTGGAAGGGAAGGGCTCATGGCACCACACTGACCTGTCCAAGCTCAAGAGTGGGCAGTGTTTTTTAATCATCTGGTTCAGCTTCGTGAGGAGCAGGGAGCTGGATTTGATGATCCTTATGGATCATCAGCTGTTGCCTTGGTTTTTGCTAAAGCCTTCTGTATAACCTTGGAGTCAGAATTCTTTCTCACAGTTTCATGTAAATAATGGCCAATGTTTACTTAACGGTATTTTCTGTTTTTCATTCCTTTTGTGATAAGAGAACTTTGAAGAGCATCTTTTTTCTCCAGTGGGATTGAGAAGGAAGTGACATGTCCTCCAATCCCTGGTGGAGTTGAGAACTGTATAAGAATGTGACATATGTAAATGAAGTGGGTCTTTCCCCTCCTTTCTGCTGAACCTGGCAGGTGTGGGAGCGTCTTTATTGTGTTTTCCCAGACACAAACAGCAGCTTGAGATCTTGCACAGTTCTGTTACTCTCTCAGTGAAATCACTCTCTGTGGCCTTGTGGTTTCTAAGCAGCGGGACTCTTGTCTGTGAAGCAAAATGGTTTGTGTATTTGGAACTTCATAGGTAACGAGATGCTAATAGATCTCCAGTATTCAGGAAAAAAAAATAATTTAGAAAGATTTCCCCTTGTTTGCTGTGTACAACCTCATTTCATCCCAAAGTATTGCTCTCAGTGAGTCTGCAGGGTGAAAGGGATTAATTTTGCTATAGTGCCTGACACATGACTATGGGAGTTTTCCTATATATGATTTTAGCTGAATTATCTTACTGAAATGGAGAGCACTGGTGCTGTTTTAAGATTTCTCTTCTGCCACTTCCACAGTATATTCCCTTTCTTCTCTTTGGAAGATCCACATCAATTGTTTCTATGGGTGGGATGTGCCTCATACTTGGAGTTTTAAAGATTTTTTAGAACAGCAGACTGCCTAGACTTGTTAGATACTTTCTCCTCCATTTCTCCCACAAAAGGTAATTTTAATTAAGCAAAGTGGACAGGTTTATCAGGCTAATTTCACAAGGAGATTTTGTGATGTGCCTGTGTTTGCTGGGCAAGGTGGTAATGATCCCTCAGCCAGCTCTGGGATTTGGTGTATCTCCATGAGTTAAAAGCACATCAAGCACCAACATTAACTTCACTTTCAGAGGCAGTGCACTCTTAAAAAGACTAATTGTTTTAGACTTGACTCTGCTCTTGCTACAGTGATATTGTGTCCTGGAGCTAATTGCACATTTAATTAATTCATGCTTGAACAACAGCTGTGAATAAATATTTCTTTTCTTGCTTTACTTGAAGAAGTTCTTCTGATAGAGATGCTCCATCAGTGTTCAGTCCTGGGCAGAAGAAAGAAGGCAGAAGAAGAGCCCTCCACTGACATAGCATAGAGCACCCAGTACAGACATTTTGGATTTAAATCCCACTCCTGAGGAGACACAAGGCTGTATTCTGAGAAGCTCTCCTCTCCCTTGTGAAGGCACCCTTGTGAATATTTTAGGGCCAATACATATTAGTCAGAAAAGCCACACAGCTCTTTCTTCAGCTGAAATATTTTTTCTTACTCCTTGTGAAAGTGGTGTATTATGTGCTAAAGGGGCTGCACATCATCGTTCTGCAGGAAAGGACCCTTTTTCCCCCTTGAAGAAGGAATTCGGATGCTCATCTATAAAAAAACAGCTCAAAGATTTTTCTCTCTTCTCAAGATTTATATCCAAATCCCCAAAACTGTCTCTGGTGCTTAAAACTCCCTTTTTGAGGAGTTTTCACAGGTAAAGTGGCAGATTCCTTCCTCGTTCACCGGTCCACCGTGAATCTTGCAGTTGCTATTCTGGCTAATTTTGTTTTACAAATGCGTGCCTTCAGAGAACAGGTGCCTTGTCTTGTCTCAACAACACACATTCCTTTGAGGCTCAAACCCCCACGTGTGAATTTAGGCAAGATTTCCAAATACACTCCCAGGACTGCTTCCCCTCGGGAGAGGCTTTGTGCTCCAGACCTTCCATCAAGAGCTGCCCTCATGGGGCTCGGGGGATTCCTGAATGCACGGGGTTCTTTGAGGATAACTGGACAAATCTTGTTCTAGTGTGCTCCAAACAATGCCACGGAACCGGGTGACAGAGAGAGGTTGCAGGAGCGTGGAAAGATCTGTGGAGGAGCTGACTTTCACAGCCAGTACAGCAGGGTGACTGGAAATGGGAAAATTCCTCTTCTGAGTCAAGGAGATAATGCTGTTATTCGTTTGTGCTGCGCCTTAATCCTTCCTGTGTCTTCTGGCATGACTTCTGTTTCTTTCAAAGTTATATTTTTGAAAGTAATTTTGTTCCAAAAAGTAGTATTCAATTTGGTCAGGACAGGGAAATGTGCAGAATAAATGTCGGGCAGTATTTTTATGTGGGAAAAGTGTTTTACTTTGACATATCTAAATTAGAAAACAAATTTGTCCCTACTACTACTTAAGGCAAGCCAGATTGTATATTTTCTTAACTACCTGGTCAATTTTAATTCTTTTTTCCCTGAAAATAGAGCCTGTATTGCCTTCATATCTGCAAATAATATACAAACAGTAGGACATCTCAAAGATATTTCTGCTATTTATTTTCTGCTTTAAAAGAAGACATGTATTTTACCAAAATAAGAAATTCAGGGGTTACCTTAAAGATCAGATAATGAATTTCTTGTCAAAAATGGTACAGAAGAGAGAGTGGAAAAATGAAATTCATTCATTGAAAGCTATAGTATCTGTGGCTATTCATGTTATAGTTCAGTAAACACTCTTATCGGATAAAATGTTCATTTCACTTGTGGATTTGGAATAAACTCCAGAAGATAAAGCACAGAAATGAACTAAATAGAAATTTCCTAGATGTTCCTGAATCAGATAGTCTGAATGTCTGATAATCAGAATATTGACAGCAAAGAATGCACATTTTTAAAATCAGAATAGAATACTTGAAGGCAATTTTTTGATATGAAAAGAAAAGAATTAGATAACTCTAAATAATGTGTTTAATTAAGTCCTTTATGTTTTTAAACCACTTTTTAGCAATTTTTATCTCAACACTCCTCATTCGGAAGGAGCAAATAAATCAGATTTTATGGCTTGAAAATTTCCTTTCTCTGTTTGTCACAATCCAGTCCGAAGGTATTTAAACATTGTCCAGGCAGGCCCAGCGCTCCGTCCCAGCTGCCTCCTCAGCAGCAGGAAAACAGCTCATGCAATTCCAGCCTGCTGGAACCTGATGTCCATCCTCTGCTACTCCTGTGGCACTTGCTCTCACCAGCTGAAAAAATGCAGCAAAGTGCATTTTCTGGTAAAAAAAATAAAAAAAAACTGGTAAAGACAGGCTGGTGATGAGCCAAGACGCTCTGCAGAGGGTAGAAGCTCTTTCTGAGAGCTCCAGCAAGGGCCTCCATAATCCCTGGGGGCAAGGATGAGCATTTGCACCGAGAACCAGGGTTTGGGAAGTGGGCCTTACTCGAGAGAAAGGTAATTTTCTTTGACTGTTTGAGTGCAGCTGATTTTATGGTCAAGAGGTGAAATCCCTTAGTTGCAGGTTATGATTCCCAGTGCTCATTACCAGGCCTCTGGGTGAGTTTTTGGACCATCCCAGTGACTTGTAAAAGGTCTTAAAAGCATGACAGGGGACACAAGGCTTTTTTCTACTCATGGTAAAATAGGCTTTTTTTTTTTAATTTTTTAATTTTTTAAAAATTTTTTT
>VYXC01003456.1:895128-955966 GCA_013397175.1 Platysteira castanea | reverse complement strand
TCGGCCATTATTTACATGAAACTGTGTGAGAAAATTCTGACTCCAAGGTTAAAACAGAAGGCTCTAGCAAAAACCAGGGCAACACTCACACACCAACCACAGAGCCAAGGGGTGCTGCCCCTTCTGCCATCTCCCTCAGCTTTAATCCCTGAGTTTCTGGCAGGCCACTCTGGTTTCCCACAAAGGCAGGTTGATTTTCCTTCCTATTTCTGACTGCCTTGAACTTGGAAGCTGCAGAGCAACTTCAGAGGGCCTCAAGGACCTTCTGCTGAAGTCCAGGTTGCTTGGTCCTTAGTAGGCTGAGGCTGATATTAGTTCTTCTGCCTGATGCCCTAATAGTGTAAGAACTTCTGGTTTCAAGTCAAAGATAGAAAACAATAATAGCCTCAATAATATATTTAAGAACCATGAAGTGCAGACTTTGATGTGGATAAATTATTTGGGTTGAAATCCACTTTCTCTGCTCAGTGCTTTAGGAAAACAAGGAATTTCACTGGGTTCTCCAGCATCTCAGGTGTGCTGTTATTAGGCAGGCTTTTTATTTTCTGTTGGTCAGGATTTGGAAGTACAGTTAGACATACCTCTATGCTTCTTGTGAGTTTTGCCTCTCCTGTGCATAATCTTGATGGCAAAATTCTGGCAGTCTTTTATTTGAACAGCGTTCAGCAGATAATTAGATGAGTATTATTTCCTGGAAGTCCCAGGCTTCAATATATTCTCCCCCTTTGAAGAGTAAAACTGCTGCTCCTATCAAATGAGGTCATGGCCAGCAATTTCCTGATCCACAGTCTGTTAAGTCAGCAGAAAGCCTGTGCTGCATTCCAGATCTGAGAGGGAAATAATTGTCCTCATTACCTGTCAAGTCGAACGGGGAATATTTATTGGACCATCTGTCCTCTAAGGACTGGAGAACGTGCGTGAAGAAGAATTTTTGTGGTCAGATTTTATTTTGAGATAGATGCCTTCCACTACCAAGCAACAGACATGTGTCTGCTGGCAGACTTCGTGTCTTCTTGCTCGTTCCATGAAGGAATTCATCAGCTTCTTCTCTGTATTCCATGTCTGAGGGAATCAAGATTTTAATCTCTCCTGTCAGGGTGTAATGCCTTTGCACTTGCATGCAGGGTTCTTGCAGACTTGTGTCTATTCTGCATTAAAATTCATCTGCCTGCAAGGGCTCCTGTAAGAACTGGAGGTCTAAATGGGTGAATTTAATGTTGTATAAATCATGTAAGGCGAGATCCTTTATTCCCAACAGATTGCCAGCAGCCACTGCGGGTTCAAACAATGAAATCATTAAACCTTCCTCTTCACAAAGAGAAGACTGTTCTTCTTTTTTTCTCTTTATCTCATTACTGTACCTTGTGATAACACCTAGCCAGAGCCAGAACACCCTGTGTTACCAGAATCCAGGAATAGCAGAACACTCTTGGCTTTGCTAGCAGGATATTGGTAGATAAAGGGAATTTTCACTTCTCTGTCAGCTAACTCTGCCTGTCCAGGCAGGGTGCTTCCTCCCTGCAGGCACTAATCTCCAGCTGAGCTGATTCCCTGGCACTTCTCCTGCTGGGAAACCAGTCCCACTGAGCACACAGGGTGACACTGTGTGTGCTGAGAAGTCAGATCTGAGTCTTTATCTCCCCTGCCCAGTGGAGCAGCAGCACACGGTTGTGTACAGAAAGGAGATCTCCGTGTTTAGCAGCGAGTGGGGTTTTTAATCCTCTGGAGAGGAAGGTAGATTTTGTTGATTTAAGCACGGAACGTTCCAGGGTAGAACTGCCAGCATCCAAAGTCAAAGCTGTGCTTGCCCATCTTCAGAGGTGACCCCAGAAAGGAGCTGCCCAAAAACCCTGCAGGGGTGGAGGAGCTGGATGGGGACCCTGGAAAGCCTTTGGAGGATGGAAGCAGCAAACTTCTGCCTGGTTTGGGTAAAACAAAGGCTGTCTCTGACCCACGGGCTAAAGCTTGTCTCATGTCAGCCATTCCAGACTTATGAGGCAAGAAGGATCATGTATCTTTGATTGCCCAGTGCCTGATTACATTGCAAAAGGAGTAGTAAGATGAAAACCAAGTGGTCTTCAAAAGATTAGTGCAACTGTTGCTATGGCATTTTGGAAGAGATTAAAGAATTGACATTGTCAGCAAGAACTGAACCTGAAATTTTAAAAGAGCCCTGTAGGACTTGGATCAGTGGAGCAAGTGGTAGGGTAGAGCTGCTGGAAAATCGATGGAAATTCATCATGTAGTCAAAAGAGGGGGTTTTAGCAGAATGCATATTCCGTGGGCATGAATAGTGTGTACAGGTAAGGAGCAGCAACACAGGGATGCTGCTACAGGGAAATAATAGGAGCAAGAGACATCAAAACCACTGGGCTGACAGTAACTGGAATAATTTTTTGCCAGAAAAAAATGACATGTAAATTTGAGGGAAGTCTGTTTTTTTTCCCCAGCTCAGGAGTTAATCAGTCTGAGTAATTTTGGAGGACGTGTCACCCTTCAAGGTGGTTGGAGAGGAAAAAGGAGACAGAAAAGTGTAATTTTAACTGGTTTGTTGCTTTCTCACTCTCACATAGCAGAATATTAGCTACGTACCGTGCACCAAACTAGATCCTAGCCAGACATGTCCTCTCCTCCCCAAATTCCTGAGTGTGGCCCTTGGTGGAACCATCCACTCAGTGCACTTTGCATTCAGGCTGTGTCAAACTCTACATGGCTCACTCAGAGTGTGGGATTAAATTTACATTGTTGTAGTTCCACCACTGAATAGCAATAATTACTGAGGCAGGATTTATAAAGAGCTAATGTCATTTATTACACCTTTTGATAGAGATGGGGAAAACCAGATGCTCTTTCAGGCACACACTCCCTCCTTCAGATCTCTTGACTCACTTAAACCCCAGCTGCTGTGAGATACCACAGCTACACAGACTGGGGCTCGTAAAATTCATCAAATAGGAGAGTTAAATAACCAGATAAAATAATTTCTTAAGGCAAACCAGGAAATATATCCTGCTGTCTATGGACAGGAAAACGTACTGGCTGAATTATGCCCTATTCTGGCTTTTTTAAATTTCATGTTACTTGTTGCAGGATCAATTAGGAAAGTGCTTTCCTAGGACCTTAAATAATTACCTGCTAAGCTGCTTTTGAAAACCTCCTCAATTAATCACGAGTAACCTCAGAACCAGCCAATTAAGGTGTGCAAGGTTGCTTCACTTACTTTCCACACGTTTTTCTAAGATTTCCATCCTGCCATGAGCAGATGTAGCCAATTCTGCCTCTTCACTCTGTTAAAACACCTCGGATTTACATCTGTAGCCTGTGCAGGAACCCCACTGGAGAGCTCTGTGTGTTTGTGTGCACGAGGCCACGTTTTAGCAAGCTCAGCCAGAGATTTCTTTCCGTGCTCTAAATGGATAATGTGTATTTTAAACACTACCAAATCTTGCTTTGGGGTAGGACGAGGTGGAAAACCTGTGTGTGAGTGCCTTGTTCAGTGCTGATATTAAAGGAGAGCTCCTTCCTGGGGAGCAGATGGGGAATCAGTGGTTTCATATTTATGCAAGACCATCTGGGTCCCTGTACCTGGAGCAGGAGTGCTTCACCAGCAGGATGCTCTCCCTCTCAGGTGCATCTCCAAGTGTGACTTGCATGAAATGCAGATATTAAAATGCTGAAGCATAAACTCAATGCCAGGAGTCTATCCTGAGAGTTCTACCCTAAATTTACTTCAAAGGCCACTTGTCCCCGTGGGAAGCCATGCAGCTTGCCCATCCCTGATATCTCCTCTTTAAAATAACCCTGATTTTCAGGGGGTCTTTGGGGGTTCACTCCTCAGCCCCTGTGATCCACTGGTTACTGCTTACAAGCAGAGCACAGCTGGAGCAGGCTCAGGCATTTCTGAGAGTTTCTTGCTGCTGTTTCAGGTGCTCAGAAGTTTTGTCTGTTCTCCTGGGTGTACCAGGGGGTCTCATGAAGGTGTAGTGATCTGCCTCTGCATGTCCTGCCTTTCTGCTGGTTTAAACTGATTCTTCTGGTGAAGGGAGCTGATACAAACTGAAGCATCTTTCCCCTGTGAAACAGCATCCTGTGAACTGCTGCTTAACCCGAGTTTCAAGTTTTTAGGCAGAGTAACCTGGCCATCCCAGCATCAGTGAGCCTCTCAGCTGCTCGTGAGGCAGTGCAATTCCTCACCTGCTTTCTGCTCAGTGCTGAGTTGTTCAGTAGGAAGTGCTTGGCTTGCGTGTTTCTGTGCATCCTGAACCCAGCGTGTTGATGTTCCTGCTGCAGAAGCAGGGGATGGCCCTACTGCAGAGCTGTGACTCAGCCAAAAGCACTTTTGGACAGTTTTATGTGTGCTTGTTAACTGGCTTTCCATTAAAACAGAGATGATCAAAAACTTTGCTCCCAAAGCACTGTTGTTTTATGTACACATTTATGTCTGCTGTTCCCTAAGGTAAGGATTTTTTAAGGTATTTCAGTGTAATGAAGTCCCTGCAATACCATTTTAAAATATGGACCTGAATAAATAGAGTTTTCATCCCTGCACAGTCTGTGAGTTCACACCAGAAAGCTCTATCTAGTTCAAGGTCACACAAGTGCAGAATTCTCACTCTGGTTCATCCTTCAGTCTCGAATGAAGTGGAGGCTACAGGCACTGAGGAGCTTTCCAGGAGAAAAAACCCATTTCCTGATTTGCTTATCACGAGCAAACAAGTGAGCAAACAGATCATCCACGTGTCAGACTTCTCAGCTGACAGGTATTGTCTCAGATAATTCAGTTACGAGTCACATGGAATAAACACTGGGAGTGTTGCCCTGGTTTTTGCTAAAACCTTCTGTATAACCTTGGAGTCAGATTCTTTCTCACAGTTTCATGTAAATAATGGCCAGTGTTTACTTAACGGTATTTTCTGTTCTTCATTCCTTTTGTGATAAGAGAACTTTGATGAGCATCTTTTTTCTCCAGTGGGATTGAGAAGGCAGTGACGTCCTCCAATCCCTTGTGCAGTTGAGAATTGTATAAAACGTGACATATGTAAATGAAGTGTCTCTTTCCCCTCCTTTCTGCTGAACCTGGCAGGTGTGAGAGCCTCTTTATTGTGTTTTCCCAGACACAGTGGGGTTGTAGGAAATCTATTTTATGTAAAACTGAGCTTTTGCTATTAATAGTACTAACTGGGACAGCTTACACCAACTGCAGCCCTCACTAACACCACGAAGTCAGGAGTTCTCAGAGTTCAGAATGTTGGTGTGGAAGAGCAGAGTCACGGGCTCCTGGTTTGAAGGGAGGCACAGAGATCATCCCTTCTGTGCCTCCCCCTCCCAGCCCTGCAGGCTGCAGTGCTCTCAGGAGGCCAGCACTGCTTCCTTCACATTTCTGGGGCTGTAATTGCACTAATTGTGCTGCTGTGTGGGTATCAGCTGGACTCAGGAGCCCCACACCTGCTGGTGAATCGGCCGTGTCACACTCTGAGCTGGGCTGGGACTTGCAGTGCTCATTGATTCACCTTATCTGGGAAGAATTGGCTTTTTTTGTTGTCTGCCCATCAGGAAACAAAAGCAAAAAACGGATGAACTGTTGTTCATTGATCTCAAATTGGTCAGAAGATGCAGACAACATAAAGAATCCAAACTGACTCAGTTTAACACTGCCTTTTTAAGTCCTGGACATCATTTCTACAACCCTTGCACTTCTGCCTCTAGTTTCTGTTGTCCTTTTCTTTACTACAGTCACATTCAGTCCTGCCTTTTGCAGGAAATGAGAATGGATCAATAGGGCTATCTCAGCTGGCTGGAATTAATATTTCCACTGCATCAAGCTGTATGTCATTTTCTGAGCAGCACAAGAGTGTGTGTAATTTCCTCTTCCAGCATCCCCCCCATCTGACAGCGCTGTGGAATGGATTAGTTTGGGATTTTTAAGATGCTGAGGAGAGGTGGGGCCAGCTAGCTTCCAGCTTTTTAAAGATCTCTGAGAAATATTAATATGAGGCTTAATGGACGCTTCTCAGTCTCAACAGGTGGCAAATCCTGCTAACCAAACAAAAAATTGCAGAACGAGGACATAATTGGGTAAATTGTTGCTGCTGGGTGTGCTAATACCAAAATACCCCTGGAAAAGGAGTGTCAGAGACCTGTAGAGACTTCTGTGTGCGAGCCAAGCTGATCAAAGCCAGGGTGTTGGTCGAGGTTCAGTGAAACCGAGCTCCCTGAGTGGGGAAGGAGGGACAGCACAGCTGGCAGAGGGACAGGATCCCACTTGTGCCAGTCGGTGGCACTGAGCTGTGTAACGGGGGAAGTCTGGAGATGGTGTGGCTCTTGTGGAGTGTTTGGGGATTGCTCCAAGTGCTGGTTCAGGTTTGTGGCACTGCTCCGACAGAAGAAGACATCTTAAATGAGAGTGGATATTTGAAGTGACAGCTGGTTGAAATTCTGGCTGTTTAACATAACCACAGAGGCACTTCCACAGCTGCCACGCGTGTGAGCAGTGCCAGCAGAGCCAGCTCTGGTCCCACGAGGTGGTGCCTGAGAAGGATTCCAGGCCTGGGTATTCCCATGCTGGAGCTGCTCAGGGCCGTGCCCAGCCCGTGTGCCCTGCCCTGCTGCCCTCGCAGCCACAGCAGATGGAGGAGGGCACAGGGGCACTTCCCAGAAGGGGCAGGCCAACTTCAGAGGCTGATCTTGTGCGGAAGTTTGCAGCTGACAGAACTGGAGTTTAAAGGCGAAGAAGTTCCTGATTTTTGGGACTGTGGGGTGAGTTGAGCAGCTCAGGCTTTGAGCAGAGCTGTGCCATGGCCAGCAGTGCAGGCAGGGGCTGGCCTGGCTGGAGCTCTTGGAGCATGGAGCTGCTGCTGCCGAGGAGGAGAGGAGAAAGGGGAGAGGGAGGAACGTGGCACGGCTTTGTCTGGGAGCTGCTGCTGGAGCTGGAGAGGGAGTTGCACTCAGCAGTCTCTGTTCCTAGATTGTGCTTTCTCCTCTGGAGTTAATGTGCTGGTTCTCCCTAAACTAGAGTTTTCTCATTAGCTTTAGCTGACAAATGATTGCCTGGACTTAACTGATAAACACACATCTGCTGTCCAAACTCATTCCAGACAACAAACATTTGTGGTTTTCCCTGGAGAGTAAAGGGTCTCCACCCCCTCATGCTGTCTCCTCGAGGAGGTGACAGCTGAGCAGGGGCTGCCAGAGCAGACCAGGTGTGTTTGCAGACAGAGCTGTTTCTCAGCCAGCCTGGGCTTTAGGTGGGATAGCTGTGACCCATACAGAAAAACAGGAGGGATTTCTCTTAATTGGCAGCTTCTAATGATGATTTTGATCTGTAGAGAGAGTTCTGATGTTTCTGGGGGATACCTCGCTCTTCACAACCGGGTGAAATATTTGCTCAGCAGAGCTGTGAATTGTTCAGGCTGGACTCTAATTAATGAGGTCCCGAGGTGTTAGAGCTTGGGCAGTGAAACGACTGAGACAACGAGAAAATGCTTTACTCTAATGGGATATAATGAGGGAGCAGGGGGTTAAAAATCACCGTGACTTTTATAAGCCTCAGCGTTTTAATGAGCCACCCCCAAACCTTAAAAACCCAGGGACTTTTCACCTTCGATTTGCTCTGGGATGCATGTTTGCCTTACCCCGCGCTCCGTCTGCAGTTCATTATCCAGGCAGATGCTCATCACTGAGGATGTTTGTCATGGAATTCATTAGGAATCTGTACTTGAAGCCCAGTGGTTCTGCTGCAGGGAGATAACCACGGACGGCAGGACAGGGCTCAGCTCAGCGCAGAGGACAAAGCTGGCACTGTGCTCTGGCTCCTTCCACCTCTGCAGCAGCTGCTGGGGGACACGGGGAGCAGCAGCGGGGATGGGATTGGATCTGTTCTTCATCCCAGAACCAGAAGGGTACCAGAACCTCAGAAAAGCTGGGACCACCAAAAAACCAACTTTTCTCAGCTGGACAGGCTGTGTGCAAAGGTTCTCCTGCAGTGCCCCAGCTCTCCATGTGATCCCATGAATTAACATGATTAATTAACATGGGCTGAGTGAATTAACAGCCCAGCCCTTGCACCCCCGGGCAGTGGCCCCGTTGCTGGGGTGTCTTTAGACCCCAGTGACACTGCAGGGCCTGGCAAGGGGAATCCACACAGACCCTGAGCTGGTCAAGTGTGCTGGTGAAAGCACAATAAAGGACACGCTCACACCTGCTAGGTTCAGCAGAAAGGAGGGAAAAGAGAGACTTTATTTACATTTATCATGCTTTATAGAATTCTCAACTCCACAAGGGATTGGAGGACATGGCACTTCCTCCTCAATCCCACTGGAGAAAAAGGATGCTCATCAAACTTTCTCTTATCACAAAAGGAATGAAAAACAGAAAAGATGGTTAAATAATCATTGGCCATTATTTACATGAAACTGCGAAACTTCTCTGACTCCAAGGTTACAACAGAAGGCTTAGCAAAAACCAGGACAACATTCAAGATGGGTTTTCCCCTCAGAAACAACTCATGCCTGATATTTAATGCTCCAGCAGCATGGCACGACCACCACGCTGGTGAGAGGGGGAATTCCAGCAGGCAAATGGAAAAAAATGCCACTGACATTAATTTTAATCAGGTCCCAATCATCTGATTTGTCCTCGGTATTTTTTTTTTCTCTAGCAGAGCTGATTGTCTTTCTGCAAGATTTGTTACCTCACAGAACAATAATACAGGGCTGTAATGATGTAATTTATGGCTGCAATTTGCTTTTGGAAATCCTCTATTAGTGAAAAATAGCAACAGTGCAGTTTTATTAATTACAGGAGGTGCCTGTTGAGCGCTGAGTGTCAGTACCAGAGCAGTGAGTGTCGTGCTCTGCTCCCCAAGGCCCTGCAGTAGCAGAGCTCTGTGTCCTTCGGAGGCTGTGAAATGAGTATTTGGCTTAAACTAAATAAGTGTAAAAATAATTCAAGTTGGCTGGGAAGTTTGAGGAAATGATAGAGGGAAACATTAGCCTGTAAATTCAGTGTTGAAAGACACGCCAGGGTGTTCCTGCAGCACATAATGTGCTCCCATACAGCCTGGCTCTGCAGAATTGCACAGTTATTTACACCTTCTACCCCCAAACTGCTGCTTGCAGTTCAAACCTCGAGGTTCATTACTGAGCTCCAGTCTCGGTGTGCCATGCCAGGGAGAACCACTTCATCTCTTCCTTTCTTTAATGTGGGCATTTTTTACCTCGGCGTAACACTTTTATTTTCATTTGCATAAGCCAGGCTTTACCGGGGTGTAGCTTGGGGAAAGAGGATGCGGGCCGAAATCACCTTGTGTGATTTAAAGGTGAATTCTGTTCCTTTTGCCTTCTGAAACGGTGCACAGCTGGCTGAGGTCCAGAAGCGTGTCTGGGAAAACACCATAAGACGCTCTCACACCTGCCAGGTTCAGCAGAAAGGAGGGGAAAGACTTTTATTATTTACATATCTCACGTCTTATACCTTTCTCAACTGCACAAGGGATTGGAGGACATGTCACTTCCTTCTCAATCCCACTGGAGAAAAAAGATGCTCATCAAAGTTCTCTTATCACAAAAGGAATGAAGAACAGAAAATACCATTAAGTAAACATTGGCCATTATTTACATGAAACTGTGTGAGAAAGAATTCCAACTCCACGGTTAAAAACAGAAGGTTTAGCAAAAACCAGACCAACACAGAAGGCTTGCAGTAACCTCTCTGTGCTCTTGAGCTCTCATTTTGGGGAGCTGACAGAAGGCAGGAGGCCTCCTGCAGCACAGATGATGTCAGCAGCAGAAACCAAAGCCATCAGTCTCAGACCTGGGCGTCCTCAGCAATCATTTTGTCCAGGCTCCTGCGTGCCCCCGTGCCAAGGCTGGGGAGTTTTTCCAGGGCTTGCTGCTCAATGGAGCCAGCAGAGGAGCCTCTGGTTGGGCTGCTGGAGCTGGGACAAAATGTCAATTGGAAGCGTTGAAAAGCAGGGCCTGAGAGAGGAGCTGCCAGCTGGCACAGGTAGCCTGAGGCATATGTTTTAAGGATGCCTGGAAGCTTCAGGAGCGAGCTTGGCGTGGTAATAAATAAGTCATTCCAGACCCAGTAAGTCCTCCTCACTGCTCTTACCTCATCCACATTATGGGCTGGTCATTAAGCACGGGGAGGCTCTGCTGGGCAAAAATAGGAATTGTCTGGTGGGGTGGGAGCCACGTGTCTGTCTGCAGTGGGTTTGTGCCTCTCCTGGATCCCTGGCTCGGGCCCACAGCAGGTTGAGTCATCTTCAGGATGGACGTGTGTTTCCTGTGGTACAGAGCAAGGGGTTGGCTGGCAGGAGTTCTGTAGTGCTGGTTCTTTAGGCAGGAAAATTCCCTGCTTAAACACAGATGCTGGTCTCCCCTGCTTCAGTTCTGGCAGGGTGTGTTTGGGAAAACACAATAAAGAAGCTCTCACACCTGCCAGGTTCAGCAGAAAGGAGGGAAAAGCTTTATTATTGACATATCTCACATTCTTATACAATTCCCAACTCCACAAGGGATTGGAGGACATGTCACTTCCTTCTCAATCCCACTGGAGAAAAAAGATGCTCAGCAAAGTTTTCTTATCACAAAAGGAATGAAAACCAGAAAATACCGTTAAGTAAACATTGGCCATTATTTACATGAAACTGTGTGAAAATTCTCTGACTCCAAGGTTCAAACAGAAGGCTTAGCACAAACCAGGGCAACAGCAGGGCAGTTGTAGCCCTGAAGAGTAAAAATAGGAGTAATTCCATGAGTGAAGCAAGGTCTGTGGCTAGAGGTGATGTCTTTTATTAGGCCATCCAATAGATGGAAGAAAAAAGCCAAGCTCTCAAGCACACAGATCTTTTTTCAAGGCTCTTTCAGCGCTGGAAGTTGCTGTGAGATGCTCAGATAAAGTTAATGGTCACCGGGGTTGCTCCAGGTTACACTAACAAAGAAAACAGTGCTTTAGACAAATGGATTTGATCCCTTTGTCTGTCACATCCCTGACTTATACAATGATCAGAGCCTCTTTCAAGGATGCTTCTCTAGCCACGAGCCTCCAGCAGGATCTGGACAAGCAACCCCTGAAGGTAAAACATGTTCCTGCTGGAGTAAGGGGGAAATAATTGCATCTGGGATTATACAGGCTGTATATATTTAATTTGCCTCCTTTCGGATATATGCCAGGTTTAGTTTCTATATTATAAGGCCCACCAATCTATCAGGCATGTGTCTGATCAATAATTTAATTTTCCTGTGTCAGTCTCTCATCCCTTTAACGGCAGTGAGTTTCTGATGTCTGTGCAGGATCTGCCCTCATTAATGCAATAATCTTGTTCCTGCCCTCTGTGTGCTTTGCTTACGTGGAGCTGCTGTGGAGTCAGTGAAATCAATGAACTATTTGAGAAGGAAAAATAATTTAAGCATGAGGATAGGAAATAATAATGACTCTTTTCTACATTTTTATGACCACTTTTTCGTAGAGGTTGCACAAGAATTCGTGGTGTCTTTGTTACAGATGCTGCTTACCAAAAATTAAAACTGTACAGCCAAAATGAGAAAGGAGCAAGTAGAAAATTTCTCTTGCTGATTTCAAAATCTAAATTAAATTGAAATACCGAAGCTGAAGCTGCTTCACTTCCACTGTGGTTTGAACAGGGCTCTGACATCCACAAACTTCAGCCAAGTGCACAGCCAGGAGCTGAGGAGCTTCAGGAACTCGCAGGACATGGATAGTGTCCATTAGAAGGAGAAAGCAGATCATTAATAATCCATGGCATATTAATCTACACAAATAAAACAAGTTCACAACCTCCCCAGCGGCCATAAAAATCATCCATGTATGGTGCAGGACCCCAGTTACTTAAAACAGGAAATTGTCCTTGGGACTTAATCCTTGAAGTCCATAAAGCATTTAAAGTTTCTTTACCTCGGGTACAGAGTTCAGAGCACCCTTCAGTCCAAGCAGGACGGTTCCCTTTCCTTGGAACAGCCAGGCTGGAGAAGATTCTACCTTGAATTTCCAAAGTGAGAAGTTTATTCAGCATCAGCGTTCTGCCATTCAGCAGAGCAGAACACGAGAGGTGCTCAGCACAGCCCAGGGCTCCCCCAGGCACTCACTCCTGAGCTGCCTGAGCAATGAAAAGCTGATTTTTGTGCTCACAGATTCTGCCACGTGCTGCACTTCCCCAGGCTGCTGCATTGGCCTGGCTTTTGGCATCCCTAACAAATATTTATCTTTTCCTGGGAGTGTTGGAAGTGGCTGCATGCACTCAGTTCATGCTCTTGATATGTTTCTCTCCACTCTTGTTTTTCCAAGCACTCTTCTAAGGCTGCTCATTAGATAAAAAAATTATATTTGTGACTGCATATTGTAGGTGTTTTCATACGTCTGCCGGAGATGAAATGTGTATCATTTATGCACTGCAGAAATGCATAAAAACAGAAGTTTTCAGGAGAACTGAGGACAGTTTATTGCTTGTATTTATCACGTGTGAGTGTATTCATGAGCACCTGCAAGTGCACTTCCATCCACAAGTAGCAGTGCTCTGAGGCAGCAGCAGCAAAGGTTCTCAAGTGTGTTGGACTCAGAATAAGGGCTTTTAACCTGTCACTTCACAGATTTTCATCTGTTTCCATTTTCTATGCTAAAAAGAAGCAGTTACGTTGCTGGAGTTGGAATATCTCAGGTAATCACTCACATTTCAAGCCATAACTACAATTTTTTTCTCTCTAGATAATGTGTTTCCTGTGTAAGTGCTTTCATTTCTAAGTCAATTTAGCAAAATATTGAAAGTAAGGAGTGAAATGTCACTCAGAGGAGCAGGTAGTTTCCCGTATTACAAATAAGCATCTTTTAAAACATCCAGGTTATTTTTTATTTATTTATGTATAAGCTTGGAGAAATAAAATGGAGGCTTCTGCTTCTCATCTTCCCCAGTCACTTTTATGTCCTTATTCTATATTTTAAGTGGTTATAGAAGGATGAAATGTGGGGTTCTGGTTCCTATCTCCTGCAGTTGTCCTTAAGACTTTTTCCTGAGTTTTAATAGGTTCCAGAATTGTTTCCTTTGAAGTCATTTCCAGCTGCAGACTCGTCCTGCACACTGCAGGAAATACCATCTTTCTCTGCAAGTGCAGATGGGCCACTGACCCCTGGCGTGGCTGCTCCAGTCAGGAGAGAGCAGAGACAGCTTTGGGGTCATATTTGGGGTTTCAGGGAGCTGTTCCTGATTTAATCTGGTGCCACAGCTCCCGCAAGGCAGAGAGGCCCAGCACTGGTGAGACACACTGCTCATGAGAGGCACCCACAAAGGACAAGCTGCACACATTTACAGCTTTAAAGGTGCTGAAGGAAGGCACAATCAAGCATGAAAACGATTATTTTATTCCATGTCCTTATAAAACAGAGGTTTTGTATATTTTAAAAATAAAATTAAAAGCCCTTAAGGGATCAAGACCCACTTAGCTGTAGTGCTACTTGGAGGTCTGTACTTTACAAATAAAGGTTCTCAATTTCTTTGTTCTGTTGTGATATAACTTCGAGGCTGTGTATTTCCCCAAGTACATTTGGAAGATAAAACAGAAAGAAAGTGTTTTGTTCAGCAAGAAAACCAAAACCAAACAGTGTCAGATGGTGTGGGAGTGATTTCTCTCATCCCTAGATCTGTTCAGAAAGCAGGGAGAATCAGTTATTCACCAAGAGGTGCTGAGGATCAGCTGCTCTGGTTGCTCTTTTTACCCCGTGGCTGTAGAAAGTCTGAGCACAGTCCCTGCTCAGCACTGGCACCCAGCACGTGCAGCCAGGATGGGGCTGCTTTTAGAGAAATAATAAATACACGTAGCATTAATATTCAGGTTCCTGGTAGAAATATTAATGCAAGTGCTTAGATCCTTATTTCACAAGGGAGAGGAAATAAGATCTCCTGGTTAGTCTCGTTGCCTGTGGCAAACTCCAAAATTCAGTTTTGAATTGGTTTTATGAACTGCATATGATAAAGTTAGTACAACAAATGCAGTGAAGCAAATATTTACTTCTGAAACCAGTTTGGTAAAAGAAATCTGAAGTTGATTCTCAGTTGTTCAGAAGTGGAAGAAGTGACAGGAGCTTCAGAGGCACCGTGGTCCTGGGATTCTGTGGTTCTGCCTCTCTGGACCTGCTGATGTTAAGGGTTCCTCGTTCCTCCTGGTTTCAAAGCTGGAAGTGAAGAGCAGGGCTGGTTTTGGCTAAAGCCTTCTGTTTTTAACCTTGGAGTCAGATTCTTTCTCACAGTTTCATGTAAATAATGGCCAATGTTTACTTAACGGTATTTTCTGTTTTTCATTCCTTTTGTGATAAGAGAACTTTGATGAGCACCTTTTTTCTCCAGTGGGATTGAGAAGGAAGTGACATGTCCTCCAATCCCTTGTGCAGTTGGGACGTGTATAAGAATGTGAGATATGTCAATAATAAAGGTTATTCCCTCCTTTCTGCTGAACCTGGCAGGTGTGAGAGCCTCTTTATTGTGTTTTCCCAGACACACGGGGCTGGGTATCCCCCTCAGCAGGGCACAGGGAGCTGCCCTGCCTGCCAGCCTGGTTCTGCTGCAGCAGCTCTGCAGGAGGAGCATCCATCACCCTCAGCTCAAAGCAGAATTCCTCCCTGTCCCTTTGCAAGGTTCACCCTGATCCCAGCCCGGGCTGTGCCCGTTTTCCTGCTGCCCAGAACATCACTTCCAGCCTTCACAGATGGAATTCTGATAAGATTTTGCTTTCTTATTCCAAATTACAGAACTCCTGTTGTCACAATGACCTGGGTGGAGCTCAGGGCTCTGGGTCTGCCCTTGGGTCAGTGCCAGCACCTCACATCACCAACTGCAAGCAGAACAAAGCAATCAGGTGCTCCAGCCTCTTCTTGCTTTGTAAGGGATGCTCACTTTTGGCAGATGATAGAATTGCATTGAGCAACGCAGTCTGCATCTGCTAAATCAAAGTAATCATGGGTGATGCTCCCTTTGGCACGTCTGAATGCTAACAGGATGGATTCTCGGCGAGGAAAGTGGGGATTAGTCATCCAGGGATCCAAAGATATTTCTCTGCATCCCTGTCTGTTAATATATTCTACAACCCCCCTTTTCTGTCTGCAGAGTGTAATTTATCAGGACTCAAAAATTCCACTAGCAGGGCGTTTGAAAACTGTACGAGCAGGGAAGGAAATGGAATGGTTTGTTGCTAATGTAGGGGGCCAGTAATTAAGATTTATCTTAATATGGAGATGAAACACAGACAAGATCACTGATTAAAAGGGCATTGCATCTGCAGAACACCGAGTTCCCATTTTGAAGAGACACTCAGATCTTCATCATAAATTACACTGTTCACTAAAGCTACAGGGAGGATTGTGCTGGGCCCAGAAAATTCCCATCCCAGCTTTGCTTTCCCTCCTTCTGGCCCAGGAAGCCTCCACTGTTCTCCTGGCAGTGGTCCAGCCCCAGGAGGAGCTGGTGAGGGGCCCCAGCCCAGCCTGAGCACTGGTGGGCTCTGACTGTCAGAGCCACTTCTCTGGGGAGCGAGGAAGAGGAGTCTGGATCCCTTTCTTGCATCCCTGGCTCCACGTTTCCTCCCTCCACCCTCTCTGAGGCTCCTGGAGACCCACGGACATCACGTTGATCAGGGTCTTCAAAGAGATGCAGTGCGTGCCAGGGACAGCAGTGCCAGCCTCCAGCTCTGGGGCTGCCCACGGGAGATTTGGGCTGTGCTTGGTGTGTGAGTTGTTTGTTCTCCAGGGCAGGTGCTGTCCCTCATTTCTGTGCCATTTAACAAAGGTTTAACAAAGAGGAGATACCTCAGGTGCTGGGTGTGTCGAGTGGAATTAGCATCCGAGAGGAGCTTGGAGCTGCTTTGTTCTCCTGTCCTCGTCAGAAGCAGGCTGCAGAAATGGCAATTTATTACTCAGTAAGTCTGTTTCTTATGTAGATTTTGAATGGCCTCGTTTTCCTCCACTGTTAATTTGTTCCTTAGCTAACGTTTTGCGTGGCAGTGTGGACCTCAGAGTAACCTGGAGACCGTGGAGTGACCTGGATTCCCTCTGGATCCGTGTTTTATACTGAGGGATGCTGTTAAGAAAGGAGCTTGTCCCCTTTTGGTTTCACTCCTGAGCAGCATCACCCCATTTCTTCTGCAGCTGATATTGCTCAGGAAGTGAAACCCTCATTTACAAAGTGATAAATGAAGCAGGATTAAGATGTGATGGGCCAATAGTATTGGAGACAAGTGAAAGAGCAGCCCAAAATCCAACCAAAAAACTTGCCCTCCCCCAGTCCTGCCAGAGGGTGACTCTGCCTCAGGGGGTCCTCAATCATCCAAACTCCTTGGGCTGTAGGAACTCTCCTGTTCTTCTGCAGGGCGTGCTGAGAGTTTAAAAAGCAGAATGTCACCTTCTTTCCCTGCTGGTACCCGGTGTCTGTGGATGTGGAGTGTCAGAGGACCCAGTTGGCAGGGAGCACAATGTATAATTTACTGTTAATCGTGGGATTATGGGGATAAACAGTCTGCTGCCTAACAATGTTCTTTGGTTAATCAGCTGTAATCTCAGGGCATTAATAACTCGAATCCACACCCACTGTGTCCCCAGCCTCACAGATCAGCACCACAAGTGCCTGCAGAGCAGTGCAGCCCTGCCTGGGGTGCTGGGGAGCTCAGTGCCCCTCCCTGCATCATCCGTGCTGCTCGCAGCTGGCACGTGCAGTTGGTATCTCCACATCTCCATCTTCTCCTCCTGCAGATGTGCAGATGGGCCACTGACCCCTGGCATGGCTGTTCCAGTCAGGAGAGAGCAGAGACAGCTTTGGGGTCATATTTGGGGTTTCAGGGAGCTGTTCCTGATCAAATTTGATGTCACAGCTCCCGAAAGGCAGAGAGGCCCAGCACTGGTGAGACACACTGCTCATGAGAGGCACCCACAAAGGACAAGCTGCACACATTTACAGCTTTAAAGATGCTGAAGGAAGACATAATCAAGCATGCAAACGATGATTTTATTCCATGTCCTTCCACTGCTCCTCAGGGTGATGGCTTAGCCCCAGCTGGAAGCACAGCCCAGCTCTGGAGCTCTCCTGCGTGGGCTTTGTCACCCCCAGCTGCAGCCCAGCCAGGACTTCTGGGTCTGTCCTTGTTCTGTGAGGCAAATGCTGGGTGGATTTTCAGGCAGACAGTGCCCAGCTGCCTCTTTCCCTCTCAAAACATAAGTGGCATTTCTGTGTCACTCCCACAGGTCTGTCACCAGTGAGGTGCTGTGGTTGTGTGAGGGACAGATCTGGGTGCTGAGCCACGATTAACATCATTCTGGGGGACTCCACTCTCTGGATTTCCAGCCTGCCAACAGGGCCATTCTCATGACCTCAGGCTCCCATGGATTTCTCTTGATAACACCATCTAATCGGATTTAGAGTTTAATTAAACAGCTGTCACTTTGCTTCCTCATTCTGCCACAATTTGATGTGGAGTTAGTTCCTAAATCAGTCATGGCTGAATGCTTGCCTTCTTACAGCTGAGAGGCTGGATGAACACCAGGTTTGCTCTTCAGCTAAATCCAAGCAACTGAGGCTGATATTCTGTATTCCTGCTTTTTGTCCAGAGCTCCCATGCCAGCAGTGCCAGCTCCCTGAGAAGGGATGGAATAAAATGTGAGATTGCTGCAGAGTCAGCCCTGGGGTTACCTCACTCTGAATGACCAAATGCGAGCACAGCCTTCTCAGCTCTGCCCAGAACACATTTGCTTCAGGGGTGTTATTTCCCTGATTTTTCTGAGCACCAGTCCTGCAGGGTTTGCTGTGAAGCAGCACAGGGGGTGCAGCTGTGGAAGGAAATGTTGAGGCCAAAGCTGCTGCTCGTGGCCTTTATCCAAAGGAGCCCTGACACAGGCAGGAGCAGGGAGTGGAGGGAGGTTTGTGGTGCTCTGGGATGTCACAGCAGCTCTGGGGAGGAAAGCTTGGACATCCCCTGGAGGGCGGTGGTTTTGCATTAAATTCTGTCAATAAATTTCAAAGTAACTCCTTACACACAAAACTCAATGATTTGATTCCAGATGTCTCCTTTGATACCTCCTTGAACCTAACCACTAGAATTTGCTCTAATCATTAGAAGAAAAATTGTTCTTTAATTACGCTGTTTGTTAATTAAATACATTTAAATAGTAATTATTTCATTCCTGTGTTGTATTCATTGAAGGGATGCCCTGGTAATGGGAGAGAACCATCCTGCCTGGGAGTTTGTAGATGTTCTTCAGCCAAGAAAGCCAACTCTGCCTCTGCAGCATCAGTCAGGTGCTGTTGGGATTTGGGCATTGTGCTGCCAAAACAGTTGGAGGCTGCCAAAGTTCAGAGCTGCACTCTCCCTTGTTTCCATGAGGATTATCTGTGTGCTCTCCATTTCCCCTTTGGAAGTGCCAATCCTGGCTTTTTTAGAGCTTGCAATTCCCTTACAGAAACCTCTTTCTGACCTGGATATTGATGCTTGCTTACAGCCCATCTTTCTGTTTTTCCGATTTACTCTGCTTCCCTCACTTTTGAATTTCTTGGGGAACAAGTCCAAACACTGCCATCAGAAGCTTTCAGGCTTTTTGTCACACAAAATAAATTTGATTTTAAAACTTTAGTTGCTGCCTGCACAGAAAGTAGATTAGTTCTTGGGGGATTTTAAAAATTAAAGAATGTGGAAATGGCCAAGATACTGTGATTTTGAAAAAGTGCCTTCATTTTAAATGAATTCTTCGTCTCTCTGAAATTTTCTTGGTAATCTTATTTGTGTGCTCCCAAATTAGGCTGCAACCAGGGCAGTATATTGCATTTAAAAACGGGGCACAGGGAAACAAATTTGGGTGCTGAGCCAGAGCCCCGTGTCTGCAGCTGACATCCAGGGTGCTCCCAGACAGACAGACAGGCAGAAAGACAGACAGACAGACAGACAGACAGACAGACAGTCTGTTTGAGCTCCTTTTATTTTTATCTGTTCCAGTTCAGCTCTCCAGGAGTCTTGGGCCCCGTGGATGCTGTGCTGGGCTGCTCAGGGGTTCCTGCCAGTCTGTGTGTGCTGCAGACAATGGGCACTTCTCCCTGAAGTGCCTGTGGCTTTACTGCAGCTTTACTTTACTTTTTACTGCATCAAAAGGGAGCACAGAGGAGGCAGCAGTTGTGCCTGAGGCTGTTCCATATACAGGGGTATGGGGTACATGCTTTTTTATTTTAGTTCTAAACAAAAAAAGGCAATAAAAACAAGGCTTTGTTCCTTGGTCTTTATTTCTGGTTTGTTTTAACTCTCACAGGACGCTTAGAGCCTGAGGAAGGGAAGTGGCAGAGCTGAAAATGGCTTTTAGTGTAGTCTGTAATGTATTAATTGCTCATACATCAGCATTTCCTAATCTGTGTAATACCTGTGAGTTATGGCTGCTTTCAGGGGGGGTGAGGGCAGAAGGTTTGCATCTCTGCTCAGAGCTGGCGCTGCCCCGAGCCTCCAGCTCCTGCCTGCTGGGCTTCCCCCTTCCCTCCTGCTCCTCCTCACCCCTGGCCTCAGCAGAGGCACTGATGGCTCAGCACTGCAGGCACGGGCACAGCTGAGCCCAGGGCAGCTGGAGCGACTCCCAGGCCGCTTTTTGGGGGCTGGACCTGGGGGATGGATTCACTCTGCTGCTCGGGGCACAGAAGTTTCACCTCGCTGCACAAGCAGGTCTTTGTGTTTGTCTCCTTGGCAGTGGTGCAAGGCTTGTTTCCTCTTTGTTTTATGTGTGCATGACGTTCTGATTTCTCAGGAACTTCATAAATTCACATTAAATGCAAACATGGGTAAATCCCCAAGCCACAGAGTGTGTTTTGTATCTGAAACTCCTTTATCTTTATGGTGTTTCTCTTCCTCTGAACCAAGCAGTATTTAAATCACATTTCTGTATCAGTAATACATATCCGTTGCTGAAGAAAAGATGGATCTGAGCAAAACAGTTTCAAAGCACAGCCTGAAAAGATTCCCTGGCATTTCCACGAACTCCCTTGCTGCTCCTTTGGCCTGGAGTCCTTACTTCTCCGAGTTTCACGCTCAGAGACACAAAAATAAGGAATTGAGGCAAAAGGTTCATTTTAAAGGACACACAACACTTGCAGTAGCCAAATGCACACTGGCAAATGTGTTCAGCTTGGTTTGGTGAGCCCTTGTGGGTTATTCAGTTGCTTTAGAAGTTTGCAGAGAGAAGAGCAGTGGGGTTTGGTACTGAGGGTTTTTTCACACATATTGAGATCTGCTCCTGTGCATCTGTTCCTGGACTTAGCAAAATGCCAGTACATGGAAATAAACACTTTTGGAACAAAATGGTCACGTTTGGGTGACAGAAGTGAACTTGTAAAGCCAGGCTTTCACTGCAGCACTTGGCTGAGTTTGTGTGGAGGTGGCTGGGGGTGGCCTCTGCCTTTGAAAGTCAGGAGTTCCTGAGAATGGCCTTGCATTTTCCAGTGATAGTATTTAAAAATCTAGCTCTGATTTAACGTGTTGGGCGTATTTTCTCATATGCAATGGGAATGGTTTAGGGTTCTTACGTTTCTAGAACAGTCAACGTTCCTTTTTAGCATTTCCTTTCAAGTTTGATGGGATTTCTTACGAGAGCTGCAGGAGAACCTGAGAAATAACAAGTTGCCAGATGAAAAGAAAATCTGACCTAAATTTCAGCCTCACTAAACTTGAATTGAAAACAGTATCAACAGTATCAGTGCCCCATTTTGCTGCTCTTGACATCAGTGGCTGCAGTCCTCATGACTTCAGTGCTGAGGAATTTGCTGAATATTTTATTCACTTCATATTGAAAGCTGAAAAGTTGGAGACAACTTTGAAGTTCTTCCTGCATGGGAATCTTGGGAATACAGTGATGCTGAAATAGTTGAGGAGTTCCAAGTGTTAGCCTGGTCAGTGGTGCATTGAAAGGCTTTTATATGCCACAACCCCAGTTCAGACTTCCAATTTCCTTGTTATTTTCCATGCAGTTACCAGCATCACTAACTCCTGCTGGATTCCTTACATTGCTTCACTGGCCATATCAGAGGAAATTAAATAATCTTGAAACAGTTCCAGACACAAAGTTCATTGAGAGGGCCCTGTCTGCAATGGGCTTAGACTCACAGAGCAACATTTTTACTTTGGAGGCTCTTTTATCCTTACCCAAACATTGCCAAGTCAAGTCCACATTGGTAAAAACGCTGAAATCACACGTTGGAAGGTGAATATTGGGAATAACCCCACCTCTCTGGAAAGCAGAAGGTGCCTGTGGTGTGTGCCTGACCTGAGCTGAGCTGCACTCACGGTCCTGCTTCCCAGCATCCAGTCCTGGCTGTGTTTATTCAGCAGATAAAATACACCTGGGGCTTCACTCCCTGTGCCAGGTTGCACCTATCTGAAGATGATCTGAGATCTTTGGCCGCTGAGAGCTCAGCTGAGCAGTGCTGTGCTTTGTTTTGGGTGCAGGACACGGAGATCCTGAACACGGCCATCCTGACGGGGAGGACGGTGGCAGTGCCCGTCAAGGTGGTGTCCATCGAGGAGAACAGTGCAGTGACAGACATCTCCGAGTCCGTGGAGTGCAAATCCTCGGGGGAGGACGTCATTAAAGTAAGTTCATGCCACGGAGTGGCTCCTGAATTTGCATTTACACACAAAAGCCTGGGGATAACCTCTAGATCAGCTCCTGCAAATTAATCGTGCTTCTGTTCCGAAAGCATAAGGAGAGGGATTTTTGGGAAGAGTGAGGTGCAACTGTACAGGCACCACACTGAGTTTAACTTCCATCCGTGTCCTGATTTTAAAGTGCCTGGGTGATTTCACCTCGAGTCCTCTGTGCACAGATTACATTCACTGTGAGAGCAGCTCTGCTGTTAGCCCTGCTCCTCCAGATGTTCCCATCACCTTTCCAGCTGTGCCTCTCACCTCCACAGCTGCCTGGGTGGGGAGGCTTGGGTGAGCATCCCCCAGCAACTGCAGTGCAAAGTCATCCTGCTCCACCTCCCAGTCCTCTGGGAGCTGGGAATTCCTGTCGCCCTGTTTTTTCTCAGCCTTCTGATAATTTACATGTTTGGAGTCAGATTTTCACACAGTTTCATGTAAACAATAGCCAATGTTTACTTAACTGTATTTTCTGTTTTTCATTCCTTTTGTGATAAGAGAAAGTTTGGTGAGCATCCTTTTTCTCCAGTGGGATTGAGGAGGGAGCGACATGTCCTCCAATCCCTTGTGCAGTTCAGAAACCTATAAAGAATCAGAAATGTGAATAAAGCTTCTCTTTTTCCTCTTTCTGCTGAACCTAGCAGGTATTAGAGTTTCCTTTATTGTGTCCTTTGCCAACACAAATTCCCAGCTCAGGGAATCAGTGCTCTGTGGGAATCCCAGGGCTCTCCTGGGGCGTGGGTTTGGGGCAGGGCTGATTTGAGCCTTCTTTGGAACAGGGCTTTTATTCCATGGTGGGATTTTACAGCATGTAGCCCAGTGGGCTTTGTGATTGCACTCCTCAGAGGTCCTTAGTGTGCTCTCCTCCCTGGTGGGTGTGGAGTGTAGAAATAGTAAAGCCCCAGAGCATCATCTGTCGTGGTCAGCTCAGTTCCTGCAAGCAATAAACTCCAGGGAACTTGCAGGAGCCAACAGCTGGCCATGGAGGTGGCAAAAATAGTCATATTTGGAGCTAAGGAAGCCACTGTAGAAGGCTTTTACAGAAAGCTTTCTGTTTGCAGTGGGTCCTCCAAAGCCAACCCAAATATCTCTGGTTTTGTGGCAGCTTGATGCTTTACAGGGATTTTAATCTCCAAGAATTCCTGCTCATGTTTTTCCCAAGGCACTCACGTAACTACAAATTGAAGTAAAAACTGGAATTTAGTTTAGGATCATCCTGATTGTAACATTATTGGAAACCACTTCCCTGAGTCAGAAAAAATACAAGATAGCATTCACAAATAATAATTAAAACAAACCAGAAAAGAACTATTGTGATTCCATCTTGCTTAAACAGCATACAGAATTCCATTAAATAACTCCATCCCTGTAGGGATTTCTTCTTTCCAACAGTGAAAATGACCAAAACTAAGTTCTTCCACTCAGAGGAAAACTCAGATTAGGGGAAAAAAATACATGATTTATACTGCATCACCAGATGATGCATAGCAAACGACAGCAGAATTATTTCACAGATAAAAATCCTTCTGGAAAAATGGCTTCTGAGTTTTCCAGCTTTGGAGCACACTGATCAGGAAGAAATGAAACCCCCAAGCCTTACAAAAAAGGGAATGTGTTCTTGCAGTGATTGCAGCCCAGCCTGGGCTGTTGCAGTTCTCCAGCAATTTGTTGGAAAGAATGTTTTCCTGCAGCACCGTGGGCTTTGATGAGCACCTGGGGCCCTGCTGTGCCCTTCTCTTCCTTTCTCCAGCAGCAATTTGTGTGCACCCCGGGGTTCCTTAGAGGATGTTGGCACTGCTGGAACATCTTGAGCAGCTTCCAGGAGCCCCCCGTGCCCGGCTCACTCTGGAGCTGAAGTGGAACAAAAAGCTGGAGGTTAACACCCAGCGTTTACTGGCATCAGCTAGGGATGCTGCTCAGGTGTGATTTCTTCCTCTTCAGAGCTGTTTTGGAATTGCTCAGGTGGCAGGAGGAGCTGTCCCCCGAGCTTTTGGAACCTCTGGAGGGATGTGGCTGTGACAGGAGTGCTAAAGCTGCTGTAAAACATGCAGCAAAACACAGCTCAGCTCAGAACAAAAAGGTTTTCTCGTCTCATCACAAAGGAAAAAAAGGCTTTTTAAGGTGGTTTTTTTTTTCCATCTAGAATGTTCTCGTTTCCAGGAAATTTCTTTCTTTGCATGGGGAAGTGGTTTGGGGTTCAAGGCAAATTGACATCTTCAATTGGTTCAGATTTTAAAAAGCACTCAGAAAGCTTCAAATGAGCACAGAGGCCTTTCATCCTTAATTCATTTTGAAATTCCCAACCAAGCTTTTATGTTCAATTCTTTAGAAATGCCATCTTCCTCTGTGAAATCCTGGCGCAGAGACCTTGTTTGGAGTAACCTTTCTGCTTAAAAATAAAATCCCATCATCATAAATTATGTCATTTGGGCAAAGCCCACGGTACACGGGCTGTGTGCATGAGTTTATAGTTCATATAAAGCCTGTAGATTACCTTAAACCACAAATTTAGGAGAGAAAAAAGGAGTTATTGATGAGAGCTATTGAGAGCTATTTAATACTTACTCGTGTTATCATCTAGAGGTTCAGGCTTTTATATTTTTGTTTGCTTTTAATTGTGTGGAATTTCTGGTAACTTTGGATTTGGGCAAACCTGGCAGAGTGGGGCCAGAGGCTGAAGATGCTCAGGGCCTGTCTGCACTTGGCCTGGAACATTTAATTACCAAATAAATGTCCCTTTGTGTGGCTCATGTAAAGAGCTGGAAGGTGGTGCTCCTGCCCAGCAATTGGCCATGAGCTCCAAGCTTATTTGTGTAAATTTTTACTTCAATTAGGCTGCAATTTCACTGTTCTCAGTAACAGAACCCCATGGAAATCTGCAATTAAGATCTGCCTGCAAATAGCAGGTGACAGATTCCCCAGTGACAATCATGGTCCCAAGGCAGCTCAGTGCAGTTTGTGTCCTGCCCGAATGTGCTGACTGCTACTCCTTTTACTTTTTTATTATCTCATAGTTCCCAGCCTTTACTTCCAAATTTACAGCTGATTTCATGAACTTTAAATGCCTTTGAGTGCTCTAGACCTTCACACACTGGTCCAACCTTTTAAAAGTGGACACAAAATTTATTATGGCACTAAAAAGGAAGCAAAAGCCAAATTTTATTTCACTCAGCTGGAATTTACCAATAGAATCCATATATCTGGATCCATTAATGGTAATTGCAGTTGCATGCACAGGCTCCTTTCCATCTGCTGGGAGTTCAAGTGGAAATTCCGTGGTTTCAGGAGCCTTGCAGTGCCTTGGGACATTTCCAGTCTGAGCACTCTCCATAATGTTTATGAAGTTAAGTTTGGGGTATTCCATGAAAACAACCTGAATTGAAGCATTTTCAGTGCTCTGTATATTTCAGCAGCTGCTGTAAACATTTTTGGATTTGGATTTCATCATTCCTGAACCAGCTTTTACCCTGTTGCTACATGAGGGGATGTTGTGCATCTTACTGTGTTCTTACTGTAGAGCTGTATTATTAATAATATAGTAGTATTATTTATTTATAATAATACTATATTTTATAATTGGTATTTATAATATATTATAAAATTTATTTTAAAATATATTTTATTATTGGTATTTATAATTGGTAAATTAAAAATTGGAGGCTTCTGGGGAAGAAAGTCACAGCATGGAAATGCCATCGTTTTGGTGCCCTTTGACTTTGAAGGTTTTTCTTCTGGCAAATCTGTTCTATTCTGAACAGAATAACAAATAGAAAGTCCACCTCCATACTCCCCATAGTCCTGTGATTTACTGGGATCAATATACATCAGCAGAGCAGCAAAACTTCAGAGCTTTATAAAAATGAAGCTTTACCACACACTTCTGCCAGATGCCAACCAGGGCAGCAGTAGGTGGAGCTTTCCCAGGAGATGTTCTGTCAGTAATGGTCACCACCACTGCCCCAGCAGCCAGCCCCCGTGGAAATGGAAACTCAAAATTGGCCTGGACTGAGATACATTCAGCAATAAAAGTTGTAAATATCTTGCCATCGCACAATAGGCAAAAATTTCAAGGGCAGCTGAAGAAGCTTTTAAACCATATCCTTGCAGACTTCCCTCCCTGTTAGCTCGTGCCTTCCAGCTCCCTGCCTGCACGGGGGATGTTGGTCTGGAGAACCAGCACAGCCCAAATGAAAAATCAGAGTGGCAGCACCAGTACCTCAGGTTCCACAGAAAGTGCTTCAAAATCACCTCCAAAGCTGCAAGGTCGAGACTGGGAAAGTAAATGGGAGAAACCACCCTGTGTCTGGGAAAACACAATAAAGAGGCTCTCACACCTGCCAGGTTCAGCAGAAAGGAGGGGAAAAACTTTATCATTGACATATCTCACATTCTTATTCAATTCCCAACTCCACAAGGGATTGGAGGACATGTCACTTCCTCCTCAATCCCACTGGAGAAGAAAGATGCTCATCAAAGTTCTCTTATCACAACAGGAATGAAAAACAGAAAATACCGTTAAGTAAACATTGGCCATTATTTACATGAAACTGTGAGAAAGAATCTGACTCCAAGGTTCAAACAGAAGGCTTGAGCAAAAACCAGGGCAACACCTCCCCAGTCTTGTGCCAGCTGCAGATGTGAAGGGCAGATGAGCAGTTTGCTCATGCAGTCAGAAGAGAGGATGGTTCAGTTCTGCTCTGCTTTTCTGCCCCTGGTTGTGATTTACACACTGTGAGTCTGTGCAGTGTAGGGACACACCGGGTTAGGAAACGCCGAGCGCTGTGCTGTTCTCAAATGCACAACTCTTCCTGAACTGTGTAAATGGAATTAAAAGTCATTTCACCCTGGGATCCTGCTTTGCCAAGCAAGATATTCGGGGCCGTGCTGCATATATGGGCTGGCATATCCCCAGTGAGCAGCAGCCAAGCTCTCTGCTCGTCCCCGTTTCCAGAAATTGCTTGACTGGAGAGTGCACGAAACAAGACAGATTTGGGGTTCTGTGATAATGTGAGCTGCAGAGAGCTCCCGTGGCTCAGCACAGCCACAGTTCAGCTTCCAAAGCTGGTCATTTGGGAGCAAATAAATGCCCTCCAGCCTCAGCTGGCATTTTGTGCCCCTTTTACTCTCTCAGTTCTGTCGTAGTGGATGATATTCAGTGAGTTAAATGCACTGCTGCTGCTCCGCCGAGCTGCGGCTGCAATCTGAGTAATGAGATTAGGAAATGTACAGCCTTTCCTAACAAAAGCTCTCTGGCTTTGGGGCGTTTCTGCTTAGTTTTGCTAATCCAGCTGCTGATGCTGAAAGTGCAGACCCTGCTCAGCAGAGAGAGCCCAAATTGCATCCGAACCGTGGCCCTGATGTTGCAGAGTTCTCCTCTGCAGCGCTGGGGCTCCATCCCTGTGCTGTTGGTGTGGTTCTGTGAGCAGAGAGCTTTTTCCAGTGTCTCTTAAAGGAGTCTTAATTTCAGTGGGGGAAAAAAAAATACAGGATAATCAGTAAAGAATAGTGGTGTTCAGCACTTTCCATATGTGAGACTCCTTGTGTTCAGCTCAGGGTCATCACTCTGACCCACCAGGAAGGCAGCTGGAGCCTTGCCTGAGGAGTGGCCACAGGGGCTGGGCTGCTGCCCAAACAGAGCAGCACCGGCACTCGAGCCCTGTTCCCCACCCAGAGCTGCAGGCAGCTCCTTCTGGGGGAGGCTCAGACCAGCTGAAACAGCCAGCACTGCCCAGAACAGCAATCGTTGTTCCTCAACTCCTTCAAGGAACAGATTCATTCTTTTGGTGGGTTGTAGGTAAAAAGAGCTCTTGGGATTATTTTTGGGCTAAATGTGAAAAAACCAGGCCTTTCCTGTATGAAGATGACAGCTTTGCCATTTTCCCAGCCTGCAGGGCTGTGTTTTTGTGCTGGGAGGCAGCTCCTGGCTGCACTTTCGGAGCCACTGAGCTGCAGCAGCACCGGGGGAGCCAGGGCTGGCTCTGGCAAGTCAGCTCACCCCAGCAATGAGCAGCTCCTGCAGTGGGGCTGTCCAGTCTAAAGGCTGCCCTAACAGTGGCACAGAGCTGGGAATAGCATGGAGGAGCTCAGGTCTGAAGCTTTAACTTTTATCAGGCTTAAACAGTGTAATTTGAAAAAATGAGTAGTATGGGCCTTGAGACAGCTTCAGTTTTCCACTAGGTTACTGATTATTCAGGATTATGCAGCCAGGCATTGAAATCCTTCTTATGAAGCCTAATGTTCATGTAGCAGAGGATTTCCTTTGTGTGTAAGACCATGGTGTTTAATTGGAATCAAGGCTAGAGAGATACACAGAGTCTCTTTCAAAACCTGTAGAATTTAATAGAGGATAATGCCCTTTCAACAGAGGATGTTGCTAAAAAGAAATCTTCAGAGAAATTCTATAGCAAGGACATGAATATTACAGAATTCTGAAGAATTGTCCAAAAAGCTTGTGGAATGATTATCACTGTCTAATATTTCCTATAAATTATGAGTTGGTCTGTGGTGAGCAAGTCATCCTGGTGCTCTGTGTTCCTTAGGGGAAGGAATGGCTGCTCCCAAAGCTTCACCTCCGTGAGCTCCAGCTGCCTTCCTGGTGTGTCAGAGTGATGACCCTGAGCTGAACACAAGGGTCTCATGTATGGAAAGAGCTGAACACCACTATTCTTTACTGATTATCCTGTATTTTTTTTTTCCCCACTGAAATTAAGACTCCTGTAAGAGACACTGGGAAAAGCTCTCTGCTCACAGAAGTGCTGTCAGAAATATTTAAGCATTTCTATAATTGAATATGTTAGTGACATTTACATTAGTGTGGCAGAAATGGATAAATGGATTTACACACAAAAATGCAGGATGCTGAACCTGGTGAATGCAAGCAGGACATCCACTGTTAGCACATCTCCTCAACTCTGCTCAGGCCTCAAACCACCCAGACTGCTCCCCAGAAATGGACTGACGCCTCACAGCTTTTCAGTCTCCATAAACCTGGCAGGATTGCTGCATTAAAAACTTCCCTTTTTGTCCCTCTGAACTGTCCTTCAGACACTGGGCTGGTATCCCCACAGGTGAAAACCAGGGGGAGAATAAACAAGCTTGGACTGGAGTAGGCTCACAGAGGCAACCATTCATTTAATTGTAGGTCTTAGAGTTGTGATTCCTCCCACTCCTGGGTACAACAGGCACGAACCAGACACTGCTCTGAGTTCACCATCTTTTAAAAGGCAGCCTTAGCTTGTATTTGACATGGAATTTGGCTTTTTAGAACTACCTGACTCCAGCAGTAACTGAAGGAAGATTTCTCGGGAATCTGTGGTGGAATTGAACCCAGCACCCCCAATATTCTGCAGAGGTGCCAGCAGCCCCTTTCTGGGGGTGTCCTTGTCACATCCTTCGTGGTGACCCTGAGCATCTCGTCCTCCCCTCTTGCAGTTCTGCACTACAGGGGTCGTGGTGGGATCAAAACCTTAATCTGAAAGGAGGAAGGGAAGGAAGACCCAGAGGTTCTGCGTTTGCCTGGCATCAGTACCAGGAATATCCCTAAAATTCCCTGCAGCCCAGCTGTTGGTGGCTGGGTGGAGAGGGAGCTTCACTGCCCAGATCAGAGTGCCACAGGTGGCAGCTCAGGAGTGACTCTCTTGATTTCCAGGCAGCAGTTTTCTCTGTCAGCTCAATAAAATGTGATTTGTTGCAGGGAGGATCTGTCCAAGTCATCTGGACAGGCAATGGCCTTTGTTACAAGGGGGCACAAAAATATAATGCCAGGAAAAAGACAAAGAAGGAGCCTCTAGGGAATCGTGCTTAGTCCTGTCTTTTGCTGTCTGCTTCTTTATTTTAGTTTTAATCTGGAGAAAGAAGTGAGGAAAATAGAAAAAAGGGAAAAGTAGCTGAATGCAGCTTAATAATGAAAGAAACTGCTGAAATAGCATCAGAGAGCTCTTTAAAATGCAAAACTTCTTGCTGATCTGCTCTGCAGAGAAGAAAAACCCAATCACTTAAAGGTGGTGGCTAAGCAGGCTTTCCCTTCATCACTGCTCACTTCTTCTGATGCCAGAGATAAAAAGCACTTTCAGAGGGAAGATGTTTTCATAGTAGCAGCATAAATACTCCAGGAGATGAGAGGCACATCCCTGCTCCCAGAGTCTCCAGCTTCTGTTAGAAACTTCCTGACCTGGAGTGGGCAGGACCCACAGCTGGGAGACTGTGCATGCACCATTCCCTGACCTTGGCAAAAGCCTGGAAGAAAACAAGGAAGTACTTTTACCTATCAAAAACCCTTAAAAAATACACTTTTTTTAATTAAAAAAAGAAAAAGATTTTGAGTTCTAATGCGACCCACTTTCCTTAATCTTCTTTTTCTCCCTCCTCCATGATTCTGTGTGGCATTGCCTTTGGGTGTCCCTGCCAGCCCTGTGTTCCCAGCTTGTTTTACCCCCCAGGAGAACAGATCAAAGTAGTTCTGCCAAGCCTGCATTGAACACTCCAGAACCAGGTTGTGCAGGGTGCTGTTTCCACCTGAGTTTGTCTGGGCTGGGTCTCTTGTGGCACACACAACCTGTACCCTTTTTTGTGAGGGGCCTCTGCTCAGCAAATCAGACCCTGCCTGGGGCTTGCTGGGCTTGGAAATTGTAGCAGAGCCAGTACCTCTGGATGTGTTCGTGAGGCTGAGAAACCTTGTTTATTTGTTTTTTAAGTGACACTGTGTGAGGGAAGGGCAAGGAGAGCAAACCCACTTGCTCTCATTTTCCTTCTGCCGTGGCTGAGCTGAGCTGAGGTGTGTTGTTTACAGAAGCTGAAATTATGGAATGGCTTTACCTGAACATTCCATGAGAATGAGCATCTTTAACCCACAGAGAGCACACCCACCTTGTGATTCGATGCAGAGATGCCTTCTCCTGTGCAGCACTAGTTGGGAAGCATTGCCTTTCTTTGTCAGAAGTAACCGATGATGCCAAAAAGAGTTAAAATGCATACAGGATGACAGGAGCACAGTGCAGCACGAGCTGTGCTCCTCCTTCCCTCTCTGTGTGCTGCCCCTTGATCAGAAGTCCAGGAGCAGAGGACAAGCACGTGTAGGGACATGAGCAGAGCTTGTTCTTGGGGAGGAGAAGGATGTTTTTCACAGTGCAGCTCCTAAGGACCTGCCACTGATGCTGATGCATGTCCAGCAGTAAATATGAGCCCACAGCAGTTTGAAAGGCTTTGTGGTGGCTGCTCAGCCACCTCCTTAGGATGCTGTATGGGCTTGTTCAGCCTTTTGTTTGTGGCATGCCCACGAAGGCTCACAGCAGCTTTGCAAATACAGATGGAGATTGGATCTCAGCCCAGAGCCATTCTGGAATTGCAGTTTTGCTACTGTTGTTATTCTTCTTCTTTCCCCCACGGTTAGATTCGTTCAGGTACTGACAACATGGAGCTTTAGACAATTTAGAATCATACATCTAGAGCAGACCTGACCAGTCTGAAGCTGAGTGTGTTGTCAGAAATCTTTCATCAGCACGTGCAGGTGGTTTGCAATGTGCATAAATGGGCAACTGGCACAACTAAACCAGAAAATTCACTTTGTCTTTGGGCTGAGCTCCATAGAAATGAGTGGGGTGGGACCAGCTTCAGGACAGCAGTGGCTGCAGCTCCCAGCAGAGCTCAGTTGGATTTTGCTGAGAAGCCTGTCCAGCACTTCTGCTCAAAGCGAGATAAGGCTGGAGAGCCAAGAGCTTTATCTGAAGCTGCTTTGTTGAATATTCCAGACACAGGACAGACATCAGCAGCTCAGATACAGGGGCTGAGTGTCCCTGTGGCATCCCAGGGGCTGCTCACTGCTCTGGGCAGAAACACCTCCCTGGTCAGGAGCTCAGGGCTGGGACTCCTGACATGCAGCCCTTGCTTGCCTGCAGCTGGAGCTGTTTTAATGAGAGATATTTTCGGGATGATTCCTCTCCCAGGGTGAAGCTGATGCAGAGACACCGTAGAAAGAGCAAGCAGCCCATGGAGGGGTGTGTTCTGAATAACTGCCTGGTATTTTATAGGATATTACACATATGATTGGGTTCCTCATGACCTGTGCTGCACGGTGCTTTCAGATCAGATCAAACAGTCGTTCTGAAACACCCTCGTGTGAACTAAACCTGTTTCTGTGTTGCCATTCAAGTTAATAGATGGAAAATTAGGCCATGCCATTGGTAGTGCTAAAATGAAGGCGTTTCTGCCCCCTTCAGGCTTTTAAAGTGGCCTCAGGTGCTCTGAGGGAGAAGCCTGAAGAGAGGGATGGGTCAGGTATTGTAGCACGTGGTCGTGCTTCAGCCAACAGAGCTCAGAGCATAACCCTCTGAGGGAATGAGGCAAATAAATACAATTTATACAAACAATAATAAATGAGAAATACAAAAACAAATGTTTGTATTGCATTCTCTGAAGTTTCTTTTTGCAATCTCATCGTCACATATTTTACCAGAATATGAGCAGTGCCTGAACCCGGGAGAGGAGACAAACGGGGGGTGTGTGTCCAGCTGGGAGCAGTTCAGCTCCTGCATCTGTGGTCACAGAGGACATCCAGCTGCTGGAGTGGTCTGGGGACATCAGCACTGCCAGCTGATAACCTTCATTTGAATATACTGGTACTGGGAGTGGATAAAAGGGAGCAGATGAAAATATAAATATATTTCCGGGTGGGGAGATGCATTTCCACCATTACCCGTGCTCGTTAGGGATGATGGAAGAGGATTCTGACAGGGTGGGAGCAAGAGCAGGAGTTGGGATGTGCTGGGTTTGCTGTTAATTTCTGCAGACATACCAGCTCATTTAGTAATGTAACAGCTCCCGTTGCTCACCACTTAATGTATGATTAATGTGCCACAGGATTTCCCCAGACATTTATGACACCTTTAGGAATAGAAATGACAATGACTTTATCACATGGAGTCACTTCATACTATCTGCATCTCTCTTAATGATTTATATATCCAGGAGTGATTTTATCACTACTACTCAGTAACATAATAAATGAGAAAACTCAATGGTCTGTAAATTACAACACTGATTAAAGAAGTGATTACTGATATAACTCTTACACGACTATGATAATGCTTGCTTATATTTCAGGACAGCATTTACATATTAATGATAAATCTACTGTAGCATTTAGAAATACTTTACAGCTTTAATCAAAATGTAAACATTTATAAACAGATAATGCTTATTGCAGGGGAAATGAGTAGACTTCTGTTACTCTTCAGTGGGTGAAATCTACTGCAGAGCCACTCCTGAAAGCAGCATCACCCCCTGATGAAGGTTATCTTCAGGGTGGAGCTCTGACTGGCTGCTTGCCCGTGTGCAGACCAGTTTGGGTTTGCTGGGTTGCTCTTGACCGAGCTGGGAGGGAGCTTTGCTCATTAAGAATTCCCCAGCACTGCCATGGGTTTGTAGCTCGCTGTGTCACAGACGGGAAATCAACCGCAGGCTTCATCAACAGGATCCAGTCTTTAGGCATCTCCTGCATAATTCTGCCTCCTGAGCCGGGGAAGGATTTTGTGTTTGGCTGCTCCCGTTGCACAAGGCCATCATTAGCATGCAGAAGGAGAAGGGAGCCTTCTCTGCCCGTTTCGGGGTTGAGCCCTCAGGGCTACGCTTGGAGCTCGTTTTGCCACAGTGACCACCTCCTCTGCTTCCTCCCTGTCTCGCCCCTCCCAGGTTTCTGACAGGTGTGACTATGTTTTTGTCAACGGCAAGGAGATGAAGGGCAAGGTGAACGCCCTGGTGAACTTCACCTACCAGCACCTGAGCGCGCCGCTGCAGATCACGGTGTGGGTGCCACGCCTGCCCCTGCAGATCGACATTTCCGACACTGAGCTCAGCCAGATCAAAGGCTGGCGGGTCCCTGTGGTTTCCAACAAAAGGTAGGTTTGAGTTGCTACCTTCCTCGGGTGATTGGTAAAATGAACGCTCCCAAAATGCAGCGTCTTGCCCCGAGGAGCAGCAGTGCTGGGATCCCCAGCTTTGCACTGGGCATCTGCAGGGACAGGAAAGGTTTTCAGAGTTGTGGGGCTTTTGCTTCTGCGCACGTGTCTGTCTTGGGGAGCAGAGTACAGTGTGGAGCTCTGGTGAGGCCCAGTGACAGCGTTGTTGCTCAGAGATGGAGAAGTGGCACAGGCCAGCTGTGTGGCCCTCCATCACCTGAGGTAGCCAAGGGTCATCGATGGCCCAAAAAGCCAGAAGGGAGGGCTCTGCTTAAGGGGGCACTCTCCATTAGCACTGCAATGTCAGTTTTCACTGATGTCCTCAAAAGCATTTCTCTGTGCTTCCTTCTCTCCTGCCCAAAGGCCCACCAGGGACAGCGACGACGAGGACGAGGACGAGCGCCGGGGCAGGGGCTGCACCCTGCAGTACCAGCACGCCATGGTCAGGGTGCTGACGCAGTTCGTGGCCGAGGACTCTGGCCCCTGGGGGCAGCTGAGCTTCCTGCTGGGCTCGGACTGGCAGCTGGACATCACTGACCTGGTCAGGGACTTCATGAAGCTGGAGGACCCTCACATTGCCAGGCTGCAGGACGGCAGGGTCCTGATCGGCCGGGAAGTGGGGATGACCACGATGCAGGTACCTGCTCTGGGCAGGGGTTCCGGGGTGGTTCTGTAGCTGCCATTCCCACAGGGAACCTCGGAGTGGGGTTAGAGATGTGAATCCTTAATGTGTAAAGGGTGACTAGAGCTGAGCTAGGCTGTGGGTGTGAGGAAGGTGGAGGACACAGCACGTGCATGAGCTGGCTATCCGTAGTTCCCTAAGGAGAGCAGCATGGCCCTTAATTTCAGTAAAAGGAAGGATGTTCTGCTGTCTTGATGTTCCATCAGAAACAGAAAAAGCAGAGGAACAAGAATTTCCAGGCCAAGAAGTAAAGGACAAATCCTGGTCTGCTAACCTCCCTTTGAAGCAGTTGGGAAGTTTGATGAGCTCATCCATGTGGGAACACAGAGTAACAGGAGAAGGAAATTTTAAATCCACTCTCGTGGTGAAATGATGCAAATTACACGCCTGAGATAGGACAGCTCCCAGTCTTGGGTGGTTCTCAGCCATAACCCCTCCACGCAGGATTTCTGACCCTGCTCATGAAATCAGACTCCATTTCCCATGTGCTCTGCGTTTCTATGCATAAAGCTTTGGAGACAAGAAGGGCTGATGACCTTAAGAAAGGTTATAATAATTGATCCGCCTTTTCCTAAGTTGATTCTTCCGTGTTTCTCCAAAGGTTTTGTCTCCTCTGTCTGACTCCATCCTGGCCGAGAAGACAGTGACAGTGCTGGATGACAAAGTGACCATCACAGACCTGGGGGTGCAGCTGGTGTCCGGGCTCTCGCTCTTCCTGCAGCCCAGTGCAGCCACCAGCAGGGCCATTGTGGCTACCACCGTTGCCCAAGAGCTGCTTCATACTCCCAAGCAGGTGATGTACACTCTGGATTTACAGGGTTTGCCTTCTGGGATGGGGCAGGATTTCACCAGTGTGAAGTACAGGTGATAATTCCTAACGAGTTTAGAGTTTAGACTCCAGGTGTAGTCCACGTCCATGTTAATTGCTGTTCCCCACAGGTACTCTGGAATTTCCTTGTCATTTCTTCCCTTCAAGTGTGGGCTTCATCTGCAGTAGAAGTTCTCACTGCACTGAAGTTTATGCTATTTACATTTTTAATACCCTTTCTCTAGCTAATGGCCCTGTGTTGTTTTCACCGCACAGGCAGTCTTTGGGCAGTGATCCTGGTTTGCTGAACGAGCACGCCCTTGTTTTTCATGCTGGAGAGCACAGAGCTGTGTGTGTCACGATTTAATATCTTGAAGAGCTGTAAAATAGAGGCAGAAGATGGCCAGATGCATTTCTTTTCCCTCCTGGAGCCATGACACACTGCCAGGCTCATCTCTCCTTTTATTTTCCATATGGATTTTGTGGGGTTTCATCATCCAGTTCATGTGCTGATCCTAATTTAAACCAGCAAATTCCCATCTCTCTAAAGGGAGTCTTTCAAACAGCTTGTCTCAGGTCACAACCTCTGTGGAAAAGAAGATTGGAGAGCACCACCAGATGAAGTCAAGCAGTCACTCTGGCCCAGAATAAACCCTGGGGTCAGCACTGGGACACACTTGCTCAGGCAGTGGTTTGAAGGCTGGGACTGGGGTTCCTGCAATTAACTCTGTCCACAGCTACTCCTCTTGCAGAAACTGTTTTTCATCTCACATAGATACAGAGAGATCTCAAGCCAGGTTTTATGGCCCATTTTCATGATTATTGCTGCCTAATTTTCTGGAACATAAAAATAATTTCGTTTGTTTTATAACTTAGTGACAGGGAAATGTCCGAACGAGAAGGACACGGTGCCCATCTGTTCCATTTATTGCATCCTGTAAACATAAGAATCTTATGTAATTAACCCATTTATACCCTTCTTCAGGGCTCAGAAACCACATCTGGCATGCTGTCTTCAGACAAAGACTGTGAAAACAAAAACTGAAGCATTCCTAAGCCAATCCTGTCCTGCAGCAGCACTGAAAGATTCGTGGCTTTGATTGCAGATAAAAGAGCTTGTGACTCTGGAAAGGCTGCCCAGTCCCACTGTCAGCTTCTCAGATTTATAGATGATCTGTCCTGAGTATGCAGAGATATTTATCAGCATCAGGGTATGGCATCTTCTGCCAGGGCATTTCAGCAGTGCCGGTCGTGGCACCTCCTGTTGCTGGTGGTGTGGCACTGTGATGGGATGTGTCATTTCTGGCACTGCAACTGGCAAGTTAGGAAGGAATACAAAAGAGTAAAAACGTGTAAATGTTTGGGTTGGAATTATTTTTCCCAGCATCCGTGTTCTGCAATGGTTTTAGTGAAGTATTTGGTTTGAGCTGCTCTTCCTCTGTGGGACAGTGCCAGGTTCCTGAGAGTGGCACGTTTCTGGAGAAGTGAGAGGGGATGTCAGGCCCTGGTTCTGAGCAGTGTTCTCTGCCCTGGGGCTGCTGGGCAGTGTGAGGGGCTGCTGTCCTGCTGTCCTGGTGGCCTGCTGTCCTGCTGTCCTGCTGTCCTGCTGGCCTGCTGTCCTGCTGTCCTGCTGGCCTGCTGTCCTGCTGGCCTTGTCCTGGGCCCGCAGGTCACACCGTGGCGTCAGGCTCTCTGAAGACACCCACTGTAAAACAGGAGGCCAGAGACAATCAAGCACCTTTTTCTCAGTTACAGAAGGTGAAAAATCTCTTCTTCTCCAGACTCCATCTGGGAAAAAACCCCAGGAGCTAGACACCATGAGAAGGCTGTGGAAACCTCCTCCCCAGCAGGCTGTGGGGTGCCCAAGGCTGTCAGCACTAGTCCCAAATCAGTGAGCTTTCCTCACTGCTCCTGTGCCTGCTGTCACAGCTCCCTGCAAGCAGAGAGCAGCTCCTTCTGCTGGATTCCCCCTCCAGGCTCTGCCTCTCCTGCCTGCTCCCCCTCTGGAGCCTGCCCTTTGCCTCTGCCTGTTCCAGCACCTCCTCTTCTCCCCGAGAAGGAGAAATGTCCTGCCTGCTTCCCTCCGGGAGGCTTTGCTGGGAGCAGCACTACTCCCGTGTTGCCTTGGTTTTTGCTAAGCCTTTTGTTTTTAACCCTGGAGTCAGATTCTTTTACACAGTTTCATGTAAATAATAGCCAATGTTTACTTAACAGTATTTTCTGGTTTTCATTCCTTTTGTGATAAGAGAACTTTGATGAGCATCTTTCTTCTCCAGTGGGATTGAGGAGAAAGTGACATGTCCTCCAATCCCTGGTGGAGTTGGGAATTGAATAAAAATGTCAATAATAAAGGTCATTCCCCTCCTTTCTGCTGAACCTGGCAGGTGTGAGAGCCTCTTTATTGTGTCTTCCCAGCCACACTCCTTGGAGTGCCTGAGGTCCAGACCCTGCCTGGTCACTCTGAGCTCAGCCCCAGCTCTCTGGGACATTTCCCAGTCCAGAGCTCATTTCACTTTCTGCCTCCTTGTAAGACCTCATTTTTCTCCAGCCTAAATCTCCCTCAGCCTCTAGACTGTTGAAAAGACTTTAGGGACTTTGCATCTCCATCACCAAAAAAAACCCCAACAAGACAGGAATAGATTTCACACTGGGAAATAAATGGAAGGAAATGGTGTAGGAGTGACCTATAGAGTCACAGACATCCTTTCCTTTCATTTGCAGTTTGAATGAAGGATATAACATTTAAGTCACTTTCCCTTAGAAAAATGAATGCAAATGTGGGAATGTTTGTGGCTAAATTTTGCCAGAAGTGACTCATGATTTGGAGTGCATCAGCTGAGATCCTGACGGAGCTGGAATTTTGAAGGCAAGTGCTGAGTGTTTTCTGAAAATCAAGCCCTTTTGAAAGAGGGTTTTTTCCAAGGAGACAGCCCAGGACTGAGCATATACTTGAACATTGTGAGGACTTCATTATTTAAGTGTCTTTTCCTCTCAAGCAAGTTTATAAAAAGGCCCAAGTAACTCATGCAAACCTCACTGATGCAACTGAAAAACAAAATTAAGACAGCTGAAGGTTTTGTTTCCCTCAGGAACGACTGGGTATGTGTCAGCATGGTCACAGGGCAGAAAAGAGTCATGTTCTTGGTCAGCTCTTTTTTTTTGGCTCCCCTTTTTTTTGGCACCTCCAGCAGCCACGCTGCTTGCCCAGGGTGGGGAATGTGCTTGGGGAGCTGGGGCTGTGCAGGCCCGGCACAGCCAGATTGTGCTGGCACAGATCTCCCCCAGGAATGAGCTCAGAATTCGTGCTGTGGCTCTTTTTTGGTGACCACAGTGCCTGGATCAGGTCCTTGGTGATAATGAGCACACCTGGTCTGCATACACAGCACAACGCAGCCAGAACACGAGTCCTGAGAAGCTGGCAGCTTCTCCATGAATACAAAGCACTCTAAAGAAGATAAGCCAACTTTTTTTTACCTTGGGTGCCTTTATCTAGAGCTGGGCAACTAATTACCTGCTGTGGCAGGGTGACCCTGAGGGATGCTGAGCCCTTATATTATTTTTTAATCAATAGGGAGCTCGCCAGCACTGAAAAGTGGATCAGTGATTTAGGTGCCTAAAAATAGACACAGGTTGACCAACTTCTAAATACCAAAGATGAAGCATCTTCTCAAAATTTGGAAGCTGTAGCTGTGAGTAATCTATTTTTAGTGGCCATCTGCTCAGGTAGGAAAGCTGTTCAGTTTGGCTTGGTGATGGTTGTTAAATCAACACTGTCATCCTAAAGGCTTCTCCAAAATGTAAACAACAGAAAACCTACAGTGTGTAAGTGTCTTCTGATCTAAGTGAGCTTCAAGGACTCTCAAAGCTCAGCTGGCTCTGCAGGGAAACTCTGAGTCCTACCTGGGTTTTTTGTCACTGTGGGTATTGCAGGGGGTCTGGGTCTGTGAAAGCACAATAAAGGAAACTCCCACACCTGCTAGGGTCAGCAGAAAGGAGGGAAAAGAGAGAGTTTATTTACATTTGACATATTTTATAAGATTCTCAACTCCACAAGGGATTGGAGGACATGTCACTTCCTCCTCAATCCCACTGGAGAAAAAGGATGCTCATCAAAGTTCTCTTATCACAAAAGGAATGAAAAACAGAAAATCCCGTTAAGTAAGCATTGGCCATTATTTACATGAAACTGTGAGAAAGAATCCGACTCCAAGGTTAAAAACAGAAGGCTTTAGCAAAAACCAGGGCAACAGCTCAGGACCCTTGGTCAGCAGAACAAGCTGGGCTCATCCCCTGTCCCTGCCTTTTGATGGTCTGGTTGATCTTTGTGGCCTTCATGCAAACCAATTCTGAGAATTCACTGACATCCCACAGTTAAATAACATATCAGGAGTATTTTTATGGTGTGGATTCATTACCCCATCCTGGCAGTGCCAGTTACACTTTAATTGTATTTCCACCTTTGAACTGACAGAGCGATGCAATGGCTCACAGGAATGACAAAGGAGTTCAGCAGCATGGGAAAGGGAGAAGGGATGCATTGTTAGATAGGAATCTGAATTCTTCCCTTGCAAATACAAGCAAATTCCCACTGGAAAGGAATGTCACGTTAGCAGATTGGACAAAAAGGAGAGAAAGAAATACACAGTGGGGGAATGCATGGTTTGAATTCAGATCTGAGTCTTGGCTGCCTTTCATTTCCACATCATAGCCATCAAGCCCCATTCTTACTACACAAGCCACAGGCTTAAAAATAAATGCACATGTAATACTTTGATATTTCATGTGATAAAATTGCTGGGGAAATCCATTCCAGCGTTCAAGTCCCCAGACAGAACAATCAGAGCTGGTCTAATAGAAGCTGCTGAGAACAGTATTCCTGTGCCTTTGTTTGAGGGAAGGATGTATTTGTTTTCTGCAGAGCCAACCATTTCTTTCCTCTGATGTCCTGCCTCACTCCAGGACTCTTGCAGCTGACCCCAGCAATTGAGGGCTTAATTCTCAAATACCTTTATTTGTGTTATAGTCAATGAAGACCGTTGAAAGGCCTCTTTATTCCGAGCATGGAATAAAATCAAATGCCCTGATCTGGGTTTCTAAGCAGCAGAATTCTCTAAAATGCAACCAGCTTATCCAAGAAGATTTATCAAATGCTGCCTTTGGACTGATAAGCCATTGAAGGCCAGAAAAGGTGGTGGAACTGCCACAGATCAAGAGCTGAAATTGCACCTGCAATGGGGGAACAGAACAGCAAAGGCACAAGGGAAAACTCGGACAAAATATATCTTCATAAAGTTTTTTTTTATGTGCTTAAGCAAAGCCTGGTGATAATCAAGAGTGGTTTTGGGAAGCAGTTTGTTCTACATCTCTGTAGTGGATTTTGCTGTCATTAACATGAAGTAATGAACATTCCCTGGCTCCCTTCCCATCCCACTCAGCCCTGCAGCTCGTCCTGCTCCCTGGGCAGCGCTGGCACCGACGTGGCCGTGTGGGTCACTGGCTCTGGGGGTGCAGCTGAGCCCCTCTGTGCACCTGTGAGGAGCAGAGAGAGGAAATGTGGGGGAAAGAAAGACTGGGAAGCAAGATAATCCCTCAAACTCTTTATGTTTGATAATTAAAGAGCACAAGCATTTGTCACCTCAGCGGTGAGGGGAGGCAGAGCAGCTTTGCAGGTGAGAAGGCTCCAATCCATCTTCATCTCCTGAGAGTGACTGCAGGACCTTGTCAGAGATTTGGAGGGGATTTATTGATGTGGTACACAGGATTTGCAGAAACAGCTCCTTGAAGGACATGGCACTAAATCATTTCCTTTTTCTCCATTCTTTTCTTTTTAGCTTTTCAGAATTTATAATCATTTGGGAAATTCACTTCCTTCCCCTGCCTTCGGCTTTCCTTTAACGATGTGAATGAGAGGAGATGATCTCTTGCCAAATTGAATATTTGGGCTGATAGTATATATTCTGGCAAGATTTTAAATTCCCTCCTCGTTTCTCTCATTTGTTTTCTTTCCCTTTTAATTAATGTTGTCCATAGTATGAGCATGACAGTGTTGTGTTGTGAGAAGAATTGGCTCTTCCTCTGAAGAAAGGTTCTCTTGGAAATAAAAAACGTCAGTGCTGGTAGAAAATAATGGCTCAGCCAGTGCACACCTCTGTTATCTGCAGTAAATCACACGTGTGCCTGCAAATTTCAGCTGACTGCCATCTCATTTTTCTCTGTCCCTGCTTCATAAAACTAGGAATGCAGAATAGTAGAGCAATGGCGTGAAGAATAAAAGCTGCTTTGAAGTTGCTGGCAACTTTGTCCAGATGCACAAAGGATTCAGTGACGTGGATCTTGTAGAGATGTGGAGCTGTGGATGTTCCCAGCTGGGAAGGAGGCAGAGGTGCCATCATTTCCAGCCCTACCTGTACAAAGTTCTGCCCTTGTTTTCTCACGCTGCTCTCCAGAAGAGAGCACCCACCCCTGGCAGGCAGTGGTGCTGGGCTGGAAATGGTGCTGGGGTTCTCCCTTGCAGAGGCTGATGGAAGGTCAGGGTTTCTTCCCCGATGGCACACGAGGCTGAGCTCTTGTTTGGGGAGAAGGAAGGCACCAGGGTGTTGAGTTGCCTGAGGAGATGAATCTTTCCCTCTCTGCACATATCCATTAAAAAGCCCCCTTGCATTCCTATGACCAGGGTTGCTCTACTGTAGATTCCTATGATAAAAAATTCAAGCTGTGCCCTGCAGCTTTGTGTTTCTGTCTGTCCAGCCATTTCAGGGTTGTTTCTCTAAAGTAACATCAGATGTTTTAATTTCCTCATGCAGTTCACTCTTCCCAGCTTCTGAGTTACCCTGGCTCCGTTTCAGCTCTTTAAAGTGAATTTGAGTCACCAAGAACTCTGCCTTCCTTCCTGTTGTGCCACAACTTATTTTTCTTCTTTCAGTCCCTCAAGTACTTGCTGATAGTGCTTTGGAAATCAAATATTCAGTGTGGCCCAACCTTCTGCACAGCTAAATGCCCCTTGCTGTTTTCATTGAAAAGCTTTGAATTCGACGAGAAGGGTAGCAATTCTCTTTGTTTATAACCATGGCATAACAAATTGCAGCCAATTGAAAACCATATTAAGTTGTAAATTTGTATTATGACTGGACATTAACAGGGTGGCAATGTTTTTCCCCAGCGCTGATTTTTCAGCCCAGTTGTTCTGATGTACCCAAGTGTGAAGTTATTAGAGCCATTTGTGGTTTACGTGTGGGAAGCAAAGAACTTCACTTTTGTGGGAAGTTGCACTCTGGCAATCTGCCTGGCTGTCCGCTGGCTAAACAGGCAAGGCATAGAACAAATGAAAAATTAAAGAAATGTCCTGCAAAGAAAGCTATTGAGATGTGGAGAAGTAAATATGTGGATCATCTGGATGGGATTTCACATGGCAAAGAGCTGACCTCTGGCTTTGTGTTCGCTTCTGATGATGACTTCTAACAGTGCTACCTGCAGAGAACAAAGACCAATTAAATCCAGGCCATTTTTATTTTTATTGTAGATATCGTGCCAGAATCCCCATCCTCCTCTCCTTGACACAAAAATTTGGTGGACTTTTTAATTATCTCAAGGATGATGTGTGCTTTACTTAAACCTTTCTCCAGCAGAAGAGCAATTGTTCTGTTCTTTTTCTTTCAGATGAATCTTCTGCTCCAGACATTTCCAGGATACTGTGGTAGCTCCTTACTCCTGCTAAGACATTTATGCCTTAATTTGACAGCTCCCCGTGACACTTGTGCATGTGGAACATGAGGAAAATAAGTGTTCTGTCAAGCGCCTCTAGTAATTTTTCTGATTTGCCTCTTTCGGCCTTTGTAGGACAGGAATGACTTTCCTTACCAAGCTTGTAAAATTGTACCCTGCTAATGGGTACTTTGGTAATAAGGACGTTCCATATCAATTATTTTACGTGTCCTTGTGCAAAACATTTGCAGGGAGGATAACAGTGGAGCCTTTAGTGACAAATGTGACCAGTTTTCTGCTCCATCAGCCGAGGCTTGGTTTGTTTTAAGCACAGTGCAGAGCCTTTGTCTCCCCTTTCCTCCAGCAGAGCACAGGCTGATGAGCTGCAGTGGGGTGAGCTGGTGTTGCCCTGGTTTTTGCTAAAGCCTTCTGTTTTTAACCTTGGAGTCAGATTCTTTCTCACAGTTTCATGTAAATAATGGCCAATGTTTACTGAACGGTATTTTCTGGTTTTCATTCCTTTTGTGATAAGAGAACTGTGATGAGCACCTTTCTTCTCCAGTGGGATTGAGAAGGAAGTGACATGTCCTCCAATCCCTTGTGCAGTTGGGACGTGTATAAGAATGTGAGATATGTCAATAATAAAGTCTTTTCCCCTCCTTTCTGCTGAACCTGGCAGGTGGGAGAGCCTCTTTATTGTGTCTTCCCAGACACAAGCCGGTTTATTTAAGGCCCTGTCTTTAACCACATCCTTCTCCTTTCAGGAAGCTGTGGTAAGCACCTGGGTCCAGTTCAGTGACAGCTCTGTTACTCCGCTGGACATCTACGACCCCAAGGACTTCTCCCTCTCGGCCGTGTCGCTGGACGAAGCCGTGGTGTCCGTGCACCAGAGCCCGGCCCTGCGCTGGCCCGTGGTGGCGGCCGAAGGCGAGGGCCAGGGAGCGCTGGTCAAGGTGGACATGATGATCTCTGAAGCCTGCCAGAAGTCCAAGAGGAAGAGCGTGCTGGCCGTGGGCAGCGGCAGCATCAGGGTGAAGTTCGGGCAGAACGACGCGGACGCGGAGGCGGGCGGCGACTACGACGCGGACGAGATCGAGAACCGCGCGAGCGACCGGCGCCACAAGGGCTCGGAGCAGGACGGGCGCTTCTACGGCAGCTCCTCGGCCGAGAGGGAGGAAGGGCCCCTCAGGAAGGCCAGCACCACGGCCAAGTCCATCCTCAAAAATAAAGTCGTCAGAAACAACCGGCTGGACGGCGGCAAGCTCTCGGACGACAGCCAGCTGCAGAACATCCCCATCGACTTCACCAACTTCCCCGCTCAGGTGGACCTGCCCAAAGGCGGGGCGGGCGTGGAGGACGGCGACCTGGTGCAGACACCCCGGGGCCTCAGCGACCTGGAGATCGGCATGTACGCTCTGCTGGGCGTCTTCTGCCTGGCCATCCTGGTGTTCCTGATCAACTGTGCAACATTTGCACTCAAGTACCGCCACAAGCAGGTCCTGGTGGAAGGACAGACCACCATGACCCACTCGCACGACTGGGTGTGGCTGGGGAACGAGGCCGAGCTGCTGGAGAACGCGGCAGAGGCGTCGCCTCAGCAGGACGAGCACACCACCATCATCGACCGGGGCTCGGCGGGCGAGGAGAGCAGCCAGCTGCTCAACGGCAGCGCCCAGAAGAGCCCTCCGAGCCAGGGGCACAGGGACCCGGGGGGCAGGCCGGGCAGGGAGCAGAGGCCCGAGCCCCTGCACTCGCCCACGTCGCGGAGGAAGCGGGTGAAGTTCACCACCTTCACCACCATCCCCGCCGACGACGGCCGCCCCACCGTCAGCTCCATCCTGGGCACCAACGACGACGACATCAAGTGGGTGTGCCAGGACGTGGACCTGGGGGACTCCAAAGAGAGGCGAAGCTACGTGGGGAAGTTCAAGGACAAAGCGTAGCTCCTCACTGGGGTTTTTTTGGGGGGGTTTAACCACACCTTGATGCCTTCAGTTCTACAGTATATATTGGGATGGAGGAGGGGAGGGGAAGGGATCGCCAGGAGAAATGGTGAGGCAGTTTTTATAATCAGGGAAAGAAATTTGCCAAACTGTCCGTGGTTTGTTTTTGTTTCTCGCTTTGTTTTGTTGGTTTTTTGGTATTGTTGGTTTGTTTTTTTTCCCCAGTGGTTATTCTGCTACTCATGGATTTAGGAAGTGGAATATAAATAGCAGAAAGGAACAAGGAAATGGTGTGACCAATATGATGAACTGGGCAAGATGAGGTTGTGAAAATTCATTTTATGGGTCATACAAATAATAATGATGGTAATATTTCACAGTACCAAAAATATCTGTAAGAAGAAATGAGAGAATCTAAGAGCATGAAAAGAATAAGCAAGAGGCAAACAATCACTTGTTCTGGTTCCAATAAAACATCACAGTTATGGACATATGACCCACAAGGAGACTTTTTATATTGGTACTAAAGCCATTTCTTTTTATTCCTTCATTTGAAGTGAAGGTGTTTCTCTGGCATTACATGTGAAGGAGGAAGAAATTACCCGGTATTTTCATTTTTACTTTTCCATTTGTCTTGTAAATTGAAACAGGGAAAAAACATCATTTTCCTTCTTGTATTTTTCTTTTAAATATCTTGAAAACAGAAAAATTTAAAATTCAGTAAGTTCACAGTGGGCCAAGAACATTCTGTCCCTAAGTTAGCTGTAAACAGTCTCCTGTCATTTAAAGCATTCAGGGGATAACTACTGACAAATAATTTCCACGTGGTGTCTCTTCTGAAAGCCTGAGCCTCCATTTCACCCCAGCTAGGAATACGTTCCGTTTGGAAGAATTTTCATTTTCCTTTCAGGTTTGGATTGTTTGTTTAGTCGCTCGTTTTGAGTTTCCACAACCAAAGTTCCCACGTTTCACCAAGGGAGGAAGGTGCTGGTTTTTGTTAGCTTTTACAGGTACCCAGCGATGGGAGTGCCCCACTGGTGCATCCTGAGTTCTCACCTGCTACTGAGACCATCACAGGCCAATGGAGTTTGGTTTGTTTGTTTTTTCTTTTTGCCAAGTTCACGAATTCATGATTTTGTGCTGTAATTTTCTGTTTATTCTGATGTCACCAGCTCTCATCAAGCTCTGAAAGCAAGAAGAAGAATGGACAGAGAGACACTGACTGCCCCCAAACTTCTATTTCCTTGTACTGGGAGAGCTGGCCTCTGGACACACTGTTGGGAGGGAGGGAAATATTGCTGGAGCAACATCAAGAAATGTCTGGAGCTATTCTATAGATTTTTAATTTTTTTTTTTTTTTTTTTTTTGCCATTGGACCAGCTAAGACTGAAAATTTTAGCCTAGATCGTGATGTTTTGAATAAACAAAAACCAACCCAGTAATAAATCAGAAACAAATACAAAATAGAGATTGAATTCGTGGTGTGAACTGGCAGAACTGTGTTGGCTCAGTGCCAGTTCACACTCACGGGGGACACAGCTCAGAGTCTGTTCCATCTCTGTCCTCCCAAACCTCTCATCACTAAAGGAGGTGGCACGCCCAGCTTTGGAGAGCAGCACTGTGTCCTGACTGAGCCAGCAACACTTGCAGCGTCCTGTCTTTGCCATGTCTTCCGTTGTTTGGGGTTTTTTAATTACTAAACTCCGTAGTTTGGTTTTTTTTTTACTTGGACAAAGTCAATCCTGCCACCCAGTAACATAGATGGACGTTTTAACAAGCTATGCCTAGTATGCATTGTAGACTGAAAGAATGTAATATTTATTTATACGTGTTATACGAATTGTAATTAAAATGCTTTACACGGCTTGACAAACTCACCTCCCGTTCCTCAGGGGAGGGGGCTCCTCTGTCATTCCTGGGCTGGGCTGCTGCATCCACTGCCCTGGAACGTGATTTAAGCCACTTTCTGGAGAGAGGATGGAGATGTGTGGAAGTTTTTCCCTGCCTGGGTGAAGCAGCTGCCCTGCCCGGGCACGTGGCGATGGCGATGGTGATGGATGGCAGGAGCAGCAGCAGCAGGCACAGTTCAGGGCAGGGGCACAATCCATCTTCCTCCTGCCCTGCCTCCACCAGCACCAGCAGCTCCGGGCTCTGCTCCTGGCCCGGGCAGCTCCAGGCATCATTAATTAATTGCGTGGCTCTTGCTGGGAAAACGCAGGTGTCCCCGAGGTGGAAAAGGCATTTACAGCGTGGAGCTGCAGCAGGCAGCAGCAGAGGAGGGAGAAATGCAGTATTGGAGCAGAAATGAGAGGCTGTGGTAGCACAGAATGGGCCAGTTCCAGGTGCGTTGGTAGGGAGGGTGCAGCACCTGCGAGGGGTGGCACCTCCAGTGACAGGGGCAAGGTGACCAAATCGTGGGGTCTTTGCAGAGGAGGACAGGCTGGATTTGAAAAGACAACAGAGNAAATTTAAAAAAAAAAAAAAAAAAGGGGGGGAAAAACCTGAGCCCTGCCCTCGCATTTAATTTTTCTGAAGCTACAGAACGTTGAGCTTCAGAGGCCGATACTGAAATTTTTCAATTTGTCTTGCACTGACCAAAAATCCTGTCACAGCCCTGCTCGGAGCGAGCCATGACCGATCATCTCAGCAGGGAGGAAACCACTGGGCTGTGAAATATCATTTATTTGAGAAATCCACGTCGGGTCAAATGCCAGGGTTTGTGTTCCTGAGGCTTCGCAGTGACAGAGGCACTGGGATGGGGCTCTGGGAGCTGCTGGAGCTTCCCCCCTGTCACCACGGCTCGCTTGGCAGCAGAGGGAACCTGCCCGTGCCAGGGTGCGTGGCTGCAAAGATAACACGCTGCAAGGTACAATTTCCTGTCAAGGAGCCAGCAGAGAGATTCATTAATAATAATTTGCACTTGGAGGAGAGCCTTTCGTCTGAGCAGCTCGGTGACTTGCAGTTGTAGAGGATGGAAATGTGAGGAGGACGGAAATGTGAGGAGGATGGAGTGGCCCCGTGTCCTCGGGGGGGACAGTGCTGGGTGAGCTCGTTCCCCTCGCCCGGGCCGGGAGCAGAGCTGGAGCTGTGTGCTGGAGGGGTAATTAGTGCAATCAGCTGGAGCAGGCACAGATGGGAGCCTGGGCAGGTGGGGAGGGCAGGTGAAGGTCGGGGTGGGTGGGAGCTGTGATGGGAAGCAGCTGTGGCAGAGGAGGGCAGGGGGAGGGCAGTGAAGCTCCTCTGCTGCTCAGGCCACAGGGACAGAAGGGACCTCGGGGCAAAAAGTGAGTGCTGCTTTTGGGTTTTTTTCTTTATTACTGCATTCTGTTTGGAGGGAAGGGGAAGTTTTATGGTTTAAGTGACGTAAGTCTGGGAATCAGAGGGAGAAGCTGTGTTTATGCTGCCCTACCTTTGGCAAGGGGAGAGCCCCTGCTAAGGGAACCAGGGGCACACCCGTGGGAGCCCCTGCCAGTGCAGCGTCCCCGTGGAACGTCTGCAGCAGAGCTGGATCCTGCTGAGAGGGCTGAGCTGCTGGGCACTCCGTGTTCCCTCCCCAGCACGCTCACTTGCCCCCAGCTCTGGAAATCCTTTGACACTGATTAAATTTGAGGGGTGACCTGGAAAAGGCTCTGGCTTTGGGAGAGCAGGGAGGTGGTGAATTTGCGGTGCTGCGCCTGCTGTGCTGGGGTGGGAGCGGGACAGGGACCCCCAGTGCTTCCACATCTATTTCTCCTTCCCTTGCCGAGCTCCCAGACCAAGCAGCCATGGCAGCAAGAGGATTGCTGTGGTTTGAAAGGCTCCCAGGCCAGATTTCAGTGCTTCAAAACGAGCTGTCAGCAGAGACGCAGCAGCAGACAGAGATAATGATGCAAATTACCCAATAACTCTCCCTCTTGATTACTTATTTTGGACAAACTCAGACCCATTCTTTTTATGCTTATGCTCAGAATTAAAGCTCTTTGTGTGAAGCAACAGTGTCAAGGCCAGCCTCGAGCATCTTGGAGACTGTCTGATGTTCAGCTGAGCCGTGTCAAGTTGCAAAGGCACCCCGTGCTAATTGCAGACACCCCGTGCTAATTGCAGACACCCCGTGCTGATCACCTGCCTGTCCCCTGGGCTGTGCAGGGGCTGCTCTGGGCACTCTCAGGCCACCAGGAGGTTCCTGGAGGTGCAGTGCTGCGTTCAGAGATAGCTGGCAACTTCTTCCCCCCTCCTCTTCCCCTCCAGCCTGGATCTGAAGGTTTTTGGGCAGCTGCTTTGCTGTGTGGCCATTGAGGGGTGGGTGCAGCAGAGGCTGGGGCCCCTCTGGCTGCTGGAGCAGCTCCCCAGCCCCTCTGAGCCACCAGGGACAGGGTTAATCCCCCAAATTCAAACAATGTGAGCAGCACCTGGGTTCCTGGAAGCCACAGCTGAGGCTGGAGCCCTTCATGAGCAGGCTGCAGCTCTGTGATGAGCTGGGCACTCCTGTCTGGCTGCCAGGGCAGGTGGGAGGGGAGCCTGGCAGGGGTTTTGGGAGGTTCTACCCCAGCCCCTCCGTGGCAGAGGCACCTGGCCGAGGATTGCAGGTTCTGCTGTCAGCCCCAGCTCGTGCTCTGGATGTTCCTGTCACTGTCGGGTGTCTGAAGCTGCCATCCAGCTTCCCAGGACTGCAGGTTTAACTCAGCTTTTAGTGGAAAGCACTGGGACCAGTTCGTGCTTTGTGCTGGGGGGGACAGGGCAGGTGGGAGGAGGCATGGACAGGTTTTGTAAAAGTGAAGAAGGAGAGCAGGGCTGTGTGAGGGGTAGGGCTGTGCTCAGTTTGCTCTCTCTGATCTGTGCCTCACTCCCCTGACTGCTGTGCCCTCCCTGGTTGGGAGTGATGATTTTCCTGCCCTGGGGGCGAGATTTGCCCAACCCGTGAGGTGCCAGGGTCTGTGGGCACCTGTGCCAGCCCCTGAGGAGCTCTGTGGTGGGCTGTACTGCTGGCAAGGCTCTCAATTCAGTATTTTCTGATGCTGGGCAAGATTTTGGTTCCCAAACTGAGTTGTGCAGCTTGTAAGGCTGAGCCCCGTGTGAGGCAGGCAGGCACCCAGAATGCTGAGGATTGTCACATCAGTGTCCTTTAGCAGCAGCTGCTGTAGGAGCAGAATTATCCAGGGACTCCTCCTTGGTGTGATGACACCATACATCTCATAAAACTGAGCCGAGCCTACCATAATGATGGGATTCTATTAATTTAATATGATATTGCTACAGGGCCTTTCCATAGATTGTCTGGGAAGATTAATATTCCTTAACAGAAACACTTTGGCAGATCAAGGCACCATTTCCCATTCCTCCACTCCACCCCTGTGGTTTGGGATCTGCCATTCTCTTTTTCCCTCATGCCTCCAGGTTCAGCATCCCACATCCATCAGCACGGCAGGAGTTTTACACGCTCTGTAAAAGTACTCCAGGAGCAGCTTCTCTGCTTTGCAGGGCACTGTGTCTTATTTTAAAGCCTAATATTACAAAAATAAAATGCAAGCTCATGGTGGGGGATGAGGGAAATGAGCAGGGCTGGTAACTGGCAGCTTGAGGGCTTGGCAGACTCCCCAGGGTTTTTTACCTGGAATTATCAGCACCCGCAGCAGTTGCACGGCCCCTGTGGGGCTTTTCTTCTGCCCCAGCCCTGCCCTGGGGACACTGCGGGTAACCCAGCTCCTCTGTAGGCTTCTTGGTGGCTCAGAGAGGGAATTCCCCAGCCTCGTGTCCCTTCCCGGGGGCTGGCACCAACCCCGAGTGCCAGAGCTGCCTCCAGCAGCAGCGAGGGGGTTCTGTGGGGAGGGAGGGAGCCCGAGCCCACCCTGGGCTGGGGGAGGGTGAGGAGAGGGGAGGTGGCTGCCTCCAGGCTGTGTCTGTGGGAAGCAGCTCCATGCACGGCCCAGCACAGGCACTAATAAATGACCTTTCTGATTGCCCAACCCTGCTCAGAGAGCAGAGAGCATCTGTTCCTTCAGAAATGCTCCGGGAGCAGCAGGGGCACATGGAGGGGGAGGCCAGCCAGGAGGAAGCTTGATGTCAGCTTCTGGCTGAGGTAATGGGCATAAAAATCTCCGTATGCTGAGGAGTCACTTTAAGGAGAAGTCTTCACCTAATTAGCCCATTTGTCTCCTCTCTCATCAAGCATCTTTCTAACGACGTTTGGTTCTCGCCTTAAACTAGGAAACGAACAGAGGTAATGTCAGCACTTGTGCTGTGGAGGCATTGGAGAAGGTTGTCCTGTTCTTTAGGATAAATTAACTTCAAATTCTGTCTGCAAACGTGTCCATTTAAGGCCTGTATGGACTAGGGAATTCCGTGGTGTTGAGCTGGCATCGTGAACCCCAGGTTCAGAAACAGGTTTATGGCCCTTTAGTAGGAATGTCAGAATAGCCATGAATTTCAAACAGAGCCTGTGGGAAAGTGGGAATTCCCTCACAGGCAATGCAGGAGCTGCCCCCGGGCAGTGGCACCCAGCACTGGGGTGGTTGGACAGAAATGGTAAAACAAGATTTGATGCAGTTTTGGTTCTAAAGAGGCCTGAAAATCTTCTTGCTGCCAACTTCCCATCGGAACCCCGTGCACTAATATTGGACAAATCAAATTATTTCAGTTCCTAACAGCACTGCTGAGCTGCAGGAATTGGAAATTCCTGAATCTTTTTCGGATATTGGTGACCCGGTGATTAAAAATGCAGTTTGCAGGCTGGTGCAGCTCCCTGTGGATGCAGAGCTGTAGGAAATGCCTCTCTCAGCCCTGGGCTGTCAGGGTCGGTGCCTCGGGGATGCTGCCCCGGAGGGCCGGGGCTGTTTGGGATGGGAGACCTTTCCCTCAGGCGTGCCCGAATCCTTTATTTCCATCGGGAACTTGGCGTTCCCGGGCTCAAGGATGCCGAGTCCCCAGCTCTGAGTCAGAGCTCATCTCGGGAGGGTGGCGGTGGCGGGGCCGGTGCTTGGAGCTGCAGCGGGGACACTCCCGGACCCTCCAGGAGCGGGCACTGCCCGTCCCGGGCCGCTGCCCAGCGCTCTCCTCATCGCCTTTGCCAGGAAAACCCTCCCGCATCTCCCGCAGGGAGCTCGGGGGTAATTAAACCCCGGCTGCTAATTGGCGGGCCGGGGGCTGGTGCGTGCTGAGGAGCCGGGCAGGGATGCTCGGGGATGTCTCGGGGATGGAAGGGTTAACCCGGCACAGCGCAGGGATGGGCCGGGACTGCCGGGGATGCCGGCGCTGGGAGCCAGGAGGTGGCACTCGAAGCACGGCATGCGACATGTCCCGGCTCCCAGGGCTGGCATGGGACATGTCCCGGCTTCCGGAGCTGGCATGGGACATGTCCCGGCTCCCAGGGCTGGCATGGGACGTGTCCCGGCTCCTAGAGATGGCATGCGACATGTCCCGGCTCCCAGGGCTGGCATGGGACATGTCCCGGCTCCCAGGGTTGGCATGCGACATGTCCCGGCTCCCGGAGATGGCATGGGACATGTCCCGGCTCCCAGGGTTGGCATGCGACATGTCCCAGCTCCCGGAGATGGCATGGGACATGTCCCAGCTCCCGGGGCTGGCATGCGACATGTCCCAGCTCCTAGAGCTGGCATGCGACATGTCCCGGCTCTTAGAGCTGGCATGGGACATGTCCCGGCTCCCAGGGGTGGCATGCGACATGTCCCGGCTCCTCTCTGCCAGCAGCTCCCCGTCCCTGTGCTCAAAAAGGAGAATTCCCTCCCTCTCCCCAGCCTGCACTTACTGCACCGGTTTGTTCGGGCCCCGCGGAGCCGTGTCCCGTCTAACTCAGGGGTGACTTCACTCACAGACAGGGATTTCCATGGCTCAGGGCACAGAGTTTGGATGGCTCGGAGCCACCGAGGAGCCTCAGGCACCCCTAACCCTGGGCAGGGATTCCCTGGAGGCTCCTGTGGCAGGTAATGTTCTGTAAAAGCATCCCCCAGAAGCAGACAGCGGCCGTGTCAAACGCTCAGACTCTGTAAAAGGGAAGAGAGGGTGGAGAGAACTCACAAATCCCGTGCTGGGAGAGGCTCCTGGAACCCAGGAGGGGGAGGCTGGGCTGAGCTTTTGCTGCTCCCAAGAGCAGGGGAAGCTCTGGGCAGGGTGAGGGTGGACCAGGGCTGCACTCCCTGGTTCATGGAGCTCTGCAGTCCGGGGAGCTGCCAGGCAAACACCTCTTCCCTCCCTGAAAATCAGCCCTTAAATAGGGCTCCTTGCTCCTTCCCGAGCTTATTTGGTATTCAGGGATGCAAGGAGGAACGTAAATAATTTGATATTCATACTGACAACTCTAGGCACTGCCGTAGCCCCAATTTCAACAATGTAATGGACAGTGTGTTATCTCGTAATGTGTTTGGAGATCAGAGCTGATTTAAAGGTTATTCACCCCGGGAGAAATTATGCTGTAATTGAATTTATCTTGCATTTGTCTATTCAAGGAAACACAACTACAGTTTAAGGGAGAAAAATACATCAAGGAGCTAAATTTTTTGTTATCCATTTGTATAAAAAGATACAAATTATTCCAGCAACCTTCCTCCACGAGCTGTGTTATTTTCTGCATAATCCAAGTCCAGACTGGAAAATAAAGACTTCTCTCAGCAAGATAAAGCTGCACACCTTTAACTCGAGGCATGGCTGCTGGTGATAGCAGAGCAAAGCAGCCCAGAGCACTGAAATAATGAGGTTAATGTCAAGTGAGTTAGGAAGGAGCTGTGTGGGCTTTGACAGAGCAGGGAACGTTCAGCTGTGAAACGGGCAGGGAAGGTGCTCAGGGCTGTCCCTGCGAGCCAGCCGGGCTGCAAGCAGCTTTTGTTTGGGTTAACAGAGGGGGACAGAGCTGTGAGAAGCCACTGTCCCCTTCAGAGCTGTCCCGGGGCTGCTCCCAGCCAGCCCGAGCCCCCTGAGCGTGGTGGCCTGGAGAGGAGCTGGGCTCAGGGCCTGGGTCCATCCCTGGCGGGTCCAGCAGCAAATTCCCCCCTCTGGGGCATCCCCGGGGCTGGAGCAGAGTCAGAACAGGGAGGGGAGGGGAGGGACCAGGGACACCCGGGGGAGTTGGGGCAGAGCCAGGGGGGAATGGGCAGCACCAGCAGGCCTGGGCTCAGCCTGGCCTTGGCAGCTGGGAGCTGCTGGCTCTGCACAGAGGTGTCCCAGGCACTCCTGGCTCTGCACAGAGGTGCCCCTGGCACTCCTGGCTCTGCCCAGAGGTGCCCCTGGCACTCCTGGCTCTGCCCAGAGGTGCCCCTGGCACCCTCCAGACCCTCCCCAGCCCCTGCCTGTGCTGCTGCCCCATGGGCAGATGGAGCCCATGGACCCTCTGTGGTGGGCTCAGGGAGAACAGTGCCCTTAAGGGGGATGATGTCCCTGTTAAGGGACAACAGGAGGATGTCCTCGTGCCCCTGGCACTGCCCTGGGGCTTTCCCAGCTCAGAGCCTTCAGCTGGGCACTTGAGGAGCACATCAAGTGTTGGAACTCTCTGGAAGGACTGGGTGTCGTTCCCATAACCAGATTATCTCAACAAGCTCTTTTGAAAGCAAAGATTGCTCTTAGCTGAGAAAAACACTCCTGAATGTGGGTCTCTATATATTGGGGGTTTTTTTCCCAAATGCAGCAATTTTGATAAAGGGAGAAGAATTAATTTACCTCTGAGATAACGAATTTTATGCTAAATTTCAGCCAGATGGTACAGAAAACAGCTGAGAGATTATAGCCCCCAAACCAGGCTTTAAATAGAAACGATAAGTTGCCATAAAGCTGCCACTAGCACCATTCTAACAATGGAAGAGTTATTTCCCTCATTCACATTCCTTATTAATCTTCCTGTTCCTCATTATCCATTTTATTTCCCTTCTCCTACTGCTCCTTGTGTCGGAGGGAAGGGCTCGAGCCTCAGAGAGCCTCAGAAGCAGCAGGATTTCCTGCTTTGCCTTGAAGCTTTCTTCAAAACTCTTGTTTTGCTTAACAGAACCCTTCTGAAAGCTGCAGCAGCCGGGGGGTGTGGGCTGGGTTGGGGTCAGCACCAGGAACGTGGCTCCTGGAGGGGTGGTGGTGGCACCAGCCCTGCTGCGAGCCCAGAGCTCTCCTCAGGTGTCCCCTGCCCCAGCCAGGCTGCTCAGCCCCTCGGAGACACCAAAATATCTCTGGGTCTGGGAAAACACACTAAAGACGCTCTCACACCTGCCAGGTTCAGCAGAAAGGAGGGGAAAGCCTTTATTATTGACATATCTCACATTCTTATACAAATCCCAACTGCACAAGTGTTGCCCTGGTTTTTGCTAAAGCCTTCTGTTTTTAACCTTGGAGTCAGATTCTTTCTCACAGTTTCATGTAAATAATGGCCAGTGTTTACTGAATGGTATTTTCTGGTTTTCATTCCTTTTGTGATAAGAGAACTTTGATGAGCACCTTTCTTCTCCAGTGGGATTGANAAAAACCAGGGCAACACATCTCTGTAGGTTCCTCACTTGCTTCCCTTTCTTTACCCCACTGAGGATGATCCAGGGCCCAGCCTGTGCCCTGCACGTTCAGGTCCTGCTCTGGAACGGGCTGTGGGGCACTCACACGCCCTCAGAGCGGTGCCTTTCTCCTTCCCAAGCAGCACTGCAGCTGGGTGTGTGCTCTCGGAGAGCCCGAAGTGATGGCACAAGCATTTTTGTTATCTCAGTGCTGCTCGGGCACAGTCAATATTTGGGCAGCACCAGAAAAGCCCAGCACAGAGCGGGCAGAGCAAACCCTCTGCTCGTCCTCGGGGATGCTCCTGGGCAGGTTTTTGCCTTCCTCGAGGCAGTCACGGTGAAAATGAAGTGTCCTGCAGATGCCCAGCTCTGGGAGGGTCTCGGCTCCTCGGGGGTGAGAAAACCCAACCCTGGCAGAGCAGCTGGGAGTGCTCTGTGCCTCCTGTGCCTTCCTCCTCCTGGGGAAAGCAGAGATGGGTGGCAGGAAGGGCAGAGCGGGTCTGGTCCTGTGTTAGCAGGGCACGGGACGAGCCTTTGGAGTGTCCACGTTGATTTCTTCCCAAAAGAGAGCTCCTCTGCAGAGGGCCTGTCCCTGCTCCCTGTGGGAGAAGGGACACAGACAGGGACGTGCCCACTCCAGGGAGCAAAAAGGGCTCCTGTGCCCTCAGCTGTGCCCAGGAATCACTGCCAGGCAGCTTTTCCCCTCTCTCCTGGTGGTGTGAGTGCCAGGGCAGGGCTGTGGCTGGGGATGATGCCAGGGCAGTGGGCACGGGGGAGCCTTGGCTTTGTTTCAGCTGCTTGAGGAACATCCCCACATCTCTTTTGTTACCCATGTTGATTCAGAGAACAATCCCAGGCTGGTGGGAGTTAATGAATTGGCTGAGCTGGGCTTAAGCCACTGGTGGAGCTCAGTAGTCTCCATCCTTTATTTTTTTTTCTTCAAGCAACCCTTTCCAATATTACTCAATAAAATCGCTTTCCAATTTAATGCATTGCTGCCTCTGGATGACCAGAAACTCTGAAAGCACACCCGGAGCCCAGATGATTTTTAATATTTCAGGACATGCATTTTCCTGTCTGCCTTGCCTGTGTCCCTGCAGGTGACAGCAGCACTGCAGGGCCCTGGTGCCTCTGCGGGGCTGACAAGCAAGAAATAGAGAAGCAAATGCCTTGACTGATACAGAGCAGGGCTGGGAAATCAGTTTGATGGAAAACAAAAGGAGGAGAGCTGTGGGTATAATAACATTTGCTAGTGGCTAAGCAGTTATCACCTGAGCTGCCCTGGGGGAAAATGAGGTTTGATTTCCCAGCTGGAAAATTTCCCTCTGATGTTAGTGAAGGGTTTAGGTGGCAATAACTGGGGGAGGGAGGATGTGTTTCCTTCCAGTGCTCCCTAACACCCAGGCAGGGACTGACAGCAGCGACTCTTGCTCTGTTTTTTCTTGGGTTCCATGAAGTGTGGGGAGAGCCCTGCTGGGAGCAGGAGCTGCCTGCCAGGAGTGGGGCCGGGCAGGAGGCAGAGCTGGGGCCCTGGGATGGGAGAGCCCAGCCCTGGCTGCTCTGGAGCTGCTTCCCAGGGCTGCTCTGGCTCCTCTGGAGCTGCTTCCCAGGGATGTTCTGGAGCTCCTTCCCAGGGCTGCTCTGGCTCCGTGGCTCTGCTGGGGCACAGAGAAGGCAGAAGGAAATGTGATGTGAACTGAAGTGCTTTTCCCTCCTGCTGTCCCTGCGCTCCCAGCCTCCACCAGAACCGCATGAAAAATGGCTCAAAACACGGCTCTGCCTCCCTTTGCCCCCCGTGCTCCCCCAGAGTGGCTGTGAAGCGTCACCAAAACCTCTGCAGGTCCAGCAAGGTTGAGGAGGGAGCGAACTCAGCTCAGCAGCCCTGCCCTGAGGCTCCTCTGGCTCTGCAGGGCACAGGGAGGGCAGGCTGGCACACCCAGCACGGGTGGGGACTGTCAGGACTGTCCTGCCCTGCTTCGTGTCTGCAGCTGGTCTTTATCTCTAGATTTTATTTCACGGGCACATTTTAAATTGCTACGTGTGTATGAAAAGCAAACAACGGGGCTCTGTGCCTGCCAGGGACACGAGTCATGTCAGGGAAGGGAGAATAATAAAATATTGTTTAATATACTGCAGTAGACACGGCAGATGTTTAACTTTCTTTCAATAAAAATGACCCCGTATCATTTTATTAACTTCAGGGATGCATTAGTCTCTTCTCCAGAAGGCAGGAGAAAATCCATCTATTGTACCAAAAATTAAAGAGGAAATTGAGGGGGGATGTTATCGTGGCACATTTTCCTACTGCATTCTGGAGTTCTGTAGCACAAATTTAATTGGAGGCAGCTCCTGTCAAGTCTTACTGCAAAACCAAACGAAATGAATTTGTACCCCAAATGAGCCCTCTTCTCCAAAAACCGTGGACATCAGGCTGCTGGACCCAGCACAGATCACCACTGAGAAATCGTGTGAGGAATCAGAACTGCCCTGCTCAGGGCCAGGCTGGCACAGCACCTGCATGGGCACACACCAAACCCCAGGTTTTGGGCACAGGTAGGAGTGGGCACCTCTGCACCGAGCCAGCTGCTCTCGAGTGAGGATTTTTACAGGGCCTGAACTCTGCTTTTGTATCCCTAGGGGACAAAGCTCTTGCTTTTAACTCCATCAACAAATACACTTCTGCTTGGGGAAGCTGCAGGCTGGAGATGAGCAGGAATTATTACTTCTCAAGACGCTCCAAGTGTTTTTTCTCAGTCTGGGGAGTATGTTTTGATGCCTACTGCTTTTACTTCAAAAGCCTATTTGACCGTATTCTGCTTTGACAGCCTTGTAAAAATATTTGAAGTGCTCCAGCAATATGAGAGTGCTTTGAAAAGCCCACTTTAAATTATTGCAGCGCTTCATGCTTTCCTAAGGGCTTGAGTTTGGACAGTTTTGTATCACACAGAACAATTTCATCCCGTTAAAGCTCATCAGTTTGATGAGCTGGAATTTAGAAATGATGAGGATTGTGCACATGTGTGATATAATTTTTGGAATTATTAAACTTTTGACAGCCTGCAATAGCATCCCTGCCAGGCTTTCCTGGGCTGCCCCAGGCTGGGTTTGGGGCTGGGGCTGGGATTAATCCCTGCCCAGCTGAGTGGGGTCACTGCAGGACAGCAAAGGGGAAAGCTCCAAAGGTTAAACTGGCGAGATCTGTCTGCTGGAACAGGAATTAGGGCACCTCTGGACTTGTAATGTTTGACAAAGTTCTAAAATGTGCCATCAGTTAATGGGAACCCTCTCCCACATTTTAATTATTTTGGGGTCTGCCTGGAACTGGGAGCGAGGCTCCAGCCCCGGGCATCTCCTCCCGGGAGCCCCGTGCTCCCCGCAGAGCAGAGCTGCTCCTCAGGTGTTCAGGTGGCACAGCTGCACCTGAGAGCTCCTCCCCCGACAGCCAAGCTGTTTGTCATTCTGGTGTTATTCGTTATTGGAACTCAGAGGTGCCACCGTTCCTGCGCTGGCACCGCTGGTCCCCCGTTTCCATGGCAACAGCAGACAGAGCAATTCGGGTTTTGGGGTCTGCTGAGAGCAGAGCCCAGAGAAGGCTGCTCTGGAAGGAGATGGGATGGATCAGAAGGGACTGGGAGCTGCAGGGCCCGTGCAGCCCAAGCCCCTGCTGGAGCAAGGTCCCCCAGAGAGGTGGCACAGGTCACATCCAGGCAGGTTCTGGATGCAGTGTCCCCCAGAGAGGTGGCACAGGTCACACCCAGGAGGGTTCTGGATGCAATGTCACCCAGAGAGGTGGCACAGGTCACACCCAGGAGGGTTCTGGNTGCCCAGCCTGTCCAGGGCTGCCACCCAGCACCATCACGTCTCTCTCAGCCTTCTCAAAGTGCAGGACCTGCCTGAAGTTCCCTCAGAAGCCTGAGCAGAGTTTCCCTTGTGTCCCCTTGTCCCTGGGAGTGCTCTGTCCCCTGGCAGAGGTGATCCATGGGCTCGTGCCACCGGGTCCCACTGGCTGACACCTNCAGTGCAGGGTTACAGATCCTCTGCTTGCCCAGCAATGAGTCTGTCCCAAACCACTGTTCCAATGGAAAGGGGTTGAATCTGCCTCCCCAGAGGGCTTTGCTGCTCTGGCAGAACTTGCTCTGCATATAAACAAAATCACTGGGACAAGATTTGGTGTTTGAAAAACATCTGGTGTTTGAAAATGCTTTTTTGGAAATTAAGAACTCTGTGCAGCTTTTAACGCGGGTTTATTGTTAAGATGAGCAACCCTTGTCTCGTGTCAGCCCTGAGGAACTTCTGTTAACACCAAAAATACACAAATAAAACCAGCTCAGAGGTGACTACAGACTTCTGAGTCCCTGTTCTGTCCCTTATGCAGCTTCCACTCTCTTAATTTAGGGGTTTTTAGCTGATTATAAATGAGGTACTCCAGAAAAAAAAAGCATATGGAGCTTCTAAAACAGAGTTAGAAAAGGAGAGGAGTTTTTCCTCATAGAGACATGATTCTTTAGTTATTCCAGTTTTAAACCATGCTGAGGAATGCAAGAGCTGCAGCATCTACACTGATTTATCTGGGCAAGGACGGGTCAGCTTGGACACTGCTGTGGCACCTGGCAGGGTTAGTGGGGGCCTGAGGACAGTCAGAAATCCAACACCATTCTTCAGGAAATACAGGCTAAAGAATAAAATAGTTGTAGTATAATTTTATTCACCTAGAAACAAAGGGTCAGAAGTCACAGCATGGAGGTTCATTTTATTTTGTAAACTCATTAAAAAGATGTCCAGGTACAAAATAAGGACATTTTAAACAACAGAACTGCAGACAAAGGAAGCTGTAAAAAGTCAACACATAATTAAAAAGGTTTTATTTTCTTTCTGCATAATTTCCTTGCACCCTCCATACCAGTCTGCACACAAAGTGCAGTGGTTAGAATCATTAAAATTCAAGAGGCTGAACATGAAGCCATTTGCTCTGCTGGAGGAATGTGTTGCTGAAAGATCCAAACCCTGGAGCACGTTAACTAAAAGTAAGACAAGACTGAAGGACCTGGCTAAAGGCTGCTAAATGGTTTTTGTGCATTGATCTGCTCACAGTTCCAGCTCACTTGGCTTCCTGCAAATATTTGGAATAGTCCTCAGGGGAGTAAGAGTTCTAGACTGAACAGGGCCTTGTCCAAAGGTGGGTGTTGTCCTAATGCATCTAATGCAGGCTCAAAAATAAAAATAGTCGAGCAGTTTCAGTCCCAGCGAGCATTAATTGCACACCCAAGGCTGCAGCAGCTGCCTGCCAAGCTCCTGGGATACAGGATTCAGTCCTCAGCACTGGATACTCCTGACTCCAAGTCTGGACCTAAACCCTTGAAACACTGTCAGTAACGGGTCAATGATAAGATTATGTTCCTTTTGAACCTGTGCTAATTTGTAATTTAATCTGCCCCTGTTTCTCAGTACTGGAAATCCATGCCTGTAAGCCCTGGCTGAGGCTCCTGTCCAATGGTTTCTGTCCTGGGTCCTCAGGGTAGGCTTGAGCTGCCGAGGGCTCCTGTGGATCCAGAGTTCAGTTTTGGGTCAGAACGCTCCACGTGACTCCTCAGACTCCACTTCCAAGTGTCCCAGAGCTTTAGGAGTTGAGTAAACATCTCC
>VYXC01003456.1:871761-895109 GCA_013397175.1 Platysteira castanea | reverse complement strand
GCTCTATGGTGGCTGCTGGGGACACTGAGGGGACACTGCTGGGACACTGCAGGGACACTGAGGGGACACTGAGGGGACACTGAGGGGACACTGCAGGGACACTGCTGGGACACTGCTGGGGGCACTGCAGGGACACGGAGGGGACACTGAGGGGACACTGAGGAGACACTGCGGGGACACTGCGAGGACACTGCAGGGGCCTGGGCTGAGGTGTTCCCTCCCCTGAAGGACACCCTCAGTGTATTTCACTGAACCCCTCAGTGTTCTGTGTGCATTTTAACTCCCTGGAGGAAAATGTCCTGATAAAGGAAGAGTGTTCAATGACAAAGGTGTGTAAGGAGGCAGAAAAACACTCCAAGGATGGTATTTTCTGTTTAATGGCCTCTGCCCTCAGCTCTCAGCTCTCTCCTTTCCCTGCAGGTCCATCCCTGCCCCAGGACCACTCTCAGGTGAGTGCAGTGTTCCAGCAGTGCAGGGTTACAGATCCTCTGCTTGCCCAGCAATGAGTCTGTCCCAAACCACTGTTCCAATGGAAAGGGGTTGAATCTGCCTCCCCAGAGGGCTTTGCTGCTCTGGCAGAACTTGCTCTGCATATAAACAAAATCACTGGGACAAGATTTGGTGTTTGAAAAACATCTGGTGTTTGAAAATGCTTTTTTGGAAATTAAGAACTCTGTGCAGCTTTTAACGCGGGTTTATTGTTAAGATGAGCAACCCTTGTCTCGTGTCAGCCCTGAGGAACTTCTGTTAACACCAAAAATACACAAATAAAACCAGCTCAGAGGTGACTACAGACTTCTGAGTCCCTGTTCTGTCCCTTATGCAGCTTCCACTCTCTTAATTTAGGGGTTTTTAGCTGATTATAAATGAGGTACTCCAGAAAAAAAAAGCATATGGAGCTTCTAAAACAGAGTTAGAAAAGGAGAGGAGTTTTTCCTCATAGAGACATGATTCTTTAGTTATTCCAGTTTTAAACCATGCTGAGGAATGCAAGAGCTGCAGCATCTACACTGATTTATCTGGGCAAGGACGGGTCAGCTTGGACACTGCTGTGGCACCTGGCAGGGTTAGTGGGGGCCTGAGGACAGTCAGAAATCCAACACCATCCCACTGTGTCTTCAGGAAATACAGGCTAAAGAATAAAATAGTTGTAGTATAATTTTATTCACCTAGAAACAAAGGGTCAGAAGTCACAGCATGGAGGTTCATTTTATTTTGTAAACTCATTAAAAAGATGTCCAGGTACAAAATAAGGACATTTTAAACAACAGAACTGCAGACAAAGGAAGCTGTAAAAAGTCAACACATAATTAAAAAGGTTTTATTTTCTTTCTGCATAATTTCCTTGCACCCTCCATACCAGTCTGCACACAAAGTGCAGTGGTTAGAATCATTAAAATTCAAGAGGCTGAACATGAAGCCATTTGCTCTGCTGGAGGAATGTGTTGCTGAAAGATCCAAACCCTGGAGCACGTTAACTAAAAGTAAGACAAGACTGAAGGACCTGGCTAAAGGCTGCTAAATGGTTTTTGTGCATTGATCTGCTCACAGTTCCAGCTCACTTGGCTTCCTGCAAATATTTGGAATAGTCCTCAGGGGAGTAAGAGTTCTAGACTGAACAGGGCCTTGTCCAAAGGTGGGTGTTGTCCTAATGCATCTAATGCAGGCTCAAAAATAAAAATAGTCGAGCAGTTTCAGTCCCAGCGAGCATTAATTGCACACCCAAGGCTGCAGCAGCTGCCTGCCAAGCTCCTGGGATACAGGATTCAGTCCTCAGCACTGGATACTCCTGACTCCAAGTCTGGACCTAAACCCTTGAAACACTGTCAGTAACGGGTCAATGATAAGATTATGTTCCTTTTGAACCTGTGCTAATTTGTAATTTAATCTGCCCCTGTTTCTCAGGACTGGAAATCCATGCCTGTAAGCCCTGGCTGAGGCTCCTGTCCAATGGTTTCTGTCCTGGGTCCTCAGGGTAGGCTTGAGCTGCCGAGGGCTCCTGTGGATCCAGAGTTCAGTTTTGGGTCAGAACGCTCCACGTGACTCCTCAGACTCCACTTCCAAGTGTCCCAGAGCTTTAGGAGTTGAGTAAACATCTCCCCATGAGCCAAGAGCAGCTCGAATGCCTGCAGGGAGCTGGCTCCGAGGGTGGCTGTCCTGGGGCAGGACAAGGAACAGCCCCGTGACATAAGGCACTGACCTGCTCCCACCAGGGCAGCTCTGCAGAGTCCCCCTGGGCAGCAGGAGAGCTCCTGGGGCTCTGCCCCTTCCCTGGGGGCTGCTGGCACACTCTGTGCCCTCACAGCCTCCCGTTGGCAGCCACCTCGCTCCCCTTGGATTTCTGGCGCTCGTATTTCACAGACACAATCAGGAACAGCAAGAGGGTTGCTCCTTGGATAGCAGCCAGCAGAAAGAAGTAGTAGTTTAATTGGCAGCCATTAATATTACCTGGAAAGAATTGGGGAGAAGAAAATAACATTGATAAGATAATATAAATAAAAGTGTGAATCTCGTCGAGTTTGAGTGGTGAGGAGTTGAGTTTGAGTTTGGTTTTTCTGCAAAACCAAACCAAATCACGTTTCCATCCCACAGCACAGTTCATTTTTAATTATCCAGAGCAAAGGCTGGCACTGCTGAGGAAGATGTGCACAGGATAAGGAATGTTTCCTTTTGTTCTCCAATGCCTTAGATCAAGTCAAAAGAAAATAAAAAAACCAAAAAATGAATGCTGTAAGGGAAAAAGCTGGCACTCCATAGATATAAAAAAGCCATTACTGCAATGGTTTCTCAGCCTTCTTATGGGACAAAGTTTAGAGTTCATGCAAACACAGGTGACTTCTTTGTGGTTCAATTCACCTTTGATGCTCCCTCCAAGTTGTCACAAATTAGTGCTTTGGACATCAAGCACTGTGAAATGAAGAAAGCTCATTGCTAAAACATTATTCCTCTCTTAGGAAGCACCCACAACTCCTGCTGTACTTCCAAGAGCAAGATCCCGTGGCTCATTTCCAACACACCACAGCCAACTGGACCATTATGATGATGAGATAGGTTGCAGAGACTAAAACAGTGACGTGTACACGGACCCTAACCAGCTGTTCCTGCAGCAAGCCTAGAAACGTTCAGATTAAATTACTTTAATTACTGAAATTTAAGATTCAATTAAATGAACTTAAAACGCAGTAAAATTAAACAGAGGCTTTCCTTGACATTTAAAACACAATATACACGTGATTCTCCACTTTAAGAGCAGATGTGTTTAAAGAGTAGTAATTATCCTTCATGAGATGGGATATTAAACCCATGAAATCTCAGTTTTTGTGGGAGAAACAAGTCAATTCAATGGCAGCAGCCACCCCTGAAGTGCTGGCAGAGAGGGAATTTCCTCAGGAGATTTTGGAGGCAGTCAGTCACCCCCAGTGATGTCCTGAGCTGGCAGACACAGCAGAAACTTGGGGCACGTGCTTGGAGTTTGGACACAGCAGCTGCTGGAAAAGCCCCAGAACTTTCACTCCTTGACTCCTCCTTGCAATTCCCACCCTGCAGGACCCAGGTGAAGCTCAGCTGTGACTTTGGCACCTCTCAATGCTGAGTATGGAAATGCAGACTGAGCTGTGAAGTCACAGAGGGTGGAAGCAGCAGCTGCTGTGGGTGCTGCAGCTCCAGGTCCCCCCGGGCAGCTCTGGGCCTGCTGGGGACACTCAGCTGCACCACCAAAGCTGCAAACACCCCGTGCTGAGAGGTGTCCAGGGGCCAAACCACAGAGCTCAGCAGCAAAATGATCACCAGTGGCTCGTGAAAGGCAACACCCTCCAGTTCTGGCCACCTCTGGGTAGATCCAGCACAGCCCAAATATTTTACAGAGAGAATATTTGGCAGGGTCTTGAGGTACTCCAGATCAGAGAACAAAGGCAAGAGGCTGAAAAAGCAGCACCATTAATTTGTGTGAAATTATTATCCTCCTGTGGAGCCCTTATCAGCTGAATTACCTCGAGATGGAGCTGCAGAAAAGGCTGCTTTTCTAATTTTGCAATGGGCTGGGCAAAAGAAGTCTCAGTGGGATGAAATATTCATTTGGTGAGGACACTTCCATGAAGTTCAGGCTACTTGTCATCTTTGGCAGTTTTTAAAGAGCAACTTGCACACCACAGATGCCAACTTGGGGCATATGGAGGGATCAGACACCACTACTTTTTGGGAGATGCAAATCCAGTTGAGATGGCAAATTCTCTTAGACCAGATTTAAAGTTTAGGCTGCACTTTTAAGCCGTGTACACAGCAGGTCTAGCAGGCGTTTTCAGAACTGTTCACACTCCTCCTGGTTGAACTAATTAGCCCACTGAGGATGGGAGGATTTTCTGAAATTCCCAAGGTGCCACCTACTGGTGCCAATAATTATTTTTAACCTCCACTGGCAACTCGAAGCAGGTGATTTCTTGAACTTTAGGAGTATAAATAGCTAGCAGACAGAAATGCAAAATTAACTCATGGTGATTTCAGTGGAGCCACTTGAAATGAGGAAGCTGAATAATCACTAGGAGAGAGATGGGTACGTTTGACTTCCCATAAGCACAGAAAGCAATTCCAGTACTTTGTACCAAATATATTCTTCTGCTGCACGTAATTTAAATATTTTTTACTGAAATGAAAATATTTGTAATTTCTAGTGATGAAATGCAAGTGACTGAGGCCTTGCAGAGGTGTTTCCCATGCTTTCAGGAGGGCAATGAATCATTCTGCACAGTCACGTTATTTTGTACTTCGATGCAAAATGAAACTTGAACAAAGCAGTAGACAAATTAATATTTTGAAAATAATAACTGTGTTAAGACTCAGCAGTGCCATGTCCTTGAAGCTTAACTGCTTCTGAGGGAAGCCTTCTACTTTCTAGAGTATGGAGACACTCAAAAATACACTCACCAAAGTCTGTGTGATTACTCATCCAGCCAATTTCTTTAATAGACACCAGTGCCAACAATCCAGAGCCAACAAATGATCCAATCCCCGAGAAGAAAAAGAACAGCCCCATAATAGCACTCTGCATAGATTTGGGAGCAGCTGAATATGCAAACTCTAGACCTGTATTAAAAGATGAAAAAAAAAATGCTATTGGAATATGTAAGAAACGAGAGCAGATTGTTCTAGAAGAGTTGTAGAAGTTCAAGGTGTGGAGTGAATCCCTGGGCTGGCATTCAGGTCCTTTTAACTGCTTTAGGAATCCTCCTAAAGGGCATCAATGCATCAACCCATTAAATGGACAACATCTGAGACACAGACTCTGATCTTATTTATATTACATGGGTAAAACGTATTCATTTTTCTGTCTAAAATGATCTCAAAGGAATGTATTTAACTAGTCTAACCTGGCAATTCCACGTTTCCCATCTCCCTGTGTCTCTGTTGTGCAGCACGTGCAGGACAAAGCCCCTGGCATTCCTTGCTGGGAACAAAGTGAAAATCACTCTTGCACTGGCCACCAACATTTATTTCTCACAGCCTCAGTGTCTCTATCTTTGAATGAGCAGATGGAGAAATTAACTGGAACTGGAGAGGCAGTAATTATTTTAATTTAATTTACTTTTGATCTAGAATTCTCTGGGTTCATTGCTTGCTAGCAAGGAATTACTTTTAAGATTTGTAGACATAGGGCTTGAACTTTCAGCTCTCTTTACTCAGATTTCAACCAATAAACCCAAGAAAAACGTACCAGTGACCATCCATCTGAAAATCTGTGCTAGTGAATTTGTGTACCAAGAGAACACACTGGGTTAGGCTCTGCCACGCAAAGATTAATGCCCATGATTAACTCCCCATTTTAGAATAATACTCCTGTCAAAAATCAAATGGGATTATTCACAAGAGACAGTCAAATACATTCCTCGCAGAGCTTTTCCTGACAGGTGAAATGCTTGTTTCAGAACAGTCTGCTTCACCCTGAGAATTAATGCTACCTCATCTAACATTTCCCTTCGCAAGGAGAGCATTACAGACCTGAAAACTGCACAGCTCTTCTGTCTTGCACAATAAAGGCACGCTTTATTTACAGCACCACTGCTGTTTGACTTGTGCTCCTCTGGATGGGCTTTAACAGAAACCCACTGGCATTTCTTCTCCAGAGAAGGATTAGCACCCCAAGGCAGACGGGCCAGCGTGGCTGCTGCCAGGGAGGAGCTGTGCTCTGGTGAGAGAACCAGAGCTGTGTTCTTGAGAGAGAACCAGAGCTGTGTTCTGGTGAGAGAACCAGAGCTGTGTTCTGGTGAGAGAACCAGAGCTGTGCTCTGGTGAGAGAACCAGAGCTGTGCTCTGGTGAGAGAACCAGAGCTGTGTTCTTGAGAGAGAACCAGAGCTGTGCTCTGGAGAGAGAACCAGAGCTGTGTTCTTGAGAGAGAACCAGAGCTGTGTTCTGGTGAGAGAACCAGAGCTGTGTTCTTGAGAGAGAACCAGAGCTGTGCTCTGGTGAGAGAACCAGAGCTGTGTTCTCACTGATGCCAGCTGGTGACCAGCACTCTGCTGCTCTTCTCCGCTGCCAAACGTGGCAGAAGGGCCCAGCAGCAGCCTGGCTGCCAGGCCAGGAGGGAACTGAAACATCCTCACCCAGCTCAGGTGCGGGGCTTCCCTAAATTCAAACCGTAACCAGAGAATGGCTCCAGAGGCAGCTGCAAACGGGCAGGATGATATTTATTTTGAGATTAAACGTGCCTTTTTCTCCCAGGCTCTGCCACCAATGTAACAATTGAGATTTTTCAAGGAGTATTTCTCTGTCCAACTGCACTTTCAGATGCTCTGAGGGCACAGCAGCTTGTTTGTAACTTCTTGTTAAGCTATCAGAGCTGCCACAGGTCTCCCGAGCCTCAGCCACAGCTTGGGCACCAGGCTTCTGGATTTTTCTAGAAGTAGCTCAAGTGTGAAACGTGAAAGGATCTGGACCATTTCTTCTCTTGTTCATTCTACAGACAGATTGGGTATGACTGTTCCAGCTGGAAAAACACCCTAAGACTCAGAACAAACACCAAAATGAGTGTAACCCCGAACTTTTTGCAACAAAACAAGGTACATTTCTATATTTGAATAACTTTTGCAGCAACAGTAATATTTAATCTGGCATAAAGAATATAAAATCTTATTCAAACCTTCAGAGCTCCTTTGGCTGCTGGCAGCCATTGATAATGATTTCATGCTCCTGCAAACAAGCACTTCTGAAATTAAAGCCCCTCGCTGGTGTTGTCATGTGAGATTACAATTCCCAGTTGAACAAGGGTGCTTTGGGAGGATTGACAGAATAATACAAAAGATTAATGCAATGTGTGTCATCTTTTTAAAGGTACCTCAAGTGTGACTAATGTGGCTTAATACGAATGTGCTTAGTTTTCCAGTAAACAAAAAAACAAACCTATGTTTCAGCTCTGGTGGTATTTAGTCCCTTTTTGCTCACAACAAACATTTCCACATCATTATGATTTTGTAACCAGTAGCATTTTGCTTATATTGAAGCTGAATTTCATAGGTCAGCAGATGCCTTTAATATTGAATTGGTAGAGTATACTCTGAGTCTTGAGAGGCCTTCTTAAAAATATTAGGAATTATGTTTAGATAACAATCAGAAGGCAGGAAAGAGCCTTTGTAAAAAAAGAAATCAAATGAAAGTGCACTACACAAAGCAATTAAGCTCTGCATAGAATTTCTGGTACATTTTTCCCAAGGTTGACCAAGAGTTTTTGAAGTTATAATGCTGTTGGTACAGACCCAGCAGTGCAGAACAGCAGAGTGTTCATGTAAGGAGCAGAATTATTCACATTAGAATTGTGTAAGCCTTAAAGACTTCTCACAGAGAACTCCACTAAAGTCCTCTCAGCTTGGAGTTCAGCAAACTGAGAATGCTTCAAGTTCTTGACCTTTCCACAACCTGCAGACAGGTTTGCTATTTTTTCCCTGCAAACATGTATAAACTATTAATAGTACCTGACAGAGAAAGAAGATTGTGTAAGAGGGAAGAAATCGATTTAATTTTCCATGAACACTCGTATTTCTGGTAAGTCATCTGTTTATCTGAATGAGGATTTAAGTGGCACAATCACTAAACTAACTAAAAGTAGTTCATTTTACCCTTTGGATAAAAATGCTACACACAGCCTTGGTTTTAATAAGTAGCTAAATCAGGCAAGACTTTATCTTCAGATTTTTGTGTGTTAGCATTTGTGACAGGTACCATACCCACATAATGAAAGGTACAGCAAAGGAGTAGATAGGAAAAAAAATCCCAATTTTATTCTACCTGCCAAGCAATCCAAGCACCTTATTTTATTGCCTAACAACTGTGATGACAGCAGAACACGTGTAACCAGAAACCTGATGGAGCAGAAGTTCTCTGTTCCACCGAGAGGGGAACAAATGGGCCATGTGACAGCTGGGGCCACCGCCAGCCAGATCCTCCAGAATGAGAGAATCTCACTTGAACCAGCTGCGATTGCCCAGGAATGAAAGTCACCTCCCACAGGGGAAACGAAACAGGAGCTTCTGTCAGGAGGAATCGAAGAACAAGAGCTGTAGGTAGTGCCTGTTTGAGTGGATGGTCCTCAAGGTTCAGTATTTGCAAACAGAATTTCAACACTTCAATAAGTAACTACAGTCAAGCAAAAATGAAATGATTTTTACATCAAGTCACTGGAGGAGTTTTGCTGGATTGCATCAGCAGCTCCACAATTCTCCAGAAGTAGCACCAGGAGAGGCACCTGTACACTCAGCAGGGTTTCTGTGCTGGTAACCCAGCACTGCTCCCAACCACCCCGTGTGTGAGCACTGCTGAGAGAGTCCAGGAGCATTTCACTTGGGTGACCCAGGAAATCAGAGCTGGGAGAGCCACACTGACCACAGAGAGGCTGCCTGAGCTTTGCTCTTGCTAATGAACCCTGCACACACAGGAAACAGACCAGAAAATTGGATTTTATAGTCCCGTTCACCCTCTCCTCCCTCTTCACTTTCAGCTTAAAAATCAGTGTGAGCACACAGCTGTCCACTGCATCACAGTGTGAGGAATTTAAGATCTCTTGCATTTGTTCAAGACAGGCAAAATTGGAGCAGTGTTTCAGTTTGCTTAGTGTCACACCAAAGTACTGAAACAGCTACAGAAAAACTGATCTGGAAATAAAGTAGATAAAACTGCATAAAAATAGCTACTCCATTGTTAATATTCACAAAAACTGTTCTTATTTCAGAGATGAAAAGCTCAAGCAACATGAATTTGAACTGCTAAGTCTAAGTATGGTGTATTTCTCCCCTTTTCCCTCAGAAAGCTGTGTCCACTTACTAATTGGCTTTCTAAACTGTGAGCTCAGATTATAAGATGAAAAAAAAAAAATCACTAAGCACAAATGGTATTTCCAACACAGAGGAAGATGCAGAGGACACAAAACTGCAGTAAAATACAGTATTGAAAGAGTATACTGTTTTCCATTAGGGCTTGCAAACATCCAGCACTGACTGGATGCCACACAAATATTTTAGGTGTTATTTCTGCTTGAAATTCAGTTTTGAAAGCACAGTCTTACATAGCCAGGCTTCAAATGTGCAAGACAGCAGCGAGCTTTGCCATTTATATTGAGCAATATTGTATAAAAATGTATTTGGGAACATCAGAGCCTACTCGTAATGACTTGAGAAGTATCTATTTTCTAAGAGTCCATCATTTATGATAGCTAAAAAAGCAGATTTAAAGCACACAGAGACTCTTACCTGCTATACTTGCAAATATTTCACTGAATCCAATCAGCACATATTGAGGAATCTGCCACCATATTGGCAGATCTGCAGCGTGGTAAGTGACATTCCCAATTGTCTGGTTAATTGTTTTAATCTTTACAATTTTCAGTCTGTTGCTTTCCAGAATTCCTGTGTGAAAGGGGAGGGAAAAAAGACTGACCTAAGATGCAAACACTGTTTCTCCATATTAAGAATTAAATTGGGATTCAGCCCTGCATTGCAATTACAAATTAGACAACAGGAATATGTATTTTTTATTCCCTAACACAAAGCACTTCAGACTACTTTTGCTATTGTGGTTTCAAGAGATACAGTTGTTCTGCCATAGAATTAGTGATTATATTCTTATTCAGTAGCAATAATTATACAAATACTTACCCTGTTTCTGGATGGATCAGCAGAGAGCTCTGTTACCCACTGTGCTGGGGTTTTTTAAAGACAATCTCATTTTCACAAACTACTGCTTTGCAGTGTTGAACCATTTCAACTGCCACCATAGTACTCATAAATTAGAAACCCTTTTGCTTATGGAAATGGCTACACCAGTCCTGTAGAACTATGAAAACCCTCTATGAATATGATTATGACATTTATATGACACTTTTCGTCCAAAGAGACCCAAGAGCTCATTAGAGCTTGATTTACAAGCAATACATTGCATAGAAAGTACTTCATAAAGAATGAAAAAGAGACATGATAGTGTAAAATACAAGCATTTTCAGCTTGCTCAGCACAACAGTTTAGAGCAGAAAGTGAACAGCAAATAATGCTGCAGGGTTTTGTTGAAGTTGCCCAGATTAAACAATTGACTCACTGTTACATGAAACACACAGAATAGCTAAGAGTTAATAAAACTCCCTGCTTCACCCAAAAAGGACCTCTCTAAAAAGAACTCTCATCTCTTATCCTTGGCAATGAGGTGAATTTATTCCCCACAGGTCAGAGGAGCAGCACTGAGTCAGGGACACTGCTGCCTGTAGGATGGGTGACACTCACAGCCTCCCAGCCAGTGCTGGCAGTTTGGGGCTTTTTCCACTTCCTGAGCTAGACCTGACCTAACCCTGGGGCACAGAGCATCCCTCCTGGAACAAAAAAACCTGTACAGGGCTTAGAGATGGTGCTTCATGGATCTCATCCCACGTACCAGTGATCACATCTGCTTCCTCACTTCCAGCTTCATCTTTCCTAGAGCCCCCCAAAGGATGCCACGGACATCCTGTTGCCCTGGTTTTTGTAAGCCTTCTGTTTTTAACCTTGAAGTCAGATTTTTTTTTACACAGTTTCATGTAAATAATAGCCAGTGTTTACTTAACAGTATTTTATGTTTTTCATTCCTTTTGTAATAAGAAAGCTTTGATGAGCATCTTTCTTCTCCAGTGGGATTGAGAAGGAAGTGACATGTCCTCCAATCCCTTGTGGAGTTGGGATATGTATAAGAATGAGACAATGTAAACAATAAAGGTCTTTTCTTTCCTTTCTGCTAAACCAGGCAGGTGTAAAAGCCTCTTTATTGTGTCTCCGCAGACACAGACATCCAACATTTAATGTTGGCTGAACCATTCTGAGCCATATTAACAGCACTTTTCATACAAACAAACACAGTTTCTAATGCACAATGTGATACCTGTTCTCTCCTGTCTTCCCAAATCTGTGCCATAAAAACCTGAGGGGACCAGCCAGATCAGCACCTCTGTGCTAAGTGACAGTGCCAAATTTCTTACCAGCATCTGGGTTTGAGGTAAAGATGGTTCTGAATTTATTACTTCTTCACGTCAGGCCAGCCACCACATTTTCTCTATCTTCCTCACTTCTTTTTAGGTGATCACTCACCCATCTTATTTTTATGTGTTTTTCTTTAGCTCTTCAGCTACCTCAGTGCCCTCTGAACTATGAAGAGCTGCTGTAATTAAAATAACGCTGGATTTCTTGATGTTTTCATTTTAATATAGCTGCCAAACATTTTAGAGTGGAACTTAATTAAAATGTAAACAAAGCAGTACAGTCATCTAAGAGCTCAGACATAATTTCATTTATTTACACTCAACACAGAATTATTGCACATTAAGGATCAAGCGATCCTTAATGTGTTTATACTCTTACAAAATCAGCACTGAGCCACCTAGGAGCACAACTACAATATACCAAACTTTGCCATAAATATATCTTCAAAGTACTTCAGAATCTGGAATCTATTGATTCTTCCTTTTAGACTTTGATAGACAAGTTTCACGTTTAATTTTACACTCTTAGCAGTTAAAATAATCTTAACTTCTTGCTATAATGGTTTAAACTCTATAAATGAAGTAGATTTTCCAGTTAAATAACCTTGAACATTGCTGCTCAGAATTCACCACGAGATGCACGAAGCACAGCAGATGTTCATTAAATCTAATCAGTTGTATTTTAGCACAGTTTATAAAATATCTTGAATAATCTAAACAATCTAATAGGCAGCCTGAGCAGTGTCCACAAGGAATGGCTGTTAGATAAGCAAGTCAAAACGGAAATATGGCACAAACAAATCATTAAGATATTGCCATGATTGCAAGTTCTTAACATTTTCATATGTTTAAGATTTTAATCAGTATCCCTCTCTAGGGCAGCAGTGGTTGGAAGTAATAGTGTATTTTAAGAAGGTTAAAATATGGCAGCTATAAATATCATTTAATGAGAAAATAAAAATTGAATGGAACATATAAACCAACACCTTGCTAGAAATAAACAGTTTCCTAAACCCCAAATTTGTCACAACTGAAGCTTTTAAATTCTTCTAATGATGAAGAGATGGTAAGTTACTCCAAAAGGTTAAACTTTCCAAACAGATTGCAAATAACCACCCAAAGAATTCACTTCTTCAGTTTCTACTGGGGAAGAGTTGGGGAGGCTCAAACCAGCAAAATCATGTGTTACATTTGTAGGTGAATTGAAAAAAGCATTTGAAATTTTAAAGAATTTCTCTGTATGAACCCATTCCCCAACTCAGCTATCACAGCTCGATGTGCTCTTCCCCTCTACTAATAAAGACAGATATTGCTGGTTTTGAATTCCCTTATATGTGAGCCCACAGGTTCTATTTAAAGAGCTGACATTTAACTGTTTTACATCATCCTCTTCTGCAGCAGCAGTGTCCTAAGACACATGGAATAAGAGAAACACTCCTACTTTAACTTTAAATGACTTTGCTTTAAGAACTTTCCTTGCCCACAAAGTGACCTTGGCCTAATAAAGTAATTACCTCTCTCATTGAAAGAAATCTTAATAGCCATATAAAGTGTCCCTCTCCCTAAAATATAGGGGATCCCAAGTGCTGAAATGAATTTATTTAATGCTGTAATGCTTTATCAATATGTTCATTACAGTGATGCTGGTGAAGGCTATAGATTCTGGGAAGCACTGCTCAGAGATGTTCAGTTCCACATCAGCAGCGCTTAACAACTTTAAATCATCTCAAAAGCAGCTGATTTATGGGGCCAGCAGAGCTGCCATCTTTTCCCTTTCATGCTACAGCTATTTTACACTCCACTAATCCCCAAACATTAGGGAACGCGAAGGTAGGGGAGAGAAAACCCAAAGTGGGAGGAAACTTTTGTTCAGCCATAAGCTAACTTTATTATTTCAGATCAGGGATCAGGATTTTAGGGAAAATTTCACCTTTTTTATACTTGGAAGTCAGAAGGTATGAAGAAACATACTTATTTTTAAGGGGTATATGCAAAGTCTACTTCAAGTAGGAAAAATGGCCCAAAATTTTATTGCAAGCGTTCAGAACAGTTTAGCAAATTTTTGGATACAATCCCCTTTTTTGAGGGAAATGCATCCATGAAATCACATTCCAACTATCCCACGGAAACAAATCTGAATAATGCCAAGTTAAATATTCACACAGTTTTTTAAAACACGATGTTGCAATGAGCTGAACAATTCAGTGTGTCAGGAGATGGCAAAGTCGTTTCCTTACCTGCAGCAAACGCAGAGCACATGACAAAGAACATTCCAACTGCAATCCTCTTCAGCGAGGATGGGAGCAAGCCATTCCTCTTCAAAATGGGGTCCACCAGCTTATCTTTTAAGGGTATTAGGATCAGGATAAGCACTGCATCAAACATGGTCAGCCAGGCTGCTGGAAACTGAAAAGGGGAGATGACTCAAGTCAGCAATTTCATACCTAGGAGTTGATTTTTACTATTATTTTACCAGAAGAGATTTTGACCAAAGAGATTTTTGATCCAAAAGAAACCAGTGCACTGACAGACATTGTGAAAAGTCAAATAAGAGTGTTTAAAAGCTGAGGAAAATACTCAGCTGTGCATCATGCTCCTAAGGGTCCAGAGGCTGAGGTCACTGATCCCTAAAGGCACCACCTCAACCGCCTGGAATTTTTATACAATACTGATCTAATTTGCATTTTGACCAAAGAAAAGGCACTTCTCACTTGTTTTGCTCTGCTTACCGTGTGGATAGAGTTGGTGTCATTTGATATCTCAGGAATTTTCAGATGGAGACTTTGTAATACATACGTTGTCTGCATCTAGCATTAGGAAAGAGGAGTTGAGGTTACTTGGACAAGGAGGGCTGAGAGCAAGATATTTTTCATTTTATAGCAATTAACAAAGATTATACCAGAGGTGAAATGCCAACACAGCAAACTGAAAAGAATTATGGCTAGAACATTACAAGATTTTTTTAACCTTATAGTTATTTTTACTAAAAACACAAAGAATCATTCACGTGTCTTTGAAAACAATTTCTGCATAGCTTTTTTGCCCAAAATGTATTTGATATTCGGAATCATCTCAGTAAGACAGAAAATTTACATGAGGTCTAGATCACTCATCCTAACCTATGTGAAACAACTGCAAGACGAAACACGGCACAGTATTTAAAATATGGGATTTTGTACAACTGCAAGTCTTAACTACAATTGTCATGATTTTTTTTTCCCTATTTTGACTATTAAGTCAAAATAATATTGAATTTTGAATATTAAGTCAAAATATTATTTGAGAGTATTCTTACTAGTTGTTTTTTATCTCTCAACTTCAAGGTAAGTTTCATATTTGTGAGAGAACCCCCCAAAAAAGTTAAATTAGAAGTTATATAAAATATAACTAACCATTTGGAACTACTCACTTGAAAATACACTGTCCAGTAAGGTATTAAAGCCAGAAAGACAGGGATAATCTTGACAAGAGCTTTTACATCTTCTACTTTATCTTCTCTGAAGGGGCCCCCCCGAGACAGCTTGGCCATCTCAAAGAGGCTTTGCTTGCGAGGCTGGTGCAGCACTCCCTGGCCTTCACTTTGGAAAAGGATTTGAAATGTTTAGTTAAACATAACTGGCAGCCTTGTCTTCCTTATAAAAAGCTAAGGCATTTCCAAACTATGTCACTCGTGTAAGTTACAGCAACACAGCTGGGATCCCCAGCAGGTGGAAACATGAGAGGAAACCTGCTAGGAAGTTTCCTTATTTCCCATCCTCCCCACACACCCAGCCCTAAATAACTGGCAGAACTCAGAATAACCTGTATTTTGTGATATTGCTTGTGAAGTCATTGAATTGTTTGGCAATCTGAACACATGAAACCCCTCTGCAGAGGAGGCACCTGACATCTCTTACCAGTGATTAAATCCAACCACCAGTGTTCCATGGGCAGTTCTTAAGAGTGGAAAAGTTTGGGCTCCCCATGAAGCTACTTACAGCATTAAATGTAGGTGACAGTGCTTTTCAAACCAGAAGGCATCCACAAACACATCTAACAGAGAACAAAGTCAACTAATGCTTAGAAGCAGCACAGTCAGGTCACATTACACTTTCAGAAACTCTGAGCTGGCAGGACACAGAGCTCAGCTGACACCATGACCTGGCTGCAGGGACATCCAGTGATCTCAAAGTGTGCCTCTCTTCCATCCCTCAACTCCCACACAGTATCTCCAGGGCTCCAATTCTGCAGTTCTCATGGCAAACCTGCACATCCTCCCCCAGTCTCTGGTGTGAGTTACCACCAGCCAGCCTGAACTAAGGAGTTCCAGTCCTAGGCTGACTCTGAACTGAGCTCATCACAAACCTGTTTGCTGGATGTTCCCCGTGGGTCTTCTTGGAGCAGCAGGAATAGGTGAGAATTTTGAACATGTCTGTGAAGGCACTGCCATCGGGAGGTTTGGTGATGAAGAAGCTCTGCCCACACAGGAAAACCATGAATGAAATCCCGATGCAAACTGCTGGGATGCTGTATCCGATCACAAAGCTCACGTTCTGCTGGATGTATGCAATGCCTCCCAGAGAGAGGATAGCTCCCAGGTTAATGCTCCAATAAAACCAATTAAAAAATCTTCTTGTGGCTTCTGGACCCCGGTCTTTGACCTGGAGAAGATTATAAGCAAGTCATTCAGTTTCTGAAGAAAATAAGGCTAAAGAGAATTAGAATCTTTGAATTAGAATTCAAACAATGCACTGAAGAGTTCAGGTTTCATTTAGTCACTGAAATGATTTAAGTGTTTTGGGCTTCACATGGTATTTGATGCACTGACACCTTAGTGAGCTGCACCATGGTGTGAGGAACCTTCTAGAAGCTCAGCACTGGGATAAAAAAGCCACCCACTACTGAGACACAGCTTCCCCAGAGAGGCCATTATTATTTCTACTGCTCTGACTCTCATTGGGTCATTTCTCTACAGAAAGCTCCCTCAGATTAACATCCCATAGTTCACAGGAGTTTAAGTAACTATTTTTTTAGTAACAAAAAAGTTAAGCTACCTAAAAATTAATGCATTGCCACAATTGCTTCTTCTGACTGTTTACACATAACAGTTAACACTATTCCATTTCCTAAGCCTCAAATGAATATTTGATAATTAAACAGCAAATTTAAATTTTAACACCGTCCTAATGCCTCTCATCAGAATACAAATTGAAGACTTGTCATTCTGACCTTTTTAAAAAAATTTAATTAAATTTGGGTTGCCTGAGAATCACAAGGCCCCAGTAAATATTTATCCCTCTAAGTCAGTGCTGTTCATAGTGTTATTTTTCTGCTTGAAGCTCTCAGTGTCTCTCCAGTGAAAGTAAAGACATCCCTGGTTTATAGAACTACCCTGTACAGTTTTCACCATCACTCTTTATTATTGCCTACTCTAAGTTACCCCACATTTTGTAATTAAGTCCCAAGAATCCAGCATCACTCATAAGAGGTGATATAAGAGAAATTATGCAAATTAAAATTTGAAATACATTAAAAAGATCGAGTAGTCTGTGGAAGAATCCATAATACTTGATTTGTCAGTGGCTGATGACTGAAAGGCCATTAACAATCACTAGAAGTCAGTGCCATGCACCAGCCTTGCTGAGTCAGTTATTTTTCATTTGTAATTGCAAATTTCCCCTCCTCATTTGCCAGATCTTCAGAAGACCCATGTTTAGTTTGCAATATGAAAAGCAAGCTGTGTCTGGAAATGAGTTTTTAACACTGTCAGTTCTGATTAACAGCTTCAGGTTTCCTGGTGGTGCACAAACCCATCTGTATCATTCAGCCAAACCCAACAAAGGAAATAATAAAGTATAATATTTTAGTATAATAGATTAACCATCTATTCCTGTGCATGGTTAATAGCACTGTGAGGCATTCAGGTACCTCTGTTGGAATGTCACATACAATCCTGGAGACTAAACCCAAGGAATTCTCCCTCTCCAGCTTCAGCTTGGCACTCGTTTCCTAACTTTCATCAACTGTAGCAGTGTATCAATCTAGGAATTCCTTCTAAAGCCCAATGAGCAGCAGGATATTAGCAAACAATTACAGCTCCAACTTGTGTAAAGTGTTAGCAATCTGTTTGATGAAGTTTCCATTTCTTCATCAGAAAGTCTCAGTTCTCTTATTTCTGCAAGGAAGATGACTTCTCATCCTCCCTCCTACACATGACCTAGCTGACATCTCTACAAAGGAAAGCTGGGAGAAGAAAGCAAACTTTGATCCAGGTAAGAACAGGGAAGCACAGCACGAGGCTTCTGTCAGGCATCATCCCAGCCTCCGACCATTAGCTCCTGAGAAACTTCCTGAACCAAGGATGGCTTCTCTCTACTTAATCAATGCAGCAGCTCTCCTCTCCACAAACTTGTGTAACCTGCTCTGAACCCAGGTCAGCTTTCAGAATCCACAATATCCCGTGGCAAAGAGCTCCACAGGTAATTACACAGTGGGAAGAACTACCTCCACGTGCCTGCTTTGAACCTGCCCTGTCCGAGCCTTGCTCCTTTTTACTTGTTCCAGGAAACAAAAGAGACAGCTGAGCTCCATCCCATTGCTGCCTCTCTCCCCTGACCACTGCTGGCACAAACCACTGTCACATCTTCCTTTTTGCTGCTTTTCAGAGGTAGGAAATGTAGTCTGATTCATGATTCCTCACCTGGAAACTACTGACCATGTCTGTGGCCCTGGTCAGAAACTTCCTGCACCATCTCCAATGTCCTTTTTGTAACAGAGTGACCAAAAGGAAGGCAGTGCTCAAGGGACAGACACACATTTGCTTTTACAATGCAAAGAATCCATTCTCTCCTTCTTTATCAAAGTATATATTTGCACTAAAAATCACATCACGGATACGTCTGAAACGCCACTGTGGCATTTAACTGACAAACATTAATAACTGAATAAAAATCCCACTGAACCACCTGGTGGAATATCTTCTCAAAGACAAAGAACTACAGAGATGGCTTGTCAACACCAGGAAACACAGTGGAGTTAAAAGGCAATTCTGTCGTTCTTTTCAAACATCTCACTGGCTGCCCAGAGTATCAGCAATATTACATTTCCAGCAGAGCACTAGAAAGTTTCCCCTCCTGGCTGTTACCTGAGCTGTGTGACAGCACAAAACATCTTCATAACTAAACACTACATTTTAATAAGGAACTAAGAAGAAAACCATGTCATGATTTTATTATTTTACTTTTATCAAGCACAAGTTTTTTCCACATAACTGCAGGAGCTCTCCTTTCCCCCTTATGCTTGCATTATTTTCAATCACCCAAGCAGAAAGAAAAATCTATCACTCCCTCTGCTCAATTTCATCTCTGCTCAAGCATAGCAGCACTCTCCTTCCATCCCTTGTGCTACCAGCACCACCAGCTTCATTATATTCCTAAAATCCCACCACCAACTGCAGCAGGAAAAGGATGCACCTCAGTGGCACAGGTGCAGCACAGCCACTCTCAGCAGAGGACACACCAGCTGTGGCACTGCAATCCTCTAAACTCAGGATACAGGGCTCCCATCCTGCAATCAGAACAGAATTTTAAGCACAACTAAAACGAAGAATGGGAGGAAGAGTAACTGGATGGGTATTTACAAAGCCCAATGCAATGCCTGACAAATATGTGAGCGACAGCAGCTCCCACAGCACAGCTGTCCTGAGGCCCATGCTCAGACCTCATTCTGACGTAGAAGAAAGATGAGCACTTGCTCAATTGTCCCTCCCCTGGATTTTTCAACAACAGTGTCTTTCTTAGGAGATGATCCAAGTGCTAGCCCAAGCAGTTTGTACAGCCTGAAAACAACAATATGATACAGCTCAAATACTAAGATTCTATTAGATTCTTTTGATTTCTATGTAGAGTCAGGAGTCTAAACAAACATCGTTGCTTTTCCACGGTTCCTGTGTTTAGATGCTTTGCTTTGTCCCAAGGTAATTTCCTAGTCTCACAGGTTGGTTTCAGAGGACTGGCTATCCACAAGATTTGCTATTTTTGCTGCAGCTCGTGTCTGTCTGGTGCCCACCGTTCCACTGTGACATCTCATTTCTGTCACCACTTGCTAATAATCTCAAGTATTCCCTAAACCCCAGCGTTTCAGAGTTCCAGTACGTGTCTCACGTCACGACCGATCCAAAGCTGGGACCTTCCACTTGACTCACGTGAAAGGAACAAGATCATTGAAAAGTTCCTGGCCGTAGCAGTTTTCATTTGTTCCTGCAATCAACTGACAGTCACAAGCAACAAATGTAACAAAAAGCCCCAAACTCATCCCAGTCAGCTCTGTGAGCAACCACACAACAGAGCAAGGACGAAACACACAACCTTGACCTACAAAAGAAGGTACAATGACAGGAGTTCTGTGCAGTCAAATTTACAGAATCCTGATTAATCCAGCACTGCAGACACCATTTATTCTTTGAGATCATCTGCGAGAGCTCGGTAGCTGAGCTACACAGTATTACTCAGCTGCTACATAATTTCAAATTCTTATATTACATTTGACAAGTCCACATACAAAGTCTGTTTCCTCTCCCATCTGTTATTACCGGCCTTGTGAAAGCCACAACTTGTTTCAAACTGTTCTCTGCAGAGCCCTCGAGGTCCACAAGCTCATAAGAAGTTCGACAGCAGCAAGAGCAAAATAAATTGCAGTTAGGGACCTTAAAATCTTTATACGTGGTTCCCCATCCTTATCCAAAGGCTGGAAAATCTAAGCTCTACAAATAAATAAAGGCTGAAAATCACTCTAAAGCCATCTTTACAGCAGCAATTTCCAACAGCAACTGTAAAAGAACAATTTTAGCAGAGCTAGAAGGTCCCTGGCAGTTATGGCCTGATGGATTTATTGGCTATGAAGGCAGTTCAGAGGGAAGCCAGGGTGTAGGTGAAACCGGGCACCTCTCATCACTCTAACCCTGACAGACATCCAGCTATAATTAGAACAGTGATTATGGCTGATGCTAGATTAGGATTCTGCTGCTATTCTGGCTTCAGTGTTGAAGCTGAACCAGCTTTCACAATAATGCCCAACAGTCCTATTGTTTCCTAACTACAGAAAGTCACCAACTGCTCCATGGAACAGGAAGTGACAGCAAAACACTCGCACTTGAAAGGGGAACTGGAAAGTGCCAGGTTATAGGATCACATGATTAGAGACACTATTCTGAGAACCATCAGCTCAGATTTAGAGCAGCAGGATGGATCAGTGTGCAACTTTCAGAAAAACAGCTCATTTAAAAACACAGTTGGGAAAAGCTGGTCTGTCCCAACGTTGCAGGAAATTTTCTTGCTCAGCTGACTGGTGGAAGTTACTCAATACTAACTCCACTGGGTCCTTTTAACAGCACTCCTAAAAGCATGCATTTAACAGAAAGGTAGAAACCACATCTTCCAAATTCAGAGAAGAATAAGGATTGCAATTCAGTTTCCGATTTCCCACAAAGTGTTTATGCTAAATAAAAAAACCTCTCATTATATTAGAGCTCTCCACCCAAATTCTATACACACATTAAAGCTGAAAAATTCACATGGTAATTTTTATGAGCTCTGCAATGAAATGTAATTAACATTTTAGTTGATTTAGTTAATCACCTTTAGAAAGGTGATTGTGCCAACTAAAGTACATGATACAGAATTTATCCTTTCCTTTGTTTGGTACCTAGGGGAAAGAGGACAGATCTTATCAGCACACATCCAGCCAAAACATGTTTGCATTGTGCTCTGGCCTCCCAAGAACGTGGCTCTGGGAGACAGATGTTATTCTCCAATATAGATACAGATATACACACATCTCCCCAGCAGTGTTCTACATTCCTGGGCAGGGAGAAGGCACCCAAGAGGGCCCCAAACTGCACACCAAGGTAAGTGGCATGCTGTAATATATTTAAGAAGAGATAAGCCAGAAAAAGAGAGAAGGGGAAAAATTCAATCCTCGGCAGAGCTCCACTGATTATTATGGCCCAGAAAGGAGTATTTCTTTTGCTTCCCCCTATATAAATCACTGTGAATTATCTGCAAACCCAGCCAAAAACTGCCTTCCTTGAAATCCTGGGGGGAAAGCCTTTACAAAATCCAGCTACAACAGCTACACTTCCATTGGCAATGGCTCTTCTTTTGCCCTGTTCCTGCCATCATATATCTCTCATATTTAACTTTCATAAAGCGTTCTGGGGATAAGCAGTCAGTTTTGAAAAACACCTTACAAGATAAAGTCATATTAAAGCTATTTCACTTGATGGGCTCAGGCTGGCTTAAACAGAACTAATGCGCTGGGGAGGCACAGTCCTGGGCTATAATAATGTTTTACATTTATATACTGCTTCTCACCCAGAACTCCAGAATTTAGAATACACAAAATGCCAAAGAATGACAAATACAAACTGCACAACAGAGAACAGAGGTATGTTTGGCAGTGATACTGTGGTAGATCCTCCCTCTTACAAAGAATTCATGGCATTTCTGATACCTGCTCTAACCAGAACTCAGTGAGCCAGTAAACAGACATGCAGCTGGGTTTTCAGTTTAGTTAGAAAAGCTGCTCAGTACCTGAACACCTGAAATTCTCAATTTGTAGAGCAGAAAGTACATTTCAGCATCCACAGCCAGCACACCACCTTAGCATAGGACTGTGAAAAATGTTCATGGAACAGTTCATTCCAGTTGCTACTGAAGTCTTAAGTTGCCTCTCAGATGTTTTCTGTAAGGCCACTCGGTTCTGCAGCGATGACCCAATGAATGATATCACTGTAGTGGATCTAGATAAGGTCACCTGACAGATCATGTCCTTATGGGAACAGCCCAGGTGATGTTTCCCACGTTGGGAGCAACTTCCACCCATCATGTGATGCAGCATTAGCCTGCACAAAAATATCACTCGAGGGCAACTGCAGTGCTCAAATACCTAAAGCATAAAAACTGCTTGTTCTGTAGCCTTCGTTTATCACAGGACGGTAAAAGCCTCTGACACTGCCTTAGAAGGCCCATGTCACCCTTGTCAAAGCTAAAATGTGTATCCTGTACTTCATCTGATGAGCTCTGATGTCAAATTAACTGGGTACAAACTCACACGGGAGGATAATTACCAGTCCACTTAATGGCCAGTAAGTATTCAACCCAAGTCCTCAAGATGGTGACAGCTTAGCCAGGAAGCCAAAGGTCACAAGGGATCTGACACCCCACAGGCACCAAAATTTTATCGAAGAGGGCACAACTTAAAAGCTTGCATTACATAGGAAACAGAGCGGGATGATCTGATACCCTCCAAGGCTGAACACCTAGAGAGATCAGCCAGCCGGGCACTGTCCACCCCACCAAGGCAAGCCCCTCTGCCACCCCTGGGGCACCCACCAGCGCTTCAGCAGCTGCCGGACAATACTTGACCTGGTCTGCCCCGAACGGGGTGATGTTGGCCTTGACCGAGCCGACGCCCAGCCCCACGAGGACCAGTCCCACGAAGGTGGCGGTGGCACAGTAGCGGGTGGCTCCCACCTGGGAGCAGGGCGCCAGGGTGGCGTTGGCCGCCGGCGAGGAGCAGTTCTCCACGGGGAACAGGGGGATGTCCCCGCAGAGGCCCTGGCGGGTGTGCGGCGCGGCGATGACGGGGAAGGCCAGCATGCCCAGCAGGTACAGCGTCATGCTGAGCAGGATGGTGCCGAACTTGCCCAGCAGGGCGTCAGCCAACCAGCCCCCGAACGGCGACACCAGGTAGGTGATGCCCATGAAGAGCAGCAGCGCCTGGCTGGCCTGGGCGCCCTCCCAGCCATAGGGCGGCCCGTTGAGGAACAGCACCAGGTTGGAGGTGATGCCGTAGAAGGCCACCCGCTCCAGCAGCTCGGCCAGCAGCACGGCG
>VYXC01003456.1:798668-869323 GCA_013397175.1 Platysteira castanea | reverse complement strand
GGCAGCGGCAGCCGCGGGTCCCCAGAGCGCTGCGCTCGGGGCACTTGGCTGGCGGAGGAGCGGCCGCTCCCGCGGGGTGCCCCGGATCCCTCGCCAGCCGCCCCTCGCAGCCTGGCACAGCCCATGGCGGTCAGTGGTTTCCCGAGGCTGCCGCCCTGGGGAATGGCCAGCGTGGGACAGACGGCAGCGTGAAAGGCAGGAGGGAGCTCCCGGAGCAGGGTCTGTGCCGGGGCCGTGCCGCAGCAGCAGCTGGGCAAGAGCCGCTCCAGTGGTTGCCCTTGCTGGGGGGTTCAACATGCGGCTGTCGTGGGGATGACGGACACGGGTCTGCAGTGCTGGGAAGCTGCGCGGGCTAACAGAACCGCAGAAATATTCCTCGTGTCCCCATTTAACTTCTTCTGTGACGTGGAAAAAGGACGTGGCTGACAGCATTGCTGAGGGCTTCGCTGTGCATGTGAGCTGTAAAAAAAAAAAGTCACTGTAAAAATGGAACAATTTCCCAGTGGTTTTGTCCTCTTGAGGCCCAAAATAACGATTTGGTTTCATCTCATCTAAAAGTCATCCACAGTTTAGTTGCTTATCTGAGGATGAATCTCTTGGGATAGCCTTCTGCAATTACTGGTTTTCCCCGCACTTGATCTGTGTATTATCTCGTGTAATGTTTATGCATAAAAACATCCTCAGACATTAGGTTTTCACACTGCTTGTTTCGTACCAAGTGCAGCCTTAGACTTCTGCAGGGCTACTCCATTGTACAAGGTACTGGTAGAACATATCTGCTGGTCCTGTCAGTCACCCAGGCACTGAAGAGATAAAGCAAGGGGAGCATAAAGACCAGAGAAAGCTGAACGTTTTGGTATTTTAAAACAATAATCGTTACTCAAATTTTGAGACAAAACAAGTAAATTCTTATGTTTTTCTATATATATACGTATTTTTATGCCTGTACGTATCAGCAGAGTTCCTGTGTGGTGGTTTCTGTGGCATTCTGCATTTCCTTTCATATCTTACCCTTTGCTCTCATTGGATAATACAAAACTGTTTATTCTTGGGGACATCAGTGCTCATTTTTCCTCTGTAAGGTTATTTACTCTACCTTTACAAGTGAAATATTTACTTACCTTCTCCAGTTCCACTTTGAGGAAAGTCAGACAAACATTTAGACTGTGGAGCCATTCAGAGCCAATCTAGTGCAAAGCAGGTTTTGCATTGTTTCTAGTTAAAATAAGTCTGAATAAGCCAGACAAACAAACCTTCACATATTACATCAAGCTGTCTTTTAGTTACACTGAGATTAATAGTGAATATGTGAGCCCACTGCCCTGAGGTACAGCCCTTAGCAAGGTGCCTTTACCTGAGTCATGGCAAGCAGCAATTTTGGTGGCTCCAGCTGGGACACGTGATGGTGGCCTAAAATAACGAGTTTTAGGATGAAAGAGCAGGGATTTGGGTGAGCTGCAGCAGCCCAGCTGACAGCTGGTTTAATGTCACCATGCTAATGCAGTCCCTTGCAGCTGTGTGAGCTCATCTCCAGTGACCTGTGCCGAGCACAGCACCCCGCTGCAGCATCCTCTTGCTTCCCAGGAGCACCTTACACAAAGTGCAGGAATTCCTTACACAAAGTGGGCGCTGTTTTCTCGTGCACAGAGACCTTCAAACAGAAAGAAAATAGTGAAAGATAAACTTAATTCACGCTCACAATAAAGCTGGGTAAAGGATTCTAACAGAAGTAGTGTTTGAGAGTTAGTAACTTGTGTCGTGTTCAGCTCCTGTCTTATCACCTGCTGTAAATGTTACTTATTGAAATAATATAAATGAGCCTGCTCAGGGAAAGAAAACAATTCTGATTACGGAAAAAGTAAAGAGTATTAGCTAGCAATTAAGTTCATCTTCCTGACTAAAAGGTTAGTCAGGTCATGACTAAAGCCATCCTGTGCAGGTATTTCCATCCAACACTGGTTTTCTGAAGACTTCATGCCATTAAAAAAGCCCCCACAAAACCTATATGTGTGGCCAAAGGCTTGGGCATGTCACTTTTAACACTAATCTGCCACACTTGAGGTTACTTATGCCTGGTAAACTTTGTATTGTGTATGTTAAAACACATAAAGTACATATTCCAGTTAATATTTGGCTACAGTTGTATCTGCGTACGAGCTTAGGAATTTATTTGTTCAATTTTTTTTTTAATATTGAACTTTTGGTTAAATATAAATGAAACAATGACATTGTCTCCGGGCTGAGCACTTGCCAGCATAGATTAATTTTATGGCTTAATATCACAGTGTATACTCTGTTTATGATATTACAGCTCTTCCAATAACTGCTTCATCTTTTCATAAATAAGATACTAATTTCCTGAGTTTAAAGTAAGTGGTGACAAAGGTACCAGAATCTAATTTGGCTAAAAATCAACTTGCTAAAACAAGTGGTATAATGAATGTGCTGTGGGGTTTATTCCTATTGGTGTGCATAATCTTTAATCACTTTAAAAAATATGAGCAATGAATAAAGAATACAACACTAAGCAAAAGTCTTTGCTTAGGCTACCATTGTTCAGTCTTAGAAATGAGATCAAAGAGGTGTCACAAAAGAAAAGAAATTAATCTTCCCTGCCCCTTGAAATGTTTTGTTCATCTTTTATTACTTGGTAGTAAGGAGGAATAGAAATCTGGAATTAATAGGTTAATTAGAAAGATTTAGATTAAGTATTTTGCCAATATGCAAACATTTTCCAGAGAGGGAGAAATTGTTTTGGCTCTTATTAGCTGGCCAGTTGAGACAGCCATTCTGTAAATCTCCAGGTAATCAACTGCGAGAGAATTAAAAACACAAATTCAGTGACGCTTATCATTGCTCTGGACGATTGGTTTTTAGCTTAGACATTTACTGGAGTAATTCTGAGCCCGAACATTTCGTCTCACCCAGTCTGCCAGTGCTGCACTGCCAGGGCAGGGAATGCTCCTGTCCTCGTGGCAGGTGTGGGAGCTCCTGCAGTGCCCTGCCTGGGTTTGCTCGGGTGCTGGGACATCCCTGTGTGTCTGGGAAAACAAAATAAAGGACACTCTCACACCTGCCAGGTTCAGCAGAAAGGAGGGAAAAGAGAGACTTTATTTACATCTGTCACATCTTATACAATTCCCAACTCCACAAGGGATTGGAGGACATGTCACTTCCTTCTCAATCCCACTGGAGAAAAAAGATGCTCATCAAAGTTCTCTTATCACAAAAGGAATGAAAAACAGAAAACACCGTTAAGTAAACATTGGCCATTATTTACATGAAACAGTGAGGAAGAATTCCGACTCCAAGGTTCAAACAGAAGGCTTTAGCAAAAACCAGGGCAGCCCCTGCTGGCTCTGCAGGGCCCTTCCCAGAGCAGGAGCTGCAGGGCAGGTGCTCACCCCCTTTGCAGGAGATGCCCTCGTTCCCATGGCCTGCCCTCGGTGCTGCTGCTCCCCAGAGAGGTCTGCACTGCAGGAACTGTTTGTAACTCAGGTTTGAGCTTTGCAGAGTTCTTTGTTCCTTCCAAAGCTCCGTTACCATCTTCAGAGCACAGAGACAGTAGGAGCTGGTCCCCATCTTTGCTCACACTTTTAATTTCTGGGATTCACAGTGAGTTTTATTCATGCTTCATTCGTGCCAATACAATTTGTCTGTGTTGTTTCAAGGAGAAGTTTGAGAGGGAAATAAAATGAGGGACGTGTTGTTTTAACGAGTATGAAAAAATAAGATGATTTACAAAGAAAACAGAAGATCAAGCAGGGTTTCAGCTTGTGTAGTTTGATGAGTTTCAGTGGGAATTGTTGTGTTCAGGTCTGGCCAAGTTTGTAAGAGGCAGTGGAATGACTCTGCTCACTTTAACAAGCTTTGAATTGTGCCATATACATTTAACAGTAGCTGGTGCACAGCTGCTGTGCAGAACAGACAGCTGAGGGAAAGAGATAATTAATATTTTTGGATGAAGCCTATTTTGTGCCATTCAAGAAGTGTCAGTGTATCCACCTACCAGGAACTTTTTGGAAATCAAACATTCTTTGTCTGCAAGGAATTCCATTAAATCAGTATCAGTTGAAATTTAGAACATAAATGTTTCTGAGAGGAAGACACCACAGAATACAGAGCACGTTTCACAACCATGTAATACCTTAGAAGTAAGCACAATTTGAACTCCGGTGCCTTCTCATCAGCCAGGCTGTGTTTGGAACTCTAAAACTGTTTCCTTATATAAAAAAAAAAACCTGTGAACTGCAGATTCGTGTTGAGGGAGGGAAGACTGCTAGCCAGGAAAAGTGAGAAGTAGTGATCAGTAATGTAGGGAATAAAAAATTAAACATTGTAAAACATCACTTGGTATTTCAGAGATGCGTCAGAGAAAAATGTTTTTTCTATAGAAATCTCTAAGTGAAAATGAGTCAGGAAAGGGTGGTACCTTTTAGCAGGATCTCTCTGCACACAGAATAGATCCAGAGAACACACATTTAAAAGTTTCACTTATAAGCTGTGTGATTTCCAAAGTGCATAAAAGATATACCAAACAAAAGAGAAATTCATTTCCGGAATACTAAAATGTGTGGGACTGGGAAATAGTTTGTCCAATATTCAGATGTGTATAAATATCACAGTGTAAGCAGTGACCAGTATCATGAACTTTAAAAATGCTCTTTCATGTTTATTGAATGGCCAAAGTTCTCCCTGATGGTTTCTGCCTGGGAAAACACCCAAAATCTGGGATCTGACAGCTCAACTCCATTTTAGAAATAATAATTCTCCCCAAGTCGTGGCGTTGGCTTCCACGAGAGTTTCAGTAGAAGAGAAACATAGGGCAAGGCAAATTCTAGGTCCAAGCAATAATCACTGTTAGTTAAGACACTTGGAAATTTATCTCCTATATTAAGAACTGCAATAGAGAGAAAATGTAGCCTTGAGATTTGGCATTTTCAGTGTTGCCTTTGATTCCCAGACAGCGGGAGCTGCGTTAATTTTTATTTTTCACTCAGAAAGTATTTGTTTATGAAATGGCAAAATAATGTGAATACAGAGCTGCCAGGAGGAGAAAAGATATGGATAATGTGTCTCTTCTGTTTTGGCTTCATCCAGGGACATCTGTGACTTTATAGACAGATCAGTCTTCCAAAAAAATCTCCTGCAATAACTCTCTAATCAGGTTCCTTGGTAACAGCATGTGTGAAAATCACAGTCTGCTTTTTTTGGTTATAAAGTTGAAAAGTCATATAGAAAATATGAAAATATCACTGTAAATTTCAGTGCTTAAATACTACCTAATAACTCTGCTTCTACACACATGCATTTCCATAGATGCAGAATTTGAAGCCTGTGACTAACGATATCAAACTCAATGGAATGTTTAGGGGATTAAGGCCTCTTTAAATCTGGGATTTTGACTTATTTTGGGAATATTTGGTAATTTTTCCTTCTAAAGATGCAGATTTTTTTACGTGCTCCTGAGTAGAATAAAAATCTGTAAAAAAAATAATTTTGATGCAGTAGAGGTAATGCCCAGTTTGTGGCTCGAGGGAGTCCCTCTCTATTTACTGCAGAAACAGCTCTCCCTCCCCAGTGAGATCTGGGAACTGAGGAGGAAAAGTAGTCATCCCTAGTATATTTTAAAAAAAAAGACCCTTTTGACTGGAATTCCTGGCTGAGTTTCTTGATTCCTGATGTCCTGAGAGAGTTATTTTCAAATTAATCGTAATATGCAAACATATTGCTGGTACATGATAGTGATTTATGGTAATTGGTACACTGATGGGAAAAAACCCTTTTAGACTATTTAAGGAGCACCTGTGAAATTATGGAATGCATGCACGAGCATCCCAAGTATTTGCCCGAGAGATTTTCTTTGCACAGCTGGGAGATTTGGGCACCATTATTTAGATATAAATTGAGAACCTCTGTCAAGAGGAAGGCGGGAACTTGGAACCAATTCATGGGGCAACTGGTGTTAATGATTGCTCGACTGTGTAAATAAGGAGCTTAAAATGTGGCTGTGTCTTATTGTTTATTGGTATTTATTATAATTTATTGGTCTTGTTTCGAACAGTGGAATTAAAATTAAAAGGAGTTTCTTTTTGGGATAAGGAAGAAATCCAGCACCATATGCTGTGCCAATGGAGCTCTCTCTGATTTAGTGCTAATACATTCCTTGCAAGGCCTGCAGACATTTTACAGCACTTTTAGCACCAATTTCTGCAGTGATGACGAACTTCTGCAGGATTGAAAATTACATTTCTTGGGAGGCTATGAAATAATCAGGAAATGAAAACCGACATTATCCGGGAAGCCGATGAGTTAGCAGGATTTTAATGCCAGAACAATTAATACACGATGAGAAATAAATCAACTGGAACAATATGGAAGAAGCAGAAGACATTCTCGTGGTGTTTTTATGATGGTGAAGATGGAAACACTCCATGGCAGCAGACACAGTGTGCTCGTTTCTATCCAAACACAGATTTTCCCCTGTATGTTTTTTGGCTGATGTTCTCGGGAACATTGATAACTGGTTCTGGTTTCAGTGAGAGGAGTAAAGCTGTCTGTAATCAATCAGTTTCTTCACTTTGGCAGTCTTTGCATCCATGTTTTTAACATGAGGAACCATTGAATATAAAGATGAAGGGGTAAGCTGACACTAAGGGGGGTTGTTGTTGGATTTGGGGTTTATTTTTGTTTTGGGCAACTGAGATTTTTAAAACAGGCTGTGAAGGTATTTGTATCATTACTTCTGTGTAGTTTTTTGCTTGTACTTCAATTATCCTTTGCCTGGTTTATAAATGGGTGAGCTAAGACAAGAAGCAACTGAGCCCACAGTCAAACAGAAAGGAAACACAATTCAACTCTCTGGGTTTCTTGATGTATTAATTTTTGATGATCTGTATTTTTAGTAGCATGGACATATCTGTGCTTTCTTCACCTGCTGTCCTTTCTCCAGAACAAGGCTTGAGAATCTCTAAGAGCAAGGTCTGACACGCTCACTTCAGGAGGGTTTCAGCACAAGAAGTTGAAGCTTAGTCAGGAGGGCTCCTGGTTCATTTCTGCTGATTTTCAGAGGTTACATTGCTAAGGCTTGGGCCAGGGAGTGTTTCATGGCTCAGAAATGTGCCTGTGGCTTCACAGTGGTGAAGGTAAGCAGGAGAAACACAGCCTTGTAAATAACTCCTGGTTGCTTGAACAAAAACGGCACAAAGCTGAATGTCAGAGCAAAGTTTGTTAAGGAAAATCATTTTGATTAAGCTTAGTTAATATCCTGCTGTGCCTATAGCATTAATAGTGACTTCTGTATTCCTTTTCTGTTTGTTCCAATCATGAAGGAATCATCTACATGCTGCGGGTCATACCTGTGTTCTTAAAGATGCTTTCATGTATGAAAGTCCAAGTGAAATAGCAAATCTGACCTCCACAGACAAGTTTGATGCAGCCCTGGCCATTCACCTTTACAAAGGAGGCAGACTTTTACAAGGTAATCCTCTTTCTGCTGTGCAATAAAAATACCTCTAAAAAAAGTACTGCAAGGGAAGAGAATGAATTCTAACTGTTACAAGTGGCTATAAATGCATTAACCCACACAGAACTCCCTTATTCTGTTTATCCACTTCAGCAAACATTCACAAATGCTAAAAATCTCTCTCAATGGGAGATCTGATAGGGAGAGGAGAGAACTAAATAAATGTACTTTTAAACCACTTAGTGCTTTTCATAATTAAGTACTTTAACTGCATCAAGGTAAGAGCATTACATTAACATCAGGATCCTTTCACCAAATGGGTTTTTTCAGAGGACAAAGGCTTGGCTCAGTAGAGCTGGGGTCGAATAGAAGAAAGCAGAGGGGCTAATTTGATTTCTCTGCTCAAAAATGAGTCAGGGTTTTTCGTCATGAAGTGACATTCCTGTCGTTCCTGTCAGCTAAGCTAGAGGAGACAGGATGTTATCAGACAAATAATAAAATTTTCTATTCTCTGCAGCCACGTAGAACAAAATGTTAGCCTGCCACTAATGACACACTAGAAGCACTGGCCTTCAAAATTGCAGGCACTGCCACCCACTGAAATTGCAAGTGTGCATCTGTTTTTGAGACCACCTTTGTATTATATAAATCTGTTTGCTGGAATAAAGGCACTTAATTTCATACCTGGATCAGATCTCAGGGTGAGTTCTGTTGTGCTGGTTTGCAGACTTCAGGAGTGCCCCCCCAGTTTGTTGTGGTGGCTTTGCAGAAAGCCAGAATTATGATGTCTGGTGTGCCCGGGTTTCCTTTGTTCCCAAGGAGCTCTGATTTCAGTAGGGACCTAAAATACAAATACAAAATAAGTCTCTAAAATGAGCCCTGCTAACACACGAATTAAGACTTGTTGGAATATAGAGATGATTGGTTTTTTGACAAGACCTTGAATTGTTTTGGAAGAGGCTTATGGAAAGTCTGAGAACCATCTCTTCTTTAGGGGGGAGGATTTGCTGAGGAACAAAAGACAAAGTTGAATTTTAACAGTTTATTGGAGTTGAACTTGCATGGCAATGCCCAAATGCTGCTGCTATTAGCTTTTCAAAATCCCAAGTGACTGAAAAGCCTGATGCTTTACAAAAGCTCAGTAATTTAAACAAATCAGCCATGCTGTTCTAAAAAGCATCTGCAGTAACTGAAAGAAAAATCAACTAAAAATCTGCGAAAGGCAAGACAGTAACAGTGAGATTGCTGAGATGATCACAGTCAAAGTGTAAAAGTTATTGCAGATTTTTGGAGGAAAGAAGTGGTTCAGAGGACATTCCACTCCTGGAACATTTAGAAATGTAGTGATTACACTCCCCCTGCTATTGCTGCCACAAACCCCATCCTCAGCCTGGAAGGTTTGTTTACATGAGCAACACCTGGAATAGATGGCACAATAATTATTGACTTTTTAAATTTATTGAAGAGGTGATAGATATTTTATATGGTATTACAGACACTCTGTCTCTTGAAGATTAGAGACAGGGGTGCTTTGATAGTGCACGTTAATTCCCTTCACCTGCAAACATCAGAGTATGATACCAACAGATGCCCAGGAAATTCTCCAAGTAGCCAGGATGGTAATTAGTCCTTCATTCTTTCTGCTTGCTCTCTCATTTAGTAATGAGGAAATTAGCAATGCTAATAAATCCTGATCTTACAGCTCACTTACCTTTCAAAGATAAATGTGAAATACAGAGTACATTTTCTGTCTTTATCAGCATCCCTTGTTCCCCATTTGGTTTGATGCCCTGTGGAAGTGCATAGTTATTGTGTGGGGGGTTCCAGGGCCAAAAAAATAAAAATTCAAGTTTCTCCAGGTTTCCTTTTCAAGGATTTTTGCTCAGCTCTGTGGTTCAGTATTATCAATGTACTTCTTCACTCCTAGTCATTACCTCGACTTGTTGGCCAGTTCCTCACTGCAGTCCTTGCTTTGCAGGTAGCAGAATTCCTTTTGGAATCATCTTTGGTGGGACAGATGTAAATGAAGATATCAAGTGTAAGGAGAAACGCCAGGTAATGGGAGCAGTGCTAGAGGAAGCCAGGTAAGAGCACGTGTGGAGGATTTATGGCAGGAAATTGCATTTTTGTAACGGCAGAACTTTTAGGAAGTGATGACCAGGGACTATTTCCAGGGTGTTTTAAAGTCTGAAAAAGTTCTAGTGGCATGTCAGTGTAGTCACCAGTGTAGTACAAGAACTGATCATAAACCAGAGGAAATTACTAAAAACCAAAAGGATTTTTGAGCATTTTTCATCGTTTCAACATCCCCAGAGAACAAGTTTTCTCCTGAGCAGTCCAAAGGTTTGTTGACCAAAGCAGAGTTTGATCGTGGCCACGGTGGGTGAGGAAACCTTTTTCTTGCTGGGAGCAGCAGCTCAGAGCAGGATGGATTTGGGGTCAGGCAGAACCTGCAGCAGGCTTCTCTCTCCTCGTTTTATCTTTGCTGATAGCACTCCACGTTCCAGCTATTTTGGGCTCACTTAACCCTGGCAGGGATGTGCTGCTCTGTCTGTAATCCCCTGTAAATTGTGCTAGGCAAACAGATTTTTAAAGACAGAGCTTAATCACGCTCACTGAAAAATCATTAGGACGTGTTCTTACATCTCAGTGCCACTTGGAGTTGAAAGCAACTTAAGGTCCCACTCAAGAAAAAATTTATATACCTGTTTACTTTTGTTATCAAATAATCAGGGGTTTTTCTTCAAACAGGCCTGAAGGAGAAGAAAAAGATATTGAATGTGTCAGATAAATGTCAGCACTGTGCAAAATGAGAAATACATAAAACCAGAATCTGAGTGTGTCCATTTGATCCATCTCTGTTTAAAATAGTTTGTCACAGGTACAGCTAATACAGATAATACAAAACTGTGCTTTACTGAAGGTTTTTTAATGGTATTAGGTTGGAAACCTGAAGTATACATTAATAGCTTGAATTATCTATGATATTTCAAAATATATTACTGCATCCTCACACAGTTTACAATATTTTCTCTGCTACAGGAAAAGTTTTCTAGAATTTATTCTGAATGTCCCTCTTCTCCAGTAGCATCACTGGTGTTATTCATTGCGTAGTTATTAAAAGAAACATTGATTTATTTTTTTCTTTATTGATTGCAGGGTTCTAAGCAGAAAACATCATGAATTGTAGATTACTTGTCCAGTACAATATACCACCACATTCCATAAAACAAAGTATTGAACACTGTCTGGCCTTATGAGTGTTTCATTTTTAATCAAATTCCTCTAAATGGTGCTTGTACTCCTCTAGGGTATTTTTTTTTCTATTGAACAGTATTTTGTAGACTTAGAAGCAACATCTTTTTATGCTTGTTAATGTGATGTATTGAAAGCATAATTGCAAAATCTGGGAAGGGAGCATGTGCAACTTGACAAAACAAGCATTTGCAAAGGCTTTAATAACCTTAAAGCTGTCAAGTTGTGTGTGTGAAATTCATTGTGGTACCATAAAGCAGATCCTGCAAAGCAAATGTAAGGGAAGAAGGTTTGTTGCAACAAACAAAAGTAGGAGTTATAATCCAGCATTTATGGGAATTCTGATGAATGATGGTGATTTCATGCCCTCAAATCATAACATCTGCAGTGGAGAAGCACTGTTCTGCCTGTGACTGTGTTGTGCTTTATCTCGAGCCTTTAAGGTGTCTGAGCGTTGGCTCAGGACAGAAACATTTCAGAAATTACATGGAAAAGAAACCCTGAATCACTGGTGCAATGTGGGATGACCTCTCTTTCATATTCAGCATCTCTAGAAGTAATTAAAGAAGGAATTTTGCTAAGCAGAGCTATCTCATGTGAAGGAGGCATTCCAGCATTCTTTCCCACAGGACTGAGACTCCCCAGAAAGGGCCCCATTTGTGGGTGCACTCAACTCTGCAGTTCCATTTAAGAACATCCAAAGTGTGTGTTTATGTCCTGTTACAACTTAAAAGCTACATTAAAACCCAGCATGTTCTGGAGATCTCTTCTGGACAGGGATTCCTTATTAACACTCTATAAAAATATCTCATGGGGCCTTTCACAGGGTCCCAGTTAGAATAACTTCTTTATCAAGTATGTAAAAAAATACCTCCCAGGGCCTCTCACCAAGGTCCCAGTCAGAATAACTTGTTTATCAAGTATGTTTGGAAATCAGCCTTCTGCTGGCTGTGATGGGACACCCAAAACCCAAACCTGTTCCTCTCCGTGCTGCCTTTCAGTGGCCTCTGCTGTCACCTCTGCTATGGGCAGTGACACTGCACACATTTCTCAAAGAGCCAACTTTGTCACTCACAGACAGCTTTGGCTGCTGAGAAGCAAGGTGAGAGCACTGGGGAAAGGTTTAAAATCCCTCTCTATTTGAATTAAACTGGGCTGCACACTGGGTGTTGTCAAAGCACAGCTCGGGATGAGGAGCCCTCAGCCCCCTCCTGGGTCTGGGCTGGCTGTGGAGGGCTCTGCAGCTGCAGGAGGTGCCAGATGTGCAGCAGCCTGGGCAAACTGGCAGCTGTTCCCGTTATTTGGGGTTTCTCTTACTCTGAGAAATCCTCACTTCACCTTCCCAAGAGCTCCGAGTTGTAAAGCCTGAGGAGCTGCCCTTGGTTTAAGCACGATTTTCTGCTGGAACAAGTGAAAGCCTGCTTTCTCTTTCATCTGGGATCAGTTCTGTAAGCCTCTGATCTTAGCTCTTATCAAGATTTTTTCTGAAGCACTTTTTTTTTTATGTTCAAACACTTTAAGCAGATGATCCCAACTATTTCTGTCCATTTCCCCAGGTTTGCAGTGGCTTTCACAGTGGAGATGAAGGAGCTGGCAGCAGCACAGTGGGTATGTTTGTGGTGGTCATGATTACAGTATTAGCAACTCTGCATCCTCCTAAAATGTTCTCTAAATCATGCTAGAGAATTGCAATAATCCTCATCGTCCCCAGTCCTGCTTTTCCTTTCAGAGGAAGCATTTCATGTTTAGGAGCTGCAGCAGGGCAAGGAGCTCTGGCACGAGGAGCTGTTTGGTATTAGAAGGGAGTGTAGAGCAGTTCAGGAAGTGCTTCCCTGTAACATTTAAAACTAATCTTTTGTTGGTATCGAGTCTCTCCTGATGCCAAATTGCTTCTTTTTGCATCATTTACTAAACTATATGTTGACAAAATTCCTCTGGACAGCATTAGTTATAATAAAGAATTTGGAAGTATAATTGGAAAATGCTTGTTTTGTCAACCCTGGAAAAATAGAATGAACTTCTTTGGGTGGACTGCCGAGGTAAATCAGGTTTGCTGTATGAACATGAAGTGCCACGAGCACCAGATGCAGGGAGGGGAGCAGGAACCATTTGGGATAAAAGCAGTGAGGCAGCAGCTGCCCCTTGCACTGAGGTGTTGGCTCCACTCACCTCACCCTGGGAAACATCAGCCGAAGCTGAGCAATAAATGCAAGAAGTTGGGAGTGCTTGGGATCTCTTCAGTTCTAATTTGCATCACAATATAATCATTAATGTGCTCTTGCCTGAAAAATAATCACTGAGAGTAGAGCTTGCACAACGCAGCAGCACAAGATACAATACAATCTTTCAGTATTAATTGATTTTTTAAATCTATTTGCATTGAAAGGGTACATGAGCAGGGTACATGGGGTTTGGTATTTTATTTTACAAATGTAATTTGATTTTAAGAGTTACTACAGTGAACTTTGTGGTGGGTGAATGTGAAAGGGCACAGCTTCTGTCAGAGATTTTAAGCAAGAAAAGGACAAAAGTAACAGTGTAAGGAGAGGAAACAAGACTGAACTTTGAAATCATTTCCAAATCAGCACCTCAAATGCATTTAAGACTTTGATTTTACCTAAACACTTTTGTACTCTGGACCTGTGAGACTAATTCAGTGCTTTGCAGGTCTGTGGCAGACAGGGAATTGGAGGCAAATCTGTCAAATCCTAAACTAAAATCCCACCTGCTGGCCTTAAAAACTGCCTTAAATACGGAGGTTTGGGGTCCCTGTTGTGCTGGGCCTTCGTGCAGAGGCTCAGAGCAAATGGCACAGATTTGCTTTCAGGCAGGGAAGAGCACGAGCACATCCTTCCATGGTCATGGGATGTTGCTGATTTTTACCCACCACCACCACTGTGAGCTGCCTTATTCCTCTGATGTGGGCTCTGTTAGTTAAGGCAGCCAGTTAAGAGTTTAAATTGAAATTACAAACATGTAAGCAGTTGCACTGCACTCAAAGGCTGTACCTTCCTACAAATTATTTTCTGCTACCCTAAATTATGGAGTATGTAACCCAGCACTTTATCTGATAATCTGTATTCCAAGCGAGCTTAAAATACTGTAAGAGATCTTGTGCTTATGGTCAGTGTTTTATTTCAGTGGCATAAAACTGGGGCAGAAGAATTACCTAAGCCAGTTTTATTGGCGTTCCATTTCATTTTCCATTCTCCTCAAGCCCATTTAAAATAAAGAACACAAGAGAAAATTGATCTATAAAGTGTGGACACACCTCCACGCCCACGTGAGGTTGCTCGATTCCAAGAGTCCAAGAAATGCCTTCCTTGATTCCCACGTGGGTTTGCTGCTTTTTCACCCAGTTTTTGTGACATTGTTCACTCTGATTCTCAGGAACCACCTCCTCCCCATCTGTGAGCTGCCTGTGGGTGACTTTTGAAGTGACCTCTTTTCTTCCAGTTTCTTTTTTCAGTTCATTTTTAGTAACTGGGCAGGGGACAGAGGGGCAGCCACACAGGAGCAAGAGGGAAAACCAAAATCTCTGCAATTAAAAAAAAATTACTTCTGTGGCTTCCTGTTTTCTGAGCTGACTGGTTCAGAACTGGTTGCTTACAAGTTTGTTTCTGAATTAATTCCCTTGTCATTAAAGAAAAATGTATTCCACAAATCCACAGTTACAGAAAGATACTGAAATAGGAAATTGCTTCTTTAGTCACCTAAATTAACTAACTAGCAGAGGAGCACTTTGGAAGTGATTTTGGAAGTGGAGTAATCACCTCTTTTACTGCAGCTATTTTAAAATAATTCATTTTGCAATTTTTATTTGTGAATGTTCTGCAATAACTACCAGGCACCACTTTTCCTGCACGGGCAGGTCTGTGTGTTTGACAGCAGTTTCTGAAACTGGTATGGTTATAAATTTTATTATGGATAAATGTAAACTGGATTTTCAAGCCCAGTCTTTCAAGACCAACAGGTTTTTTTGGGAACTAGAGTTGATTTTCAGCTAGATAGTTGAAATTTGTTTTATTCCAGGAAAATAGGATAATGATCATAAGAAAGGATACAGAGAGAAACTGAAAAATATATTTGTACTAACGTGGTAACTGTGTTAATTGCAAAATTGATTCATTGTAAATGGTCATAGTAAATGTAAACTACATTGTTGGCTTTTGGTGTTACTTCATGTATCTTTCTGATAGCTTGTTTTGATTTTTACTAGTCAAAAGAAAATCACACTGGCATGTGTTTTGTTACTCTTTAGTTGTGTTTTTTTAAGATTGAACAGATATTTTTATGTTGAGCTATGAAAGTTATTTTTCTTCTCCTTCTCTTTCAAGCCAGATGCTAGGAAGAAAATATATGTCCAACCTCAAGGTGAGAGCTTTGAAACACTGATTCAGACATGCAATTTCTCAGCTCCATGTGCTTGGTACCTGTTTGTGTACCTGCCTTCTTTGCCCCACATTTTTGGACATATTTTGCTGGATTGGGCTGGGGTTTGCAGCCCTGCCCCACTGGAGTTGGGCTTTTTGCCACTGACATTAATTCAGGCAGGATTTCAGTCTCTCAGCCAAAATTTTCCACTCATTTGGTGCTTTTAGAGAAGTTTTTATAGAAGTTTTCCCAGCTGCCTTCCAGCAGGAATCAGAAAGGTCAGGGAACACTGAAGGCAACACGGAGATTTCTCCAAAGCCCACAGAAGTTCTGATGCTGAATAATTATTTTCTAAAACTCCAGATTCCTTTAAATGCTGTAAATTGAATTTTGTTTCTTTAAAAATAACTGTCTGTGGGTTCCACAGCTCACTCCAATTTGTGTATTTCACTTTCAGAGAAAATAACATTCTCTTCCAAACTGTGCTGTTGAAATAACTCATTGTGAAGTTTAGCCCGTATTTAGTTTATATTTAAGTCTTTTGTGAGGTAATAGTTAACTAAGAGATTAAATAAATAAATAAAATAGTTTCATTATTAAAATAATTAATCTTTAACATAAGGCAAAACAAATACATTCATATTCAGGCTAGATTAATATTTAATTTGTATATAAATTTAATTTACTTCCCTTTTCTGTTAAGGGCTCTGGGTCCCAGCTGCCCTGTGCCTGTTCTGGAATAATGTGCTCCCTCAGATGATGTTCTCTCATGTGGAGTTTTCAAAGGCCAAATTTAGCAGGGTTGTGTTGCTGAAGTTCCAACACTGAATTTTCCATTGAATTCCAACCTGCCCTGTGTGGAGGGGCTGCACAGGCAACAATTCCTCAGCACTGAGGAAAGCTGGGATGGGAATTCCGTGTGCTTGGCAGGAATCTGCTCTCCTGGGCTTCCAAAGCCTCCAGCAGCCACAGCTCAGCCACCCAGGGGACCCTCAACGTGGGATTCTCTTTTTCCAACGCAGGAATTAAGACTGCACCCAGTGAAACGTTTGACTGGCACAGATTTCTTCAAAATGCAGGTAAAAGTCACTTTTTTCCTGGTGTTTCCTGTGTTTATTCTTAATAGGTGTCACAGATAAAAGAAACATAGTTTAATTATGTAATAAACACCTTAATTAAATGAAAAATGGCAGAACACCAATCAGATTAGCCTGGTTCATAAAGTAGCCAGGCTGCCTCCAAATTTCTGGCGTGGCCAGGGCTGAACTGCACCAGAAGTGGTCACAGCGTGGGGGTCAGTGTTCCTAAAAGTTAATTTAGACCAGAGCACCAATTCCTGAGCACGCTGTGCCTTCCTGGGTGACAAACTGGGGCTGCCTTCAGCAGTGGAGAGCTGCTGGAGAGCAGAAATACGTGCTGATATTTCATTATTTGGTCTTTAGAGCCTGTCCCTGCTCTCACCAAAGCAGGTAAGGCAGGTGACCCAATTCCAAGCCACCCCATCCTGGCAATGCTTTAATCGCCTCATTTTCCCCCAAAAGAATGATTTATGGGCATTTTATCCTGGTAAAAATGTTTCAATATCATATTCATCAGCCTGATCTCTGCTGGTCCAGCTGTTACAAATGAATCCTCAGCAGACAGTGGCTTTATCACATCAGGAAATGTGAGCCATCAGTCAAAGCCAGTGCCAGTTTTCAATGGAGCATCGTGGGCTTGTTCAGTCCTCACTAAATCACAGCACACAAGCACGCTGCCACCAAGATTAACAATTTTCTGAAGTGATTTGTCGCTCGCTAGCCCAGCCTTAGTGTTGATTTGATCTCTTGTCCAAGCATTTTGTGATTAAATGAGCAGTCAACAGATTGAGGAGGGGGAAGCTCCCCCTGCAGTGAATTTCTGATGTATTAGAGGCAGTTTTTTGCCTAATGGGTACTAATGCAAAAGTGCAAAATAATTCATAATGTACACGAAAAGCAAACTAAAATGCGCCTCTAACATCTGTGCCTTATTAAATAATAACTTGAAAACTGGCATCAGATTATTCAGTATTGTTTTTATGGCTGTTTCATCTCGTTTATCTTCTCTGCCTCGTGCCCGTGTCCATCTCTGGTGGCAGCCTGCAATTTCCACTGCTTTTAATATTGCACATGGAGCCAGGCTTTTGGCTGCAGCTTTGTGCTTTCCAGAGACTAATTAGGGGTTCCTACAGAATTGCTTTTCTGGGCAGTTGCAGTTTGGAAGTGTTTAAAATTCTACTAAACTTGGAGCAAGCAGTAGGAAACGATCACAAATCGGAGGGGGTTTTGCTGAGAGGGCTGTGATTTTGGCAGTGGGGGCTTGCACAGTGCAGTGCACTTGAGAAGATCCTGAGCTTTAATGCAGATAAAGCTGCCCAGTCTCCTTCAGCTCGTGCCATTTGTGATCTTTCTTTCTTTCAAGACTTTTTTCATGAAGTTCTATTCCATGTCTGAAGGCACTTCATTATTTTTGGGGGGAAGTATTTCTCCAGATAACCCTTGTCTGGATCTCTTGCAGTATCCTTGAACATTTGTCAAATCCAGGATTCCCAGGACAGACTGGAAGGAAACAGCACCCGCCCTGCAATGCAGATTTTAGTGCATTTGAGGCATCATTGTTAAACACCCGTGGTGTTCAGGGTGTCAGATTATTCTTTAAAATAAAATAGGCTCTTCAGAATACTCCCAGATTTCTTCCCACAGAACAGACTTCTTACAAATATTCTTTGTACTGGTTTTTTTTCAGTCAGAGGAAACATTTGCTGGTGTTAAATATGACACCAGTGCATAAACAGCCTCCTTAAATCAGTGTAATGGCTTCAGAAAGAATTTCATGGCAGCTTTCAGTGAGTGGCAGAATGCATCAAATGCATTTTACGGTGGGAGACTTCCAGCCCCCGAATTTGAGTGGTACTAACCCAAACTCTAAGGAATGCCAGCTTTTTGTACACTCCATTTGATAGTTTGGGTGCTAATGTAAACAGCAATTGCCTAACACGAATGGAAGCAGTGCTGTGGGAGGGTTTTGTTGTTGTTATTACAGGTGCAATACAGCCTCAGTACAAAAATCATGGAATTGGTGTTTTTTCACAGTCTCAGCAGCAGATCTGAGAGCTGCAGAGCTGCTGGTGTGGTGTTATTGCTGTGTCCTAGCTGCAGCATTTCCAGGGGCTGGCTACTCAACATTTACTGGATAATCAACAACAGAAAAAGAGCTTTTAAAGTTAATTTGCATTCTGGTTAAGAGTCAGCTTCCCAGTTTGCCTTCTGTGGCTGAGAGGCTGAGCAGCAGCAGCCACACCAGAACTGACCCCAGTGCAGACTCCAGCACGGATTCAAACACAACATTCCCAGCCTGTTTGGTACCTGGGCCTATTTCAGGGAGCTCTGCTGCCTGTGTGAGTCTGGAGGTCAGAGCAGGTGACCAGGACGTGTTTGTCTGTCCTTCCATCGCAGGGATCCGTGTGCAGCACCCCCAGGTTGGGGAGCAGTTTTGGAAGCCCCATCTGTAGACTGGGGAGAGGCAGTGGGGGCTCAGGCTTTGGCTGGGAATCTGACAGAGGGTGATGAGGCAGTTTAAGGAAAGAGGAGCCTGAGCCTGATCTCCTCTAAGAGCCCAGGGCTGGGGCAGAGCTGCTTCAGATCCCAGGCTCGAGGTCATCACCCCAGGGTGAAAAGCTCCTTGTGACTGCAGTGGGATGGGGCTGGAGCTTGTGAGATACAGACCCTGATAAACATCATGTGCTGAGGAGATGCAGATAAGGAACAAAGCCTGCACTAAAGACTGAGAAATCCCTGTTTGGCCAACAGACAGGGCCTAAAGCTGCTCTCGTGGGGGTGGCACGGAACCGAGGGTCACATGCTCACTGCAGTAGCAAATAAAAGATGCAATATGCTTTTGTGGTTGGAGTTTTCTTCTCTCATGTAATTTCTGCTTCGTAGCACGGCTGTTTTCCGAGCTTGAGAAGTTCAGATAACCTGTCATGACACAGCCAGGGTTTTACAGAGGCATTAGATTTTCCTAAGCTGTGCTGAAAAGAAAGATCCACACAAGAAAAACTAAACCCTAAAAGTTTGTGCACTTACACAGCTGCAGTAAAAATTATATGATAGCAGCAATAAACTGAGTTCCCAAACTGATCTGAAACCACAGAGCTTTTCTGTTGTCTGATCTTAGAAATAATGAGAAACGGGGGGATAAAGGATTGATTGAGAATTTTGCAATCTAATTTTTGTGGATTAGTAGCCTGTCCCTGGAAGTTTACAGGTTCATTTGACTTCTCTGTCTCCACAAACACATCAGCAACCCCAGCAATTATTCACTGGTGGATGTGAGCAGCAGCACAAACACTTTGGATAAGACACAAACTGCTTTGCAGAGTCAATGGCACAGCAAGAAGGGTTTGAGAGCTGCAGCTGGTAAAGTCCAGTGCTGAAATAAGGATTAATTGGGCTCATAATGATCAAACTTCTGTGTCACAGTGAGTTAAATTCCTCCAGAGTCAGGATGAGGCCAGAGGTGGTGCAGCAGGACTCAGTACCTCCACCAGGCTGGGAATTTGGCTGCCCCAGCACCTCGGGTTCCACAGCTGGCACAGGAAAGAGACACAAACCCAAACTCAAGGTGCCAAGAGACTGCAAGAGCTAAGGGGTGATATTCCTTCAGTGTGTAGGGAGATAAACCTGAGAAAAGCTATGAATTGAAAGATTTAGAGTATCAAAGATTCATGCCCAGGGCAGTCTGAATTTTGGTAGCACTTTTTAGCAGTTTATTTTGTGTGAGTTTGTCATAAACTGAACCCACTGCTGCAGGTCTGAGAGCAAACACTACTCATGGCCCCCTGCACCAGAGAATGGCTCTTCCAGTCCAAATGTTTGTGTATTATAAACTACAAATCATTTCCTGGTCCAATAACCAGCGAAATGTTATTTACCATGTCTGCTGCAGCCACCTCTGACAGCTCAAGTTGTTTTAAGTTGAATGAAACAGACTCAGGAATGAACCCTGTGACAGGGAGAGTTTAAATGCTCCTGAACTGGGTTTTAGTTTTAAAAGCAGGTTTGTGACCACGCAAACAGAGCCTTGCTGTGGGATGTCCCTGATGTCCCCAAGCAGAGCTGCCTGCTGTTAGGGAATCCCTGTCACCCACCAGCTCTGCAAGGGGCTGAACTGAAGGACCCCAAACTGATTTGTTCAGTACAGGAAATCAAACATGATTTCCAAGCCCTCTAGTGCTTATTAAATTACATTATTTGTGTTTATTCAGCAATTTTTGACTTGTGTTCTTTTATCATAAACGCATTTTAGCAAAGTTCATGGCGTGGTGACCCTGCCCAGAGTGTCCTGCCACAGACCCAATGGAAACTGCAGAATCCCACAGCAGATCTTCTCCTAATTTAGCCTACACAATTATTTTTATGAGTTCTTGTGTGTATCTGCAAGAGATTTTCAATGTTAAAAACTCCCATGTTGAGTTTTTTCCCCCATGTTGAGTTTTCCCCCCAAGTTATTTTTCATCTGTGCTGTAGCAATAAGTGTAAAATAAATGCTCTGCAATAATTTAATCTCTAGTTAACCATTCTGTAGCAGTGCTGGCACACAGGGACTGAGAACCATGGGGCATTTGCTGATCTTGAACTACAAAAAGTGTCAGATCAAGAGCTCTGAGGCCGACACTGATTAACCAAACCTCACATCTGGAAATAGGTGGTGAGTTATTATACAGATGCAGAGTTATTTTAATGGATAGAAACTCTGAGAGCCACCCAGAGCTGTTCAGCTCCCGGGCAGTCAGAGCTGGGTTCTGCTGTCCAGGAACTCCACCAGCTTCTCCTCCAAGTCCTGCACACTCACACAGGAGAAATAAACTCCTGTGCCCCGTAAAATGATGTAAGTCCTCAACCTGAGGATTGATGCAAGAGCAGAAAACAGAGGGAATACTGCTAATTTTTCATAATCCACCTTTCTCCTGCTTTTACCACTGTCTGTGCTCATTCATGGAACAATTTGGAGTGCTCAGCTTTTTTATATGCGTAAATTCTTTTTACAATTATTTGTTACAGGCATTCCTGCAGACACAGACCGTTTACATCTGTTTCTTCTGATCTGTGGGCTTCGAAGAGTCAAAGACCCTCTGTATTTAGTAGAAGTTTTCTCAGGTAAGCAGTGGCTATTTGAATATTCTTGTTTTGTCACTCGATGCATTCTGTTAATGAGTTTGGCATGAGCTGCTTTCTTCATTGCAGGAAACGCCCTCATGTATTTACATTTGAAAAAAGAAATTCTTATGTAACCATTGATCTGTTCATCACATTATTTCTGTGCCGTGTCTTTTCCATCCTGCTGGGAATAACAGAGCATTCAAATCAAAGCAATAGTTGATGCTTTTCCTTGCTGAGAAAACTGTTTTGCTGTTACATGCAATATTGATGGAAGACAAAAGAAAAGATCACCTGCTTCAAAATCCCTTCCTTATCTCGCTGTCCCGTGGCTGTTACATTGATTTGCATGTGTGCTAATTAATGCCACTGAAGTTGCAAACAAATTTTACCACCCATTGTTCTGGCTCAGTGCTCAGACGAGGCTGAAGTTTCCTCAGAGTCACAAAGGGGAATATTTTGTCAGGTGTTGTTTGTGTCTGTATGCCGAGCTGGAAATTTAGTCTGCACTATTCAACTTTCTTCTATAACCCTTTAAACCTTGTCATGCTGAGTAACATTGTTATATTCTGCTATTCACAGAGCAGCAGATTTCTCTTGTGTGTATAATTGAGTGATCATTGTAATGGCTGCAGTTACTTCCACACGTCCCTTTACACAGGAAAATATTCAAGTAGTTTTGGCTTAGTGGCCAGAGTCACTGCATTAAACAGAGCATTGTTCTCTGGAGTGATTCAAAATTAATATCTGAGCTTAGTTAAATAACCCTTGAGTCATAAGAGATTGCGTGGAGCAGAAAGGCTAAGTACTAACTTTCAGATGTGCTAATATTTGAATTCTGAGGAGTAATGTGAGGGCTGAGCACAGAATCTGGTGCACATTCAGTCTTTTAAGTAGCAATACAATATTTGTCTCATTCTTCTCTAATCGTGGAGCTATTGACATTGATTTTAAAAATTATTAATTTTGATTAATTAAAAAGTCATTCCTCCTGTGTTTCAGACTGGCACAGAAAGGACCCCAGCGTCCATCTGGGCATTATTGGACCTGCAGTAAGTTGCTGTTGTAATTTTTATTTCTAAATATTTCATTTCCCTGCATCTGAGAAACCACAGACCCATTCCAAACCAAACCTGGGTCAGAGGATTTCTGTTCAGGAGAGAAGAAGGTGCAAACCTGAAAGTTGTAAAGGCTGTTCCCAACAGGTCTAAACTGTGGAAGTGATTCCAGTGCCCGGAGTTCCCAAGTTAGAGCTGTGCTGTCAGCAGAAGGGCTCCTGCAGTGCACGGGGAAACAGCTCAGGGAGACTCTGAGGCAGCCCAGCTCTGCTCACTTCTGCTTCATCCCACTACAGAGACAAGTTCTGAGGAGAAAAACTATCAGAATACTTGGATTCTACTCTTGGCTACTGCTGTTACACCTGTGGGATTTTAGACACTCACAATCGACCAAAAATGTGTACTTTTGCAAATAAAATACTAGAAATGTCCATTTCAATAGGATTAACTTAGGAACGAGCCTATCAAATATTTGGAAAGGCAGCAGTTGCCATCTAGGAGCATTTTTTTTCCAGAGGCATTGCTAATGAGGATTTTTAATGCTGTGAAGGTGATTCAGATGCTCGTTATCCCTGTTCCCACATCTTTGCTCAGTGGAGCACTGGGTCTTTGTTCCATTCCAGCTGGACTTTGATGCCATTTCTGGAGTCTGGATTCCTACACAATTAACAGTTGTCAGCAGGTGCCAAGTGATGTTCAGGTTCTGTCTGACACCTGGCAGCAAGGACAGAGCTTGAGCTGACAAAGAAAACCAGCAAAGTTCCTTTTACATTTAGAATCTCAGTGCACTAAAGCCTGGGATAAACTGAGGTTTTTTTACATGTCCCCATTTCAGAATAATCTTAAAGTTGGTGCCTCCATCCTGATTCTTCTGGTTCTGTGTGCTGCCTGTGTAACTCGATGCTGAACTAAAATCTCATACCAGGGCTTTTGAGAAAGAAATCAGTGTTCTCCACGTAGGTCCTGCAGCAGAGGGCTTGGGAAGGCAGCCTGAAGCCTTGGTTTAGGCAGTGGGAAAGGTGTGAGCAGGCAGCTGTGTCATGTGAGGAAAACTCTCCCTGATGCTCGAAGGGGACTAAAAGCTTCCCTGTTCCATCTGGGAAATGTGTTCCCTCTGCAGCAGTCTCATCTCTGATTCATCTCCACATGAGCCTGAAAACTTGCAGGCAATTTGCTTTATAAAAAAACCAAATAGACTCTCAGTAGGCAAATAAGGACAATTTTTCTATTTTCTCATTCAGTTTTATTCTTTGCAAATTTTGAGACATGGGATTTTATTGTTAAAAGCTGTTTTTACATTTTTATTTTATCTGGCGTTTTTTTCCACACTAATACACAAAATGATTTGGAAGTGAGCTGGTGTGGAAGGCAAATCTGGAGCAGGTGTAATGAAGCTGTGCTTTTGAATCAAACCATGCACTCGCTGCCTCCAGTGAGGATTTTAAATGTTTTAGTCGTCTTTTTAAATTGCTTCACTTTTTCATACGTTAATGTCTTTACAGACCAGAAATAACCCCGTGGCAGTGCAGAGGCTGGATCAAGGGCTGAACCTCCTTAAAACATTTTAGAGCATATTTCTCTCACAGAACTAAAATATTGCTAAAAGAAAAAAATACATCTCAGCTCCATTGGTATTTAGCTGTACTTTTCTTATTCACGTTGCTTCTCAAACCACAAAATCTTAAGAAAATCAGTGCCACCATCCATGAAGCATGTAATTTTTATTGTGAATATTAAAAGCCCATACAGTAAGATTATATTAATTAAGAAGAGAAAGAACAAAGGCCCACCCTCTATTTTCTGCTTTACTTCCATAAGATGATATATTTGCTGCCATAAGATTATATATTATTCCCTGCATTTTCTGTGCATGATTGTCTCCACTGGTGCAATCGAGGTAATGTTGCAGGATTGAGGCCTGTGTTATGTAAAATTTTCAGCATTTGTCTCCACTTCCAGCTTTCCTTTTGTTCGTTTCTATAATGAAATTTGGAACAGCAGCTCATTTTCAGCAGCTCCATATTCCAAGAATAGGAGCTTATGAAACTTTAGAAAAAGTTAAGGCCACAAAACTTGTGTTGAGCTGCTGGGTAACCTCTCAGAGCTCATTTAGGTTTAGCAGACAGAGCTAAGCTTTGCAAATAACCCTCCTGGAGTTAATCCCCCAGCTCAGACACCTCCATGCCTTCATCTTTTACCAGGGTTTAGAATTTTGTGTTTATTTGTTTTCAGACACCTGTTTCTGTCAGAGCAGAGCATCTGTGTCACTGTCTCAGTTTACACCCAGAACCCTCCTGAGGTCCTTAAGGCCAATTTTCACTCTGTGCATGAAGGGACAGTCCCTTGGCACAGCAGGGCCCTGCCCTCTCTCAGGAGCTGTCACACCAGGCCTTTGAGGCCACCACCAACTAACAGGTCTGTGGTACGATTTTAAAGCTCAGCATTTAAATATTTGAGTTAAAAACTGTGCTAGACTTTATTTTTCTTCTCTGGGTATTTCAAACACAAGCTGCAGTGCTGGTCAGTGCCACTCACCTCTCTGTGTGCTCCCTTCTAGGTGGATCCACTTTTTACAAGTGAAGTTAAGGAGAAAGTGAAAAGGTAAGAAGTGAATGTTAAACCTTCTATCTGCTCCATGAAAGCAGCTGGCTGCCCCTTTTTAAATCCTGTATATGCCAATGACTGTCCATGCACAGCTCTGTCTGACAATCTGTTAGGGTTGTTTGGCATGGAACACTCTCAGACCGGGTATTCCAAACATTGTCAGTTTTAGAATTAGTGTGTTCATGTTTTGTGTTACAGCACATCTGATTTACTCTGAGTTAGATTAATCACTCAATAGAATTTTGGAATGGTTTGGGTGAAGGATCATCCCATTCCAGCCTCCCTGCCCTGGGCAGGGGCAGCTCCTGAGCGCTGCCAGGGCTGGAGCGCCCGCAGTGTCTGGGCAGCCTGTGCCAGTGCTCACCCCTCACAGGGCAGAATTCCAGGCGTTCTTTGGGCTTTCCCATGATTTCTGCCCTGCTGGCTTGTGTCTGGGAAAACACAATAAAGATGCTCTCACACCTGCCAGGTTCAGCAGAAAGGAGGGGAAAGGCCCTTTATTATTTACATTTGTCACATCTTATACAATTCCCAACTCCACAAGGGATTGGAGGACATGTCACTTCCTCCTCAATCCCACTGGAGAAAAAAGATGCTCATCAAAGTTCTCTTATCACAAAAGGAATGAAAAACAGAAAATACCGTTAAGTAAACATTGGCCATTATTTACATGAAGCTGTGAGAAAGAATCTGACTCCAAGGTTAAAACAGAAGGCTTTAGCAAACCCAGGGTGACAGTGGCTCAGCAGGGCTGCTCTCTGTGTGTTGGTTTGCAGGGTCCCCGGGGTGCACCTGCTGCCCGAGCTGCCCCAGGAGCAGCTCCACGCGGCCCTGGGCAGGAGCTTCGCCGTGGTGAACAGCTCCATCTCGGAGGGCATGTCTGCTGCCATCCTGGAGGTAATTCCACCCTCGTGCTGAGCTTACTCAGTGAGGGGACAGTCAATCTGAAATCAGCTTTTGCCACTGGGAATGTGTGCCAACATTTGATGTCCGTATTTCAAAGCTAGGGAAGACAAAACTAAAATGGTTCTTTTTGCAAGCGTTAGCAATTAAGGTTTTCTTCCCTTGAACTGACAGTTTTCTATGCTTTGTCTATTTATTTTTAAAGGATAGAATGTAATTTTATTAATTCTGCTAAATTAGCAGTACAGACCTGAAATGTAGAAATCATTCTGATTTACTGGGGTTGTCACTAGGCTTGATTCAACACCCCCTTCCTTATAATGTTGCTAGAATGGACTTTCATTTATTTTTACATCCTTTCAAAAAGCAATCCAAGAGCTCTATTTGGTTATTTAATTCTGAAATGATTAATGAATGAATGACACGCTCAGTTAATTCTTTTGCCATCAGTATTGAAAATTAATAACCAGTTTTATTTCATACCTGCCAAAGTAGGGCACTGCTTAGTTTCAAATGCTTTCTCAGAAAAAACTAAGTGTACTTAAAGTGAAAGTTCTTTGGGCAAAATGCCTCTCATTATTCCATTTATTTTGGTGGGTACTGAATGTTGGCTCACCACGATCTCAGAAGATCACACAAACTATGACATCATTTGTGTTAATGACCCTCCCATCCCTGTTTCCAGCGAGCTGCATTTCCAGCATTTCCACACATCTGAAAGTCCTCCTGAGTGAGAACTGAGTGAGCATTAGAGGAATTAGGAAGGGCAGATGATGGTGAGATGACAAATGTGTATTTCCACCCCAAATGCCAGTGCTCAGAGGTGGAGGCAGCTGCTCCTCCAGAGCAGCTCCTGACTGTGACACTTCCAGCCTTGGCCAGGCAGGGTTGGTGTGGCTGGGATGGGCTGTACAGAGCACTGACCCAGGGAAGTGCAAGTTCAGTTTGTCACCTCCTCCTCACCAGTTCCACGTTCCCCTCAGGGCTACTCGTAGAACAGCTGGCCAAAACCCAACCTGATTTATTCCCCCCGAGTGCCAGGGAGTGAGAGACAGGAGCAGAGCAGAGCAGAGGGGCTCTGAAGAGACACAGCACCTGCAGCTTGGTGTGGTACAGATCACGGTGCAAGCTGGGGACTGACGGACAGTTGGTGATTCCCCTGGGGAGGGTTTGGGATCCGTGTGTCTGCTGGCCCCTGCACAGTGGGATTTGAGGACGTGCTAACAAATGCCCTGCTGTGAACATCTCTCTCTCTCAGGACGTGTCAGTCCAATCCAGGGGAGTTCTTTCCTGGGGCCAGCAGCAGGAAGGGCCATCTGCTAAGATCTGCTTCAACAACAACGCACAGAACTGGGCAGAAACCCCTTCTGCTCCCAGGCTGGGGATAACAGGCTTCAGTTTGGAAATGCAACTCTCACTGTCTTTGAAGTTCCACATTTAACAAGGCCATGAATCTGTAAACAGGATTTTAGAGCGAGATAAATATATAATAGATAAATGAGATAAATAGATAATCACATCTAGTGCAACCTGCCTCAAGGTATGAAAGCTAGGAGCCATCACTAATGGCTTTGTCAGCTGCTCCTGGTATCTCCCAGATCTGACCGTAGCTGATCTGTTTCTGTTTGGCATTTGAGGAAGAGAAAACAAACATTATAGCAGACATTAAAAATGCATCTCCTCCTCTGAGAGCTCAGGAGTTGTGCACGTTCCTGGGCACGCGATGGTGGAAAAGGCACCAGTGCTGGAAAGGTTTCTGTGTTCCCCACGTTCCTGCTAAGAAAAAGGTTTTGACTCCAGCACCATTTCATTGGAGCACTTTTTCTACTCTCTCAAGAATATTCCAACTGTTGTAGAAATCATTAGATTGTTCTGCTTTTACCAAAAGGAAGCTGATTTTAAAAAGCCCCAAAACATTGTAGATAAGGAAGTTGGACAGACTTTACTGTGCTAGAAGGCAAAATCCAGTCTTGGCCAACGTGTGAAGCACAGGCCTCATAGTTTGGAATAAAGGCCATAGCAAATGATAAAAATAAAAAAATAAAGATGAAGGGATGATGTAAAGCAGTGAAATTGAAGAGCCAACAAAGAGATGCATAGGCTAGAAGGAAGAAACTGAGGGACAATCCCAAAGACAAAGAATTAAATAAACCCTGTATTTGCTCTATCAGCCCTGCATTGCTGGCTGGAGATGCTTATTGGGTAACGTTCCCACAGCTTCAATTTACACCCTGCATCCTTCTGCAAGAGCACTAAAACACATTTGCAGTCAAAATAATGTAACAAAACAGATGGCCAATGAACTAAAATGTTGTTTTGTGCTATTATTCCTGGAACCTAGGTCAGTAAATTATACATATTTTCAACAATGCAAATGATTCTTTTTACTGCTTAAAAATAGAGTAAGTATCTAAATTAAATTTGAAGCCACTTCGTGCAGTAATTATTTACAGCCCAATCCATTTGTTTAAGACCAGTGGTAATAAAGGCAGCCCTGCATCTGAAGTATGAGGCCATCTGTTCTGTGTTTCAGTAGCTCTAATTCACTGGTACCTGTGTTTGGGGACCTGAAGATGAAATTTCTTGTGTAGCAGTTACTGCCCTCCAAGTCTGAGACAGAACAAATGTCTTTCCCCTTAGAGTTTGGAAATTACAGAAAATTAAATGTAAACTTGGTGCTTGACTCCAGTCAATCATCAGCTCTGTAGCTTTCAAAACCAGAAGTGAACTTTATTCACTCAGATAAATGCAGAAGCCTAGTCTGTAGTTTTTATATTGCTCATTTATTCTGGTTTGTGTTCACTCCAGTAATCTGTCTGAATTACCCCCAGATAATCTGGTAGTTTCTGATACAAACCCTTACATCATTAAGGGTTGTTAATTGTTTTTAGCACTAACTGCTGCAAAGCAGACATTTATGCCAGGATTATAGAACTGCTATGGTCAGGCTAATCCACCTGCAGTGGTGATTTAAACAGTGCTTTTCTTGGATATTTTAAGTTGTTAAATACACTGCAAAGTCCCAGCAGGCCCCTCCTGCACATTATCAGCCAGGGTATTTGTCTCTTCAGTTTTGTCCAAACTATTAAAAAAATCATGGTTTTCTCCTTGGAATTTTGTTTCCTTGCTGCGTGGACTGAAGCAAAATTGCTCCTCAGGCAGGACTGTAATGACAGCAATTAAAAATGCATTGACTCTGGAGTGACAGGGAATCAGTACAAAGCAGCTTGAAGATTTGGGGGAGTGAATTTCCTCCTCACTGGACACTGCGATAATTGCACAATATGAATATTTCTGGTTTTACAGTCAGTGCATCTCCAGACTTCCCAATCCATCAATAGCAATTAAAGCTTCAGATCAGGGCACGCGTGAGCAGCAGAGCTGAGTGCCCGGGGTCTGCACACCCAGAACTGGAGCTGAGTTTTGGCAGTTACAAGAATAACAGAAATATAAGCAAATATTTCCAATAAGTTCCACATAGGAGATCACCTTAGCCATGGTATTTTTCTGTTAAAAAAGTGGAGAGGTGGGAAAGAAGTTTGGGTTGTCGTTTCTACTTTTCACATGAAAATCGTTGTCATTAGCACCTCAAAATCCAGGAATCCTTATAAACTGTTGTGTCCTATTCATATATATTCCTCTAGGCAATGGATTTAGAAATTCCCGTGCTGGCGAGGAACATTCCTGGGAACGCAGCAATAATAAAACACAAGGAAACAGGACTGCTGTTTTCCAATCCCCAGGTAAGAAAACCACGGACCCTGAGGTTCATTTTCAGTTTAAGGCTTGTGTCTGCCCGGACACTTGGCTTTTCCCCTCAGCAGTTTCGCTCAGATTCCCCTTTTGGAGCTGTGCTGCTGCCGGGCTGCGTTTGCAGTTCGGGGAGCCCGGGATAGGTGTCAGCCTTGCTGAACGTTCGGCTGAGCTGCTCGCAGCCACGTGTTGCTCTGGGGTTTGAAGGTTCCACAGCTGAACCCTGCAAGAGACGCTCTGGAGGTGTCAGATTTCCCTTCAAGGAGTGACTGAAATAGGACTTGTGTGAGACAGGCTGCAGCTCACCAAAAGGGAATGAGCCTCGAGTTTCGGATGACACATTTTCTGTAATTTCTAGCAGTCAGTGTTAAAGTATTTTTAGATGCAAGATATTGCTCAGTTAGAGAAATTAATGACTAAAATTAAGTCAAGTGTTAGGATGAAGTCTAAGTGAAATTAAATAAGAGAGGAAACACTACCCATATTTAAAGGCTGGAAATTTTTATCTCAGCCTATTTTCCTGCATTAGGGCTTTGCTGTTACATATTCATGTATGCTGTGGAACATGACTCTCAGAACAAGATTCCCTCAGAGTTTCATCCAACTCAAGATTAAAAAAACATACCAGAACAGACCATTTGATAATTCTGCAAAGAAGAAAACGTGTCTTACTCATTTATGTTGTGGAGTGTGTGATTAATGCATCCTCCAAAGTTGTGTTTCTGGAAGGTGAATCCTCTTTGGAGGAGTCTTTTAATAGAAAAAAATACTAATTTTTAAATTATTATTTTATTAATAATTAATCTCTATTTTTAATAGAAAAAACAAATTGGGTTTTGTTTGTTTGTTTCTGGAATATGCCATTTTTCCTGCTGGGCTCCAGCTGCCTCCAGGTGCCTCTGTCCCTGCTCTGCCTTCACACCCGGCCTCTGCCTTCCCCGGGGTCACTGCTGTTGGTTAAGAATCACGTCCTTCTGCCTGCTGAAGCTGCTGTGAAATGGTTTAATTGCAGGCTTACTCTCATTATATAAATAATATATTAACCGTGCTGCTTGTTTTCATTACGTGGGAGCTGCGGCAGCGGCGCGGCTCTGCTGGTAATTGAGGAATTATTCATTCTTTTAACTCAGTGCACTCATTTTCCAGCTTTATCTCCTGGATACCTGTGTTGCTGCGTCTCTGCAAAATATTATACAGGATTTATTTTAGGTACTAGATAGAGGACTTGACATTTTCTTTAAGGATGATTGGTCAATTTACCAGGAGAAAACTGTATTGTGGATGTTGCTATTGAAAAATGCCTGTGTTTGTGGTGGAGTGCTTCCCCTGAAAAGGGCAGATGTAAGAGTGCTTCTGGACCTACAGCAGATGATTTTCTCCCCCTTTTCTGGCTTGTGGCTGACTGCTGAGGCTCAACTTTTACACTGTGCTGCTGCCACCTGTAAATTAATTATACCCACTTCTGTGTGGGAATAAAGGTTTACTAGAAATATGGATGGCCCCAAGCAGTAAGCTAGCATGAATATCACCTCCTTCATCTGGGCTGCTGCAGTTCCTACCCTTAGGTTTGATAATTGAGAGGCAGTTTGGGAATTTGACCCCTCTCACAAAACTGAAGCTTACTTCCCATCTACAACAAAATATGGGAGTGCATCAATATCTGTGCAAATATTACTTTATATACCCCAGGCTCCTGGGAAAGCAGAATGAAGAGCTGGATTTTCCCAAAGAGCTCAGAGTTCTGAGCGTCTCTGTGCTGCAAGCCCAGGCCTCGGACTTAGCACAGAACCACAGCTCCAGTGCAGTCACTTGTAGTTAGGGGAGACACCTGAAAAATGACGTTATTGCTATCTAAAGCTGAGCATCCAAACCTGAAAACAAGCTAAGCCAGCTGCTCCAAGGGTACGAGGCGAAACATGGTTAAGTCACAGTGAATCCAGTGAATCTTCCCAGTGGCTTCCAGTCGGATTGCAAGTGACTTGTGGGTGGTCACATTGGATTAGGAGAAGAAGTAGGGATAAAGCTGAGCAGTCCTTACTCTCCATCTCCTGGTATTTTTCCATTTGTTTTTTCTCTCTCCTGCCTTTTCTCAAATTTTATGCTTTGGACTCAGTTTGGCATTTTTTCCTGAAATTCTCCTCGGCCCTAAGTATTATAACCATGAATCAGGATCTCATTTCTTCTATCATTTACATGTTTCCAAGTTTTTGTCCTCCATATCCACATTTTAAAAGAATGCTAATAGGACTACCTGTCAAGAAATGTTACACTGCTGGTTCTGTTCTTAGCTAATTTACATAAATTATTTTTAAACATTACTTTAAATAAAATCCTCTACAGGAGCATAAAATTAAAGCTGGAATGTGAACAGTATTTATTACTGTGATTACCCAGGCGATTGGGTGAAGCCAGCATAAGTCAGGTGAGACTTTCCCACCCTGCCTGTTGGGTATGGGGGAGGAGAGGAAGGTGTCAGTGCAGCTCGGGTGCTCTCACACCTGCTCGAGGCACATCTCACAGTAAGGGACTGAAATGCCAGTTCAATCAGCCCAGCAAGGGGCTGGACACAGAGCATGTGGCTCTGCTGGCTGGCCCACAGCTGTGGCCACAGCACAGACCTGCTTCCTGTCCTACCTGGGCACAGAGCTTGGCACAGCAGTGATCTGTGGCTCTGACCCAGCTCCTGGCAGCGATGTGCACGCTGCTGATTCTGTGCACAGAATCAGAGAATCACAGAATGTCTACGTTGGAAGAGGCCTTCAAGATTATCGAGTCCAACCCATGCCCTAGCACCTCTACTAAACCATGGCACCGAGTGCTCTGTCCAGTCTTTTTTTAAAAGACTTTAAAAGACTTTGACTCCACCACAATTCCAGTACTTTATTATTCTTTCCATGAAAAACCTTTTCCTAATATCCAACCTCTATTTCCCCTGACGCAGCTTGAGACTGTGTCCTCTCCTTCTGTCAGTTGCTGCCTGGAGAAAGAGCCCGACCCCACCTGACTGCAGCCACCCTTCAGGGAGGTGTAGAGAGTGATGAGGTCACCCCTGAGTCTCCTCCNCAGCACTCGAGGTGTGACCCAGAACTGGACACAGCACTCGAGGTGTGGCCCAGAACAGGACACAGCACTCGAGGTGAGGCCTCACCAGTCAGCGGGAGTGACAGCAGTGAGTGTCCCCTGCTCACTGGGATGTCCCCAGCCCTGAGTCCTGGGGTCACACCGCAGGGCCTGTCCTGCAGAGCCCTCGCTGGCACTGCACCAGCAGGGTCCATTCCATGCTGACCAACAATTCTGTGTCTGTGCAGATATTCACACACTCTGTACTTAGATGTTCAGGTTTAGTTTTGTACTTAAGCTAAGGCCGAGCTGAGCTCTGGTGTTAGCTGTGATATTGATGTCACGGCTGACGGGCTGTGTAAATAATGGATCTCCTTCTCCCACCCTCTCTGTCCCCCACGTCCCCATGCACTCATCTTCACCACCAATTGTGTGGTAATACATTATCTTAATTTCCCACTGACACAAGAGCTGTCTGCTTTCCTGAGCTGAACCAAGGCACTATTTTGCACAGATCTGAGCACATTTGTAATCAAGCTGAAGCATTGGAAGTTGTCTCTTGATAGAAAATTAGACCAGCTGCTCAGAATAGATTAGTCCAGACATCAAATCTCCTTTCACATGTTGGAAGTTCACAGTTTCTCTTGCCTAGAAGTAAATGAGAGAGAGGCAGAGGAGCAGGCAGAAGAACAGTTGTGATCTTTGAGCTCTGGTATTTTGCCCAGTGAAGTTAAAGGGAATATATGGCTTTTTTGGTGTTAGTTGAGCTAACCCTGCTCTATCTGTATCTGCCCAGGTGCAGCCCCTCCAGAAGAGCTGGCTGCTGCCTGCTCTTATCTTTACACTGTGTTTCTGTTGTGACTTTCTTAGTCTTACTGTAAAATTCACTGAAGATGTCACAGTAGCAATGAGAGAAAAGTTTGGCTGAGCTGAGATCAAACATCTGATTGTTGTTCTCCATGCAGACCAGGCAGTTCATTTATAACCAGACAGGGTTTCCAACCTTTGGGTAGGCGGACAATTTTTGTGTCATTAAATTTGTTGCTCATTTCTCTTAACACTCTTGGAATTGTATTTGATTTTTAATGTCTTAGTTGGTGGGCTGTGTAAAATAATAAAATTATTACTTATTGATCATTGTTTATAAATAAATTATGGTATTGACCTTGAAAAATTCCTTAGGGCAGCTTCATACACTGGCTCACAGTTGGACAGGTCCCAGCTATTTCAGTAGCATTACGCCTCCTTCAAAGAAATTTTAATTGATTAATTTCTTTACCTTTTTTAGGAGTTTTTTGTGCTGTCCAAGAGTTTGATGAACGACCCCATCATGGAAAAAGAAATTATAACAAGGGCCAAAGATTACGTGAAGAAACATCACTCCTGGGAAGCTGAAAGGAAAACCTACCAGAACCTTGTGCTGAGTCTCCAGTGAGTGGCGAGAGTGCAGCTGACAGCCAGGAGAGCACTTTAATGATGGGAACGTGATTAGGTCTGGGTTCCCCTTGGGTTCTCTTTAGAAAACCAGTCAGATTTGTGTTATTATTCTGTTCAAACTTAGAAGATCCCAGCTGCTTCAGCCTCTCCAGGTGCCCAGCTGTGCCCGTTCAGGCTCAGGTGAGCGGGGTAGGAGGACAGCCCTGCAGCAGAGCCCGGCTGTTTGCAGGATTCCCTGCACGCAGGGGAGCTCTCACCACACACAGCTTGCAGGAAAGGTTCTGCCCGTGGTGCACCCCAACCCCTGCAGCAGCAGCTCCCTCCCACCCAGCCCCACCTGAGCACAGGTACCCCGCGGGCACGGCTGGCAGAGCCCAGGCTGCACACACAGAGCACTCAGTCACTGAGGTGGCAGCTTCCTCCGGGCAGCCATCCAAAAAGCAGAGGGAGTGTGGATGCCTGGGGATGGGGGAGCACAGGGTGTGTTCTGTGCTGCCCCCGAGCCCCTCAGCCCCCTCAGAGCAGCTGCTCTGGCCCAGCACTCCTGTGCCTACATTTATTCCCTTGGGACCAGGGCAGGAGGTGGCCCAGACCTGGCTCAGGTGCCAGAGCTGTGCAGGGCCCTGGGGCAGTGGCTGCTCACAGACAGAGATGCTCCCTTGCAAAAACTACCTCTGAGTTCACCAGTTCCTTTGGTACCTCTGTGATGTACTTATTTATTAAAAGATTTATGAGACCTATAAAAAGGGATGGGGGGGTATTTGCAATTTACTGTGTGTTTTGGTACTGTTTGTTCTTATTTGTGGCTTTTCAGAATGGATTGCAGTATCATGCAGCAGGCTGTCTTAAAGTGAGACTGATCTCTGCTTAAAGTCCACACTAATCATCCCTGTCAGCCCAGGCCTTATGGACATATCTTTGAGTCTGTAATTGGTCATCAAAGGACTTGCATCTAGAGAAAAAAAAACAAACCAAGGGTCATATTTCTAACTACTTGTTATTAGGGAACTGTTTGCTCTGTATAGTCTCCATCCTGCCCCAAGGAGAGCCTGTGAAATGTTTTCTGTTGACTTCAGTGGCTGTTGTGTCAGACTTTTCTTTGTAATAATGGAGTTCACTGTGTATTTTAAGCTCTCCTCTCTAGTTTTGATGTTTTGCAAGAGTCTGGAACAGTAAACAAGAAAGCAGTTTGAATGTTGTATATTGATTTCTCCCGAATTTCCCTCCTTGTTTTGTGCTGGGGCTGCTCAGCTCTGCCTTCAATAACAATCCCCAAGGGCAAAACCGGCCTGATTTCAAACCCAAGAATTGCTGCCCTCCCTTGTGAGCACATCTTCCCTAAATATTCCTGGTGTGCCCTTTGCCAGGCTGGGGTGGACGTGCAGCTGTGCTGCTCCTCAGCTCAAGAGCCACCAGCCAGCCCTGAGCAGACCTGGTGATGAATCCTCTGCTGTCCCAGCAGGAGCAGCATTGCCCTGGACCTCTCCTTCTCCAGAGGGCAGGGATCCCTCCCAGGGCACTGCTGAGGCTCTTTGCAAACCAGACACTCAAGGGGGAACTCACAGCATGGATTTTCAGCATAACATGTGGCTGGGGGCCTCTATAAGCAATAAAGAACAAAAAGGGCTTTTCTAACAAACTGAGCCAACTTCAGGGAGTCCTGTTCCTCTCCAAACCTCTCGGAGCTCTCCTCTGCCAGCTTATTTCTGATAACCTGCTTGATTGGCTTTGATCCTTTGCCATCCCCCCACTCCCCTTCCAACAGTGGTGGTTGTCTTCTGAGAAAAGCAGGTTTTTAAAAGCAAATAAACAAATGCAGAGTGTGGGATAGAAGCCTCAGCACTGAGCTAATGGTAGGTGATTAGTAATAGTAATGATTCAAAAGCTTTTTCTGCAGCCTGATACATTTATTACCAAGCTTCGAGCAACTATAAATACATTGATCTGGAATTTGTGCTATTCCCAGCAAAACAAAATATGTTCAAGTGAGAAATTCTGCTACACCCTCAGAACGTAATTAACATATGATTTTTCAGGCTGTATTTAATCTATAAATACGAAATCTGCATCTGGGAAACAGCATGCTCATTTGCATGTGATAACTGTAGCAGAAGCACAAACAGCCCTTCTGCAAGGGCTGCATGCAGGAAAAGCAGGGAAAGCAGCCCAAAGCTGGGGAGCTGAGCCCTCGGGGCTGTGTGCAGCCCTCCCAGGAGGCAGCAGCTCTCATCAATCAAGGGCAGTCAGCTCTGGGATCATTTATCACAGGGGCTCCTGCTCTGCCACAGGGAGCCCGGCCATGAAGGCTAAAAGGTTGGGGCAACAACTGCAGGGAGTTTCATCATCATAAACTGCGACGGGATTTATGTTTTAAATTTCATCCAGTCTTATGTTCCAGGCCTATAAATATGCAATGAGTCTTGTAAGTCTTTGTAAGGAAAATATGAGACCCATGCAAGCAGTTTTGGGTATAATTATCCTTCCAGCAACTTCACTCAAATGATTTTATAGGTAAGAATAATCCTTTTGTTGTCCTGCAGCCCTAATTATAGTATTTATCTTCCCCTTCAAAGCCCCACTCCTACCCAAGCAGCTTTTAAAGCAAAGCACACCTCGATGAGATGCAGATACAGCTCCAAAAATAGCACTTGTTCTGTCTGCAGGAAAAAAACCTACATTGTGCATTTACCCCACGGCTACTTCTGTATTTCAGGACCTTGAAATGTACTGTTAATTAATCCAATTACACGCATTTTATTTTGCAATTAACTCTGCCACTGAATCCATGGGAAGTGAGTGGAAGCAGTGGCCCTGTGCAGTGGGGACCACGATGCTGTTCCCTTTTTGGGCACAATCACCCCAGAACTGGAGACAGTTGGGTGGCGTGGGACAAAACCCAGCCATGTGCAATGGGAGCTTTCTGAGTTAGGAGTTCATTTTAATTATCCCTAAAGCACACATATCCCAATTTTCAGAGTTAGTTTCCACATTCTCCTTCAGACCTACCCACTGTCTGCCCTAAGAACACTGATGCTGGGTCTGTTTTCCCATTTTTGGGGTGCTGGCCATTGGGGTTTCCATTCCAGAACCCCAGAGCTCCAGCCTGGCACCACCAGGCAGTTCCTTTGGTGTTGATGGTTTGCTATAACCATATCAGGACTTAAAATTGTAAAAGAAAACTTAAAAATGTATATTGGAAGATTGAAAAGTATTTATGCCTCTTCTGCAAATTATTTCCCATCAATTTAGGCCGAGTATTAACCCACCCAAGCACCTGCAAATGCTACTTTTAGGTTCAATGAATGCACAAGCACTTCAGTCTTCTTTCCCAACATATTTCCTCCTTTCTCTCGGGCTCCTAACTCATTCTGTCCCCCTCTCCCCTCAGTCTTTTTAATCTTTAGGCCAGGAATCACTCCCCATGAAAATAAAGAAACAGTTTTGTCAAAGGCTTGTCAGAGGAGATGGGTGCTTCCATGTGGAATTCAGTCATTTAATGGCTCAGTGGGATCTGAGAGTTTTTTTTCATTAAGTTGTCCAAAGTCATTTCATCACTCCAGAATTTATTTCGCTTCCACCCTCCCCTGTCTGGTCGGTCCCAGCCCAGTTCCTTTCATGTCTGAAACTTAAACCTCGTGTAAGAGCAGGTCCCTACAGCCCTGTAGCTGTCCCATGTTCCTCAGTGCCTTTAATTCTGCCTGACACAGACAAAGGAAAACCTTCATCTTCCAGGGCCTTAATTGCTCTGAGAATTTGAGAGAAAGCAGCTACTTATTAAAATAGAAAGTCTCACAGTCACCAACATAAGAGCAAACTGTAGTAAAAACCAGCATTCCTAATTTTTTTAAGAAACAATCTACATTTTCAAAAGGGGTGGATAATCATCTGCAGTTTAATTCTCTCTAAATGAAGCACATTTTCATCAAGTAATTATTCCGTGCCATTCCCGTGACATCTATTTTAGGTATCAAATATTGAGGGCACTTGAAGTCTCACATCCTTTCCAAAAAATGTAGGCCAGCACTTGTTTTGTCCAGTGCCTGAAAAAAACGACTCTAGAAATTCATTTCCCCCAGAGCATTGCCACTCATTCGAAACATTCGTTTGAAATTAAACAATATATTTTAATTAGACCAGCAGGGAACATCTGGTCACTAAGAAGTCACAGTTGTGGACACCTTTTAACCCTTCCTGCTCCAGAAGCAAGTGCTGGCACCCCTTTTATGCTATTTTAAGCTCCTTCCATGCAATTCCCATTCCTGTGTACTTCAAATCTGCTTCAGACACAAGTCCAGCCACAAGTATAACCTTGCCAGACAGAGGTCACTTACTTCATTTGTCTGATTCAATCAAGTTTCATCATTCACTGAAACTAAATGCCCCTCTACTGCTTCAAAAATTAATCCCTGCCATTGAAAAGTCACACTGTTATTTTAGTGTTATTTTAGAGAGGTGAACTGAGTTACCAAAGCTTTAATTTAACTTGAGCAATACATCAAAAGCTGATATCCCTGAGTGTGGCCTTTGCCATCCCTTACAGCTCCTCGCTTCTTCCCAGGTTTTTTTTGCTTTTAAGAATAGCTTTGGGTAAGTAAAAATTCACCTGAAACCACATTAAAAATTGCATTAATTCCTGCTTGTACAAGCGTTCACACCTTGCACTGCACACCTGACCCAGCTAACGCTGCTGAGCTCCACATCCCGGGATTCCCAGCCCCTCACACTTTGTAACAGGGTTTGAACTGAGGCTGTCTTGGCCCTGGGTTATTTCACAGGCTGCACCACGAGCCAGGCAACAAAGCTGCACCTCCTTCTGTGTGACAGCACAGCAGAGGCAATGGACAAATTTAATAACCATTTTCTGGAATAGGAGAACATCAGTATTACATGCTCTGAATATTCATCATCTTTTAACACCACTTCACTCTCTTCTTCATCTCAGAATGATGCTAGAAATGACTGTTCTGAGCAGCTTTAAAGCCTTTCTCTGAGCCTGTAGCTCAGTCTCTGGTTTGTGTTTCATCTCTTACTGATTACCTCTCTTACCATGTAGCCTTGGGAGATGCCCCAAGGTGTCCCTGGAGCATTCTCTGGTTACCTGCTGCATCCTCAACCCTCTTTAGTTACTGTGCTGTAGTAACTAAAAAGGGAGAGAACTTCTCCATCCCTGCCACACTTAAACCATTTGCTCCTGCATGGCCTCAGTGTGAGTAACACCCCAAGATGTGTCAGGTTCACCGAGGGGAAGGCAGGGCTCAGGTAAGTGCTCAGGTAAGAAAGGTAATCCTTTCTCCTGCCAGGATTCTGCCAGGAGGCAGCTCCCCAGCCCAGGAGTGCCCTGCCCAGCCGGGCTCTGGCTGCCAGAACAGGGTCACTGCCACCTCCCTCACCAATGTGAAACCATCCCTGCTCCACCACAGCTGCCACACGAACACTGTGTGTGCAAGGACTGCCATTAACGTGCCTGGATATGGGAAGATTTCTGGGAAGACAGAAATTTAATCATGGGAAGCAAAAAAAGAAATACAAAATGAAAGCCTGGAGATGAAGCTGGTGCTTCCGTGATGCTCTCTCAGAAGCTGTCACATGAAATAGCTGCTGTTCTCCCCCTCCTCGTGGTGCCTGCACGTCTCCCTCCTCCCATCTATTTTTGGTAAGGCCAAGAGAGCCCCAGAGCACCACAATTATCCCTGTCAGAAATGCCAGGAGTTTCCAGCTGAGGTGGGTGTCTGCCCCAGCAGGAGGATCAGGTGCACCCTCGTGTGTGGTGGGGAGGCTTCCAGAGCAAGCTGGGCACAGGTTCCAGGGCAAGGTGGGGGAACCTGGCTGTACTGGTGGGAGCGACTGGTGCTGCAGCTCTGCTTCAGAAAATGAGAGAAAATAAGTCAGATTATTCCTCAAGGCATTAACTTCGAGCCATTAAGGATTAAGCAAGAGAAACTTATTTTAAATAAAACCTTTTTGCTTCATCTGTTGGGAGGGAGGAAAATAGAGAGCCCCTTAATATAAATGCAACAATGAGGATGTGCTGCTGATGCTTTCCCTGCTTTTCCCTTTGTTTATTTTCAGTTTTCCCTGTAACGCAGGCCAGGGTTACAACTGCTCTGCCCACCAGTCAGAAATAAGTGAGGTTTTACTTAAAATGAGAAAAGTCAAACGTTGCTATGGCAGTGCTAAAATTACATTACAATAAGGTTTATGTATGAGTATCCATATACACAAGAGGTGAAAACTACCTTTTCAACAACATGTGTCAAGGGGCAGTATCTTGTCAAGAAATGCAAGAAAAAGCAAACACCATTAAAATTAAAAAGCCTTGCGAAGATGTTTTGGAAGGACTCTAATGGCTTAGGCCTTGAGCTCAGATGGGGAAGTGCAGAATGCCAGAGAGGTGCCAGGCTACAACAGCCTCCGTGTGTGCCTGTCCTGAGGCACCAGGGCCTGACTCTCCTTGGGATCCCCCTCTCCCTCTGGGGTTGTTGAGGATATTGGCTGCGTGCTGCACCTCTGAAACCAGAGCTTTGTGCCATAACACTGGGCACTCGACTCTCAATACTGCCTAAACACCGAGGATTGACACGTTCCAGCTCTTTAGCTCCCCAGCATTTTTTGGCCCAAATTCAGAGAAAGCCAGGTTTTGCAGGAAGAAGTGACAACACGTTGTCCTTTGTTTGTGACAACACTCAGCACGTCACCCCAGAGCACAGATCTCCATCCCTGGCCTTGGACACAGGCAGCTCCTCCCCGGGCTGGGGATAACTCTGGGCTGATACAAACCCTGCCAGTCCCGTTCCCAGAGGGAGCAGACTGACCCCTGAGCCACCAGACGATTTCCAGGGTGTGTTGTATGCAACTGCACGAGCAAAATGTTTTGCTGCATATTAGGCTCCATTATTTTGGAGTACAATCATTCCCTTGGCATTAGAGCCAAATGAATGGTGAGTTCATTCTGTCTGACAGACTAAACACACACCGACAATGAGGATAAATCAGATTGCTGCAGCACTTGCAAGTAGCTGGGAGAAATAATATTTTAATCAAATAACTCAGCTGCGCCTGCCATGAACTCCTGGGAAGGTTAAGGCTGTGGCTCAGTACTCTGCTGAGAAAACTGAATTATTCCAAACACGCCGTTCCATCGCCACTGCTTGGCTCGGATTAAAAGCAGAGGATGCAAAGCAGAGTTTCCAGCCCTAATACCAGACTGAAACCACCAAAAAACGCCAGGGTTAAAGGAGCAGTCCCAAAGACCAGCCATCCAGCAAGACAATGCAACACTAAAGAAAAATAACTATGGCCAGACTGGTGTGGTTTGGTCCAAAATACAGATTTGAGGAGGGGTGTTATTTTGATTTACTCCCAAATGAGGAACAAAGCCACATTTCTGCTTTGGGATGGGGATGTGTGCCTGCGTGCCCACACTCCTGTCCTGTCCCTCCTCTGTGGGAGCCCCTGCAGCTGTGAGGTGCCAGGCTCAGTGGCAGAGCTGTGCCACCACGGCTCACGGGGCTCTAACACACCTGGTACCTGCGACAGTCGTGGTGCTCCTGCTGAAAATGTGACAAGAATCCTTCTGCCACACAAATAATTAAAATAATTGTCACACGGAGAAAAGCTCCGTGGAGTATTACTCTGTGCTGACATTGATGGGAAGCTGTATTTCAACAGGAGCAGACTTTTGTCACATAAACCTCTGCTTTCCAGTAAATGTTTCATTGACTTCTACATAAAGATCACGAGTGACTCCAAGCCTGGTTTGTGCTGCAGCCAGTGACATGTTCTTTTTTCTCTTCCACACCAAATATTTAAATGTCAGTCTATTAACATAACAAATTGCCTTTGGAGGCTGGGAGCACAGGCTGTGTTCCCTATTAGCCCTTTACTAGGTAACCTAAATTGAAGTAAACTAACATGTGGATTGTAAATTCCCTTACAAAAAAAGACCTCCATAAAATATTAGTTTTAATCATCCACTTCTATTATTTCCACCAGAAGAAGTTAATTTGAACAGCTGTAAATGAAGCCTTTTGAGTCCAGCTTTACCTAAAGTTATTTAAAAGAGGGAAAAAAAATCCTCCCGAAGGGTTGAAACAGAATATTTATCGTAATACATTCCACATAACAAAGCATTTTCTGCTATATTGAATATTTGTTTCTCTATGGAAAAGCTTGAGGAAAACCAGCAAACCAACCACACAGCAAGTCGAGGCCTTGGGACTGGAAAAAGGCAGCCCCAAGCCCTCCCTGCTCGGGAGTGCCCACCCAGCACCACCAAGAAATCAAATCATTAACAACAACCTTTACAGCGCAGCTGCTGTTAACAACTCATTTCCAAAGAGCCGCCCCAGCCTCCTGACTAATTGCAATCAATGAATCATCACACAAGGCTCGGGCATGAACGTGCTCTGCACTGAGGAGCAAACACCGTCTGAACAGCCAAATAATCACATCACTCTCAATACACACAAAATTTACAGTCACTGCAATATTCCAGCAGAGGCACATTCTGAAGGAGGAACAGGCCGCGGAGCAATTAGGATAAAAAAGAGTTCTGGCAGCTTTGTTCAGCAGCTCTGGTGTGTCACAGAGGGAGACTGATGCTGCTGCAAAGGGCTGCACTGGAGGCTGGAGCAGCCCATGCACCCCCAGCTCCTGGGTGCTGCAGTGGCCAGGAGCTCCTCTGCAGTCCCAAAAATACACACATGGCACTGACAAGCTTTTGGTAGTGCTTCTACCACAGACAAAAATAAATAATCAAGTATTCACTATTCTCACCACCACAGTTAGCTCTTTCTGTCTCATACTTACAGTGGCTGTCCCCAAAGTCTGGAAGCGTGGTTCCCTTTGCTCTGGGCCAAGGTTTCCTCACCTCTGTGGCTCCTGCTTGAGACCTCCGGGCTTAATTGCTGGAAGATTCCAGAGTCTGATTCCTGCACTCCAGCCTTTACCCACGGCTGGTCCCACAAGGCACATTCTCCCACAAAGCAATAAAACTACAGCTGATTTTTTCCAAGCTGTTGGGCTCTAGAGTCATCTGCAGTTTGCTGTCTGCTTTCCACTCCAGCTAAGTCCTTGCCTTTCCTCACGTGTTTTGGCAAAGACAAATGTACAAATAGGTGACACCTTGTACCTGATTACACACAGGTCCTGGGGGCTGGCTCTGTTAGCCCAGCGAGCTGGCTGTGTGCTCTTGGACAGCACGGGTGGAGGCAGAGCAGGAGCCTCACCTGGAGACACAAATCACCTGGAGACACAAACCCCTCCGGAGGCAAACCCCAGGAGTGTGGGGAGAGTCTGGAGGAGAGGGGATCGTGTAAAGCTGCTCAAATGCAGCCAAGGGCAGCCCTTCTGCCTTTGCACCCTCAGCACCGTGCGTGCTGCTGTTGTGAGGAGGCAGGATGGAAATCCCAAAAAAACCCACCTAACCCGGGAGGAATTGCAGTGGGTTAAGTCTCTGAACTCCACTGCATAAAACTCTCTTCTTCAGCATCCATCCTGCTCACTGGAGAGTCTAAGTCCTCCCCTGGAGCAATTTGCAAGCCACACCTGGAGGAAAGCTCCCTGACACCCCTGGCAACTCCAGCACGTGCTGCAGTGCCAGGAAAAGAGTGGCCCCTGAGTCACTGGAGAGTTTGTGTTCCATCAGCCCCTCCTCAGATCACAGCGTTCCGAACATTAAAAAGAAAAAAAAACCCCAAAACAATTCACAAGACTGATCTGCCGCATTTATGAAAACACTGAAAGGTGAGGGAGACAGTGGCTCATTTCCCAGTGCTAGTTAATAGGTGTTTATATAGCCTGTCTTCTGCATTCCCCACACTGGCTGTAAAGCTGGAGGCTTTTCTCTTTGCTCAAGACTTAATTGCCCTGAGTATTTACTGCCTGTATCTATTACCCAAAAATGATGTGTTTCAAGCTAGTTGTTCCCTTTATTTTTTTTTTTTTTTTTTGAGGGGAGAAGGGGAAGAGAGAGGGAATCCTCAGATCAGCAAGTCAAGTAAGTCACAGCTCTCCCCTTTTATAGAAAACAAATCCATTTCCCCACCTCCCCACGCCCCACATTGTTGTTGCTGCATTATCTGTACGAGCCAGGCATTGGCAAGGAGACGGGGAAAAAATGACAGGACATTGTAAGAGAATTTAATGAAGTGGCTCCAAATATTGTATCAAAATAAATGAAGTGAATAATGCAGGAGCTTATTCCAGGTCCCCTCTACCACAATAACCATTGTGTGAGCAGCACATCCGAGGAGATGGGATGGCTGGAGGAATACAAAGGTGCCACCCCGGCACATTACAGAGCCGGGAACAACGGGCAGCCTCAATTGCTACATTTAATTTCGGTAATTCGCTGAGGCCAGGCACTCGGGAAGAAACGACCAGGTGGTAAAAGGGGAGGAGGAGGAATTACCAGCCCTTCTGATCTCACGGAACGATTTGCTTCTGCTTAGAGTGCGGGGAAGGGGCTGGTCACAGCCGTGTGCCAGCCGGGGAGCGACAATGGCCTGGCACCGCCACTCACCCCTCTCTGCCCTTCCTCACAAACACCTGCGGCAGCTCTGCCAGCCTGGGCCTCCTGACCGGGACCGGCTCCGGCCGCACTGACCGGGACCGGCTCCGGCCGCACTGACCGGGGGTAGCTCCGGCCGCACTGACCGGGACCGGCTCCGGCCGCACTGACCGGGGGTAGCTCAGGCCGCACTGACCGTGGCCGACTCCGGCAGCCGCCTGGGCTCGGCTCAGTGGGGCCCCGGGCTCGGCTCAGCAGGGTCCAGGCTCAGCGGGGCTCGGCCCAGCGGGGCTCCGGGCCGGGCCCAGCAGGTGCGGCCGGCGAGCGCTGCCCGGTGGCAGCGGGCCCTCCGTGTGGCCCAGGCCGGGGCTCCGGGAGCCGGGCTCTGACGGGTCCCTCAGGGCCGCGCCTGCCGTCCCTGCCCGCAGCTGAGACACTCGCTGTTCCCCGGCGCTCTGTAAAACACCTTTCGATTTCCCCTCTGCGTGGAGAACGCTCACACCAGGAGTGGCCCTGCCGCTCTGGGGACAGCACGGAACGCTCGGGTCCCGCACAGCGCTGCCCCAGCTCTGCTTCAGGCTGGCTTTAGCCCTGTCCCTGCACCCCGAGACGTGCGAGGGCTCCCGGCTGCCGCTGCCAGGGTGCGGGGCCCGTTCTGCAGGGGGCACGGGGAGCCGGGGCACAGCCAGAACAGTGACAGCCGCAATCCAGCTGGGCAACCAGGCAGAAACCACCTCTCACCTTGCTTGTACACGCTCCGTGTGCCTCTGCTCTGCTTTTGTCCAATTCTGTCCCCCAGGCGTGGCGGGGAGGAAGCAAATGGTTGGCACTTTTCCACCCCTGAGGCATCCTTCCCTCCTGGAGACACACCCCGCACCCCTCACGCTGCCCGTGGAGCCTCTCCTAACCCCGCTGCAGTGCCCTGACAGCTTTGCTTGCAAATTCCCTCCCTGCACAGCTCATGCTAAGAACCTTAATATTCCTGCAGATTCGGAAAGGGGATTTCCAACAAGCATTAGGAAAATTAAACTTCTCAAGAGCTGTCTCAATCTGACAAGCTATTTCTGGCTCTTTAAAGTACGGTAAGTGAAAATATTAAAAGGGGGGGTGGGGAAGCTGTAGTAAGCAAGGGATGAATTAGAGCCAGAAACGAGGACAGGCGACTCTGGGGGTACCTGAGGCACCCACCTATGTCTGTACATCCACAGAAATACACGAGTAGGGTTTGTTTAAGGCCTCCTGCTGCCTTGGAATAGAAAACCACAATCTCCCACCCCTTGCCTCCATCCAAAGCCACAGCAGTTGATGACAGTGGTGAGGGGCATTTCCCTTGGGGATTTATGCTCTGCATTCCACCCAGAGCCCCCTCGGGCAGCAGCTCGGGAGCTCCTGGTTAATCCAGCAACTCTCCACCCAGGACGGGGACTCTGGGGATGAGACACAGGGAGGGCACAGCCCAGGCCCTCCCCAGGCTGAGCTGGGGACACTGGGCTCACCACAAACCCTGCTGGAGGTGGCACCAGAGCCCCCAGCTCGGGCTGGTCCCAGGACTGGGCTGGGTGCTGGCAGCACGGCCAGTATCTCACAAAGCCCAGGATTGGTGTGTCCTGCTGCTCCCTTCCCAACAGGGCAGGCTGCAAAGTGCCCCCGAGTCCCAGCTTAGCCATCCCCGTCCCCTTCTGCTCCTCTCTCCCCCTCTCTGCTGCTTTCCCTTTTTCCATCCCCGTCAGAGCTCCCAAGCCTACACTCTGAAGGGAGGAGAGGCTGTTTATAGCCCGGGTCACTGCAGGGGAGGGTGAGAAGCTGAACCAGGCTTTCAAGATGTAAGGGTGTGACTCCGAAGGAGGAGATGATGTTATTTTCTTTAGGGGCATCAGAGTGGCAAAATTTAGCTGCTTGCAAATTTTTCAGTACTCTGGCCTACCTGACTCTTGCTCCAAAACCTGGAAATTTCCCCTGGTTTAAGGCTTGATTTGCGTAATGATGCTCAACTTGTCTGTCTGTCCTCCCCCTCCACTCCTGCTTGGCAGCAGTCATCCCCAGCAGCCTCACAAATCGTATTACAATTGGGTTAAAAGAGCACCCCTGCAATTAAAGTGCCTCCTCACGGGTGCAGTAAGAGTGGGGCACACCAGCTCTGCAGAAGATGAGGGGACAAAACAATTAGAAGAGATGATTAAAATCCTATGGCTCTTCAGGGGCTGGGGTGATTGTGCAAGGACTGTGCAGTGCAATGAAAAAATCCTTCTGAGCCTGCTTTTGCAGCCTGCCAAAAATGCCTCTCCAGCTGCATGAATTGCTCTTGCAAAGACATCACTGAGTGCTGCATTCAAGTCAAGGCTGTGGGGAGAGCTTGGTACAGAGCAAGACCTGATCAATATATGGGATTTTTCACTATTGCAAACTATTCTGCAGGCTGATACCACTTATTTAAGGGAGAAACACAAGAGGGACTGCTTTGACCTTGGTATCCTAATAGGCAGAGCAGGAGGGAATGCCAAATGCTAAGAGCAGAGCTATTGATTAGGCCTGAGAGAGGGGACTGATGGGAGAAAGCTGTAAAAAGTTATTAATGGCCAAGGGGAGCACAGTGATTTAGGCGTTTGGCTTGATGACAACGGGATAGAAAATGTGTGTCCACAGTCATCAGACAAAGGATTTGCTGAAGAAATAGGGAGGCATGAGATGCAACTGTCCTGGTGGGTGAATTCCTCATGGATAGAGATCATCCTGGGCTGGACACATCGGGAGTGTGCTGACCTGAGCAGTGCTCAGGGAGAGTGGAAGGACAGCCCCTTTCTGCTGTCCTTATTTCTCCTCCTCTGCTCATCTGCGCTTACCGAGCTCAGTAAAATGTTGAAAATGGGACTCAGTCATCTTTGCAGTCTCCTATCATCAGGGCCGAGTGGCGAAGCTCCTTGGATTGGTTTTCATGTCATTAGTGCATTAACTGACTGTAGGAAACGCTAATTTAATTACTAGGAACACAGGCCTGAACATGAATAAGCACAGCCCCTGTTACGCTTCAAAGCTGCACCATTCTGGTGCTGGGGACACCGATGTGGGCTCTGCCAGGTGCCACGGAGCCCTGGTACCCAGCCAGGGCCAGCTCAGCAGGGCCCAGAGCTGGAGCAGGTCTGTGGCTGCAGAGGGGAGCACAACAGGAGCTCCCTGCACCCACAGCACCAAGGAGCCGGCGAGTCTGGGGCTGGTGCAAACCAACGTGACTCGGGGCATTCGTGTCCCTCCCCGGGCTGCTTCCAGGAGAGGTGGCAGAACTTGTCGTGTGCAATCCACCAGCCACATCACACTGTGATGGGGGTTTCCTAATGAGCGCTGGCAGTACACACAAACACAGCGGCCCTGCTGCTTCTCCAGCCATTAATATTACATTCGTGGGCTGCTTAATTTGCTGTTCCTCACGGAGCTGGAGCAGGGAGCCTGCATAATGAAGGATTTGTTGACAGAGGTCTTCATATCCCATCAGCAAAAAGGTAGAGAAGGATCCTGGTTCAGGCACTCTTGCTCGACTGGTGTGACCTCGGCCCTTGGGATGCTCCCGAGCAGGGAACAGGACCGGGTGCTCTGCTCTCCTCAGGCTGTTAGCACTGCCCATTCTGAGCTTCACCTGGTTAAGCTCCCACCAGGAAGGGCAACAGCACATCAGGGATTTCACAGGGAAGGAGCATTACTGATGCATGAGGAAGGTGGCGGGTGTGGGAAGCCAAGGACCCGTTCAGAGCGGGGCTTCAGCCCACGGCTGGGGCAGGTGCACAAGCAGGGCCCGCCTGGGGGCTTTCAAACAGAAGCAAACTGGAAGCAGAACACAAATTCTGTCTCCTCAGTGCTTTGCAGGTGATAGCCTGACTTGGTTTAGAGCTCTCCCGTCCTCAGGGGACAGCTCGAGCTGCAGCCAGACAGGGCAGTGAGGAATGGTTTGTGCGGCATGGGGAGCTCAGGCTGGCACTGGGCACCTGTCCTGCAGGGCACACCTCTCCTCCTCCCTGGGCCCCTCACCCTGGGTGTTCCTGACAGGGAGGGCTGGCACAGGGACAGCTCTGCTTTTCGGTGGCAGGCACTGCACTGCAGGCAGGCAGAGGTGTGGCTGCAGTGCTCCAGGGCTGTGCAGGGATGGGCTCTGGTGCCACAATAAACACGTAGAAGTATGTGACAGCGTTCCTGGGCTTTCAGGACTAAATTAATTCATCTCTGGGAGGTTTTTTAAATGCTTGAGGCATTTTCTAAACGCACCACTTGGCAGTGATAGCTCCTTCCCTGAGCTAATTCCTCAGTGATGCTTGCTGGACTTTGATCAATACAAGCTGAGCCCAGCCAGCACTCCCTCCTCGGTGACACAGGTGAAAGGCTCTTCCAAGCCGTGGAACACGAGCCCTTCAGCTCTCACTAAGGAGCTTCCACCGCAGAACAGCCCCTCAGGCCACAGGAGACTGAGAACTGGCAGTCTTGGAGAAACTGAGCATACACAGAGCTGAACTGAAGTGTCTCCGGTGTGCTCATTCCATCTACATCCCATTCATTATGGAAACGAGGTGTGAAAGGAGTTTCTAGAGCTCCTTGGTGCAGGCTGCACATAGCTTTAATTCCTCTTCTGGTTTTTCAAGTCACTTCGCTCCAGAGAAGCCTTGTTTCAAACCAATTATTTAGCTGCATTGCTCAGACTTTGAATTCACTGTGTATTAATGCAGCTGGGTCTAAACCACCATATATTTAAGACTGCTGAAGGGAAAGCTTTTAAAATGAAGGAAGAGAGTAAAGAACCAGCTTACCTGATTTATAGGACCATCAGGTTTCTACTCCTGACTGTATTCATGCATAAAGTCTCTAAAAAGAACCAAAGTGTATCAGATAATTTTTTTTTTTTAACATGCCTCTATCAGTCTACTCCCAGGAAGAGAGACTCAAACATGAAAATGAAAGAGGCAACTGCAAAGCAGAAAACAGTAAGGTAATTAATAACCCTCACAGGAGACTGCTTGCTGTCAGCAGGGCTCTTTATCAGGTTCAAGAGATTGCTAATGGGAGCCACAGCTGCAAAACATTGTGTGTATGCAGCATCTAAACACCACCACTGCTTTAATGATGGGGAATAGAATTTAGGCCCCTCGTTTGCCGTTTGGGATCTCAGCTGTTTGCCTGAAACACAAACTTCCTCCCCTGGGATGCTCCAAGGTGCAGAAGGTTTTGCTTGGAAGTGTGGGCCCTGTGCAGTGCAAAAAGGCAATGTACAAAACACCCCCCCAACAGATGCACACATGCAAAACCTCCACAGGAAGTTGATTTATTCTATTAGCAGATTAATTAAGAGGGTTTGCTTGCATACAGGTGGCCACAATTCCCTCCTGGGATCCTGCACGGGGGTTTTGCCATAGATCTGCAGTGACTCCGGGCAAATCTCTTCCCCCCGGGGTTCCCCACGTCAGGAAGGAGCACACCTTGCTCAGAGCTCTGAGAGAGCAGGGGAAAAGAGCACTCTAAACACTAAATAAGCAGCATTATTTACTGCTCTGCCCTATGGATAGTGGCAGGTTCCAGCTGCTGGGGACACAGGGACCTGTGAGAGAGCAGACAGGCACAGATCTGCGTGCAGCATCCCCGGCGCTGGGGCTGGTGGCTGTGTGTCCTCAGAGAACATCGCTGTGCTTTGTGCTACCAGAGGAACCTGCTGTTGGTCCCTCCTGTTCCCCAGAGGCAGCCGAGGCAGGAATCTGGGTTTCCCCGGGCACAGCAGTTGTGCCAGGCTGCTCCCCGCCTGGGCTGTACCTGCTCCTCCCAAGGAGGGACACTGGCCACGCAGTGCCACGTTGGAAAGGCAGCCTGGCACTCCCACCTCTGCTCTGCCGGGCTCCAGAGAGACCTGGGCACTCTCAGCCTGACTGCCTCACTGCAGGCACCACGCAGCAATGTGCAAAAAGCACCCGAAATAGCCCCGGAGCTGGAGGAAAGGCTGGGCTGGAACACGGCTGGGCCTGCGGGGAGGCTGCCAGGCTTTGCTGCAGCACCAAGGCTGCTTCCCTCACCTGAGAGCTCACCCAGAGCTCGTCTGGGCCCTGCCCTGTCCTGTCCTCAGTGCTGCACCTCGTCCTGCACTCTGCTGTCACTGCTGCACCTCGTCCTGCACCGCGTCACCCAAGCCTTGAGCACAGGTGCTGGAAGAAAGCAAAGGCTGTCAGATCTCCCAAGTATTGGGCACATTCGCTCTATTTACTCACCCACTCTCCTAAAACTGCCTTAAAAGGTGTTGAACCAAATGTGGATCTTCCCAGGAGAAGAAAACCAGAACCCAAACCCAGGAACTCCCGTATCGGGCTTTCAGGCTAGAAATAAAGCATGTGCATCTATTTGCAAATAGCTTCAAATCTTGGAAGAGTGACTCGGTGCACACACGTCTGTAGCATAACCTGCTCTTGGTGCTGTGTGTCCTGCCCCAACACTGCTCGATGTAGAACTCTGAGTGCATTGTGCCATCACAGGACACAGCTCTGGATTGCTATGCAGGGTAAACCTTCTGACAGTGAAAGCAAAGAGGCGTTCAGAGTAGGAAAAAAAAGATGAAGCCACTAAAATGCAAATTTTATTCACAGTTGGCATGTTTATAAATATATATATATTACATTCTTACAATCTACAGTACATTCTAAATATAGAGGGATTCAATCTAAGTGTTTGTGGGAGGGCGGGCGTGTATTAAACTGAGCAACCTAGATTCAAGGATGGAAGACTCAACAAAAAGGGGGCAAGGACTTACTCCAGAAAATAAAGGAAAACTTGAAATATTTTTATATATAAAATCCATTACCTGGATTTTAGTTAGTGCTTTGGCACTTTGCCACTGGCCATTGGAGGCTGCTGTTGCACCTCACAAGAAATGTCATGGTTTGAGGGTTGGAGGGCACGTCGGGTTGGAAGGGTAATCGCTGAAATCCTATCGTATGTACATCCTTATCAGAAGAAAACAAAAGATAACCATCACCCCTGGGAAAAACCAATGTTATCTGCTGAGTTTGGCTGCGCAGGGTTCGGTGTTGGACGTGCAGCTCTCCCCCTGTGCCCTCTGAGTGCCCTCTAAATGTGCTGGGCAGGGGCTGAAGAGGGGAGAGCACAAGGGACTGAACAACCCAGCCTCCCCTGGGGAAGGGGAGGGACAGAGGGGCAGCTGCTGGTGTCCAGCTCAGCACAGGTGGCACCGAGCCCAGGGACAGTGGCCAGCTTTGGGCAATGACAGCGTGGAAAGGCAGGACAGCGTGGTGCCAGCAGGGCTGTGCTTGGCAGGGGCAGCCCTGGAGGGTGAGCATGGGAGGGGAGGGAAGGGAAGGAACCCCAGCTCCCAAGGCTGGCTGGTCCTGGTGAGTGCCCTCAGGATGCCAGGTGGGGATCTGGGGAAGGGGCTGGGAATACAAACTCGAAACAGGACAATCAAATAAAGTGGGCTTTTAAAAATAGCTCGTTCTCTCAAACTGTCCAAAACAGACCTTCCTTAATATGAGTGATATTCTGAGTATAGATTGTATCTCCTCCTATTTTACAAATTAAGAAATACCGAAAATCGGCTGGCAAAGTTGATTACCTTGGCATCTACTTAAAAAGAGTTTCAGTTTGAACTGTGTGTGTGTATCCATTGTCAGTGCTTGGGAGGCAAACATGATGGTTTGCAAACAGCCCAGTTATCCTTTATCCCCTCCAGATTCTTTGGAAACTCCTGACTCCTCAGCTCTGGGAGCTGCTTTGTTCACACTGTTGGTTTTTGTCAGCTTTAAATGAACGTTCCTGGATGGATATTCTCTGCACGTGGCTCGAACAACATGCTCTTTCCATGGATCTATTTATTCTGAGACCAATCTTTTGCTTTTAACCCAACCTCGCAATATTGAACAGCAGAGCTGTGTGAGCTTTGTAATATCCAAACTGCACTGGAGTTTGTTATATTTATTGATTTCCCAGGAAAGCTCAGAGAATGAGACCGTATTATTTTTCTAAGGTTTTTTTCATGTTACCGTGTATCAAAAAACCACACACATCTCTCACTTCCATCTCTGAGCACAGAGAAGACTTGAATTTTAAGAGCTGTCCAGGATCTCTGCTCTCCCAGCTGCTTTTGGGTGGCTTCTTGGGGCTCCACTGAGTTACTATCCACCAGCTGGTTCTTGTTAGAATACAACATTTTGCCCCACTACCCAAAATTAAAGGCAGAAGGTGAGTGAAAAACAAGCAAACCAACAAATCAAACAAAAAAAGTCATTTGTGTCCCATTACGCATTTTCGTGTAATCTCTCCATATAGTTTTTAAGTTCTTTGCACTCCCCCAGGTCCATATCCTGGCAGACCCATTTAATGTCATCCTCATTGCTCATCAAGATTGAGTTAACAGTTGGACACCCATCATCAGAGGAGATGGTGGTGAAGGTGGTGAATTTAACCCGTTTCCTCTTAGAGGTAGGAGAAGTGGTTGGTTCACTTTTCTGTTCTTTCCCTTCACTGAATGTGGACTCAGGAGACCTGAAAGATTGTCCATTGATATTTTTGGTGGCAGTTGTGTTGAGGAGATACTTGCTCTCCTCATAGTCCACCCCTCTGTCGATGGCTGTGATACGTTCATCCTGTTGGGATGAGAAGTTTATGTGGTTCTCCAGGAGTTCTGTCCTGTTGCTCAGCCCAACCCAGTCATGAGAGTGGCTCATGCCCTCCTGCTCCTCGAAGGGAACTTGTTTGTTCCTGTACTTCAGAGCGAAGGTGACGCAGTTGATCAGGAACACCAGGATGGCCAGGCAGAAGACGCCCAGCAGAGCGTACATGCCGATCTCCAGGTCGCTGAGGCCCCGGGGTGTCTGCACCAGGTCGTTCTCCTCCGCGTCCCCGCCGTCCCTCGGCAGATCCACCTGCGCGGGGAAGCTGGTGAAGTCCACGGGCAGGTTCTGGCTGTCGTCGTCCAGGAGGCTCTCCCTGTCCTCCTTCCTGCTCAGAACAGACCTGTGCGTGGTGGTGCCCCTGCCCTGCTCGTGGCCCATGGAGGAGCTGTAGTACTGCCCGTCCCCTCTGTCCTGCCAGGTGTTCTTCTGGCGCCGGTCGCTGCCCTGGTTTTCCAGGTGGACACCGGCACCCCTGTGCTTGCTGTCGCTGATGTTGGGGTTGGCATCGCTCTGCCCGAACTTGACTTTAATGCTGCCACTCCCAACAGCCAGGATGCTCTTCCTTTTGGATTTCTGGCACGATTCGCTGATCACCATCTCCACCTTCACCAGGGTCCCCTGGCCCTCGGTCTCAGCAGCAATCACAGGCCACTTGAATTTGGGGTCATGGTGGATGGAGACCACCTTCTCATCCAGCGAGGTGGCTGACAGGGAGAAGTCTTTGGAGTCATAAATATCCAGGGGCATGACAGATCCATCACTGAACTGGATCCAGCAGCTGATGGCTGCTTCCTGTAATATATCAAACAAATACACAGCACTCAGCGTGATCACTGAGGGCAACGTGCTCTGTTCTGGTCTGTTCCCTCCTCCTCACAAGATCCATACACCATTAGTAATCAGAAAAGAAATAAATAGGGAGAGCAGTGAAATTAATATCTTGCCAAGATGTGAGGGGAAATACTAGTCTGAAACACTTGTTGGTAATAAGATTTGCTTCCACAAAGGTGCTTAAAGGAGCTGTATCCCCTGGGCTCTGCAGAATCCACTTCAGCACCGTAATAAATTGCATGTCAGGAAGCATTACCAGTGACTGAGATCATTTACCATTGTATATTTAAATGGAAAAAAACCCAACATTATTTCTAAACTGCTTAAAATACAAAGTCTCCTCTTATTACACAGAACACATGTTCAAAGACAGCTAATGCAGCAAACGGGCCCATACAGGACTCCATACCTCCACTCCTCCATTTCTGTCTCTCAAATTAAATTAGCAGACTGTGTAAGCAGAGGAAGCCAATCAGTTGCTTCTTTAGGAAATGGCCAGGGTAATTTTTACGCTTGTTAGCAATTAAAAGCAAGACAATAATAAAGTTTAATCTTTTGTCACAGCAATGCAGATTGTGTACTCCAGTGTGCATGGAGGCTTTCACTGCATGCAAATGAATCCGACCTGGGTACTAATTCTGTAACAGAACACGCCTAATGCTGCAGCTTTCCTGGGATCCTTGACTTCTGGCTTCTAACTTGAAACATTTTAAAGTATTTTTGAATTTCAGAAAACATGTGCTCACCCATTTCTGAAAATCAGGCCCTCTAAGGACTCTCAGATGGCTACTGAAAATTGCTGTGCTATCTGAAAAAACTCTTTGTATTCGTACATTGATCATTTACAGACAAAATCCAGGTCTCCTGGAATCTCATTCCTGCTTCTGATCGTCTGACTTGCCCTGGTTTGGTTGGGAGATCTGCACCTTAGCAGACACTGGAGAATCCCCACCAGACAGACTCCTGGCTCCATCATCCTGGCTCTGCTGTCTGAAATGAGCTTTTGTCTGGTCAGAGTTGGGATCACCTTGCTCTGAGAGTCTGCCAGACAGACAGACACCCAGCCCGCAAATTAACTTGTGAAAACCGTGAATATAAAAGTCCTGTTTCTTTAAATAAGCAGTTTTCCCTACAGACAGTATTTACATTCTAACTCCGCATATGCACAGAGAATAAATACATTTGATTATCCTTTAAATTGTTCCCAGCACAAAGTCATTCACCTGTTCAGAGCATGGAGAATAAGATTCCAGTCTTCTGGGATTGTATCGTGCATAATCTACTGGCCTGATTCCGAAATCCTCAGAGCCACAAAGCTCCCCCTGCTTCAGTGGGAGATTTGCTTCTGTCTCTATTTCAGGACAGAGCCCTAAGACTTTGCTGACACTGTCATAAATCCCGGCTTTGTGTTTATTAATCTTTGGATGTTTCTTGAAGGCTGCATAGAATTTGTGTCATCGAGTCTCATCCTCCCACTGTGTTGCTTAAACCTGCATAATCATTTAATAATTTTGCACTGCTTTGCTTACAGGGACTGTGCTCTGAAAATCACATCCTGAGCAACGGAGGGACCCGGCTGCCTTTGAAACCAGAGTCAGCCCTGCCAGAGAGGAGGGCACACAACTCCTCTCTGGTTTAGTGTGGATGCAGTGCTGCCCTCAGTGCAGCCCTGCATCCCGGGAAGGACCTGTCCAGACTCCAAAATGCCAGGGCTGGGCTGCTCCTGGGCTGGGCTCAGGGCACTCTGCTCAGCTCCCCATGGCAGCACTGGATTAGCTCTCTGGCCTTCCCTCGACCTGCCTGGCATCGATTGCTGCACTGCTGGAACACCAGGGGAGCCTGATTTTTACTGCCCCATAAAGACAGCAGCTCTGCATTGTTTCTCCTCCTGCATCCCAAGGATAAGACCCCATGATGAATTAAAGCACCTCAGCAGTTGGCCAGGCTTCAAATGTGCGTGCCATGATCATTTACCTTTAAAGCTCAGAACATGCTTGCGTGCTAAGAGCCCAGTGCATCCTTGATGAAAGTCCCAGACTGATGGATTTGGGTCGGGAAAAAAGTTTAAATTTCCAATGTATAGAGAAGCACAAGGACAGATACCACACGGGGACTGATGAGGACATGGCAAAGTCCAAAAGCCCTTGGTAACTGCTGGTTCCCTAATAAAGGAACTAAGAGTAATAAGGGGAAAAAAATGGTTTATGAAATCATGAATCAGGAAATGAGTCAGGGATGCTGATTCACATTCTAGCAATGATTCAGAATGAAAGGGATGTTCCCTGACTGCTTAAAGTGCTCACAGGAAGTAACTGAAGGCAGAAGAGTTTGGCACAACTCAAGTCACCTTCTCATGTAAAGATGGAATTAAAGGGTTGATTTGGGTACCTGTGGTGGGAGGTTGAACATGGCAGGGTGTCCTGGGATCTGGTGGGTGCTGGAGGGGACAGAAAATGGGTGTGGGGCTGTGTGTGTGTGCAAGGGGACTGCTGGTGCTCAATTCTGACACATCACTGAGTTGCCTGTGTTATTTATGGGATCAGCCACGACAGGAATGGGGTTTGGTGCCTGGGGCTGTTTAAACACAGTGCCCTTTCTGTGATATCTTTGTTTTTCTGTTCATGGCCCTTGGTGGCCTTCAGGAAAGTCCCATGAGCAGAAGTTTCATTAACAGACCATTAGTAAAAATCTGCTGGACTGCAGCAGCTGGGAAGCTCAGAGGATGCAGTGACCCAGCGGGGTCCTGCCCCCAGCCCAGCTGGGCACTGGTACCTGCTTGGGGGCCTGGAGCAGCTCCTGTGCCACGGCTGTGGCAAAGATGGCCCTGTTGCTGCCCGGGCTGAGCTGCAGAGAGAGGGACAGCCCCGTCACCAGCTGCACCCCCAGGTCGGTTATTGTCACCTTCTCGTCCAGGACTGTCACCGTCTTCTCAGCCAGGATGGCATCTGAAAGGGGGGACAGTATCTGAGGAGAAAAACTGGAGTTAGCAGCAGGCATTTTGTACAGCCCCTCGTGAAACACCACACAGACCTGCTCTAACAGGAGTGAGGGCTGTTTAGGGTAATGGGAAGAATTTCTCAGAGCAGACACCATTAAAATATGATTAAAAAGGGCTGCTCACATTCTGTAGCTCTTCTGCAATAATAGGGGCCTTACAACACCTTTTACCTCTGCAACTGTAATCAGCTGTGCCACTCACCTCTGCAAAGTGCCAACCACATCTGCTTCAGATGCAGTGACGAGTTCTAAATGTAATCTCCATGTGAAATTTAAGTATTTTATTAATCCTCGTGTTTTGAGGCAGCATAAATACCATGCAGTCTGTAGATTTATATAAAATCCATTGAATAAATGGAATTTATTTCTATCCTATGGAAAGAAAGGGTAATGTATTGCTACAATAACCTCTCGTGGTACTGAATACAAAACTGACAGAGAAAATTTGTTTTGGTTAAGAAAATACACCCAGAGGTCAGTGCAGTGGTACATGACATCCAAAGATGCTCATTAGCAAGCGAGTTGAATTTAATGATCCATACAGGGTACAGAGCATTTTTGAAGCAGCTTCTAAGAGGTATTCTTGAAACACAACTTGCTCTCAGCTTTTTACCCTTGGATTTTTCTTTCCAGAGTTCTATGTGCATTGGTTGGAGCATTTTAAGTTCCAGAGCTTTAGAAAAGCATTCAGAAAATCTTTACAGATTTTGCAGGAAGTCAGAAATCTCAAATCCCATTTCTCCAGCCTTGACAACGTGGTTATCGACAGGTGTGCTGGTTGTTTTCTGCTCTGGCAGCTTGGGGTGATAAGCATCTTTGGAGAGGGAGATTTTTCCCCCCTGTTCTAGTGTTTGTTAACACGTTTTCTACTTCAGCATCACTGAAACAATCTCTCTCTCCCCATCTCCTTTTACTTTTCTTTTAATTAATATTTGGATTAATATTCCAGTCTCACTTCCTTGAGCAGCTCTGGTTAATTTTCACTTTACCCTTTGCTCTGTCAGTGTAGGCTGGGAGAAGACTGAGCTGTTCCACCAGCTGCAAGCCTTGTGATAACCCTTATCCTGGCTCCAGCTTCAAAAGCAGCCTTAGAGAAAAAGAACCAGAAAGAGCCTCCCAATGTACAGGTTGGATAAAATTAAATAAAACTGCGATCTCCTATAATTTGGGGCACAAGATAAGGAGAGAAAACCATCTCTCCTATGTCTTCTAGTCCTTGCTGCAATTCTGTTCCATTCAAAAACTGATGGCTTTGCTGTAAATGCTGGATCAGCCCATGCCCAGGGAGGTGCAAAGGGAGGAACAGAACCCACCACTGACTTCCCTACCTGAATCGTGGTCATGCCAAGCTCCAGCCCAACCAGCACCTGCCCGTCCTGCAGCCTGGCGATCCTCGGCTCCTCCACCTGCATGAAGTCCCTGACCAGGTGGGTGATGTCCAGCTGCCAGTCCGAGCCCAGCAGGGAGCTCAGCTGGGCCCCGGGCTCGGGGGCCTCGGCCACGAACTGCGTCAGCACCCTGACCATGGCGTGCTGGTACTGCAGGGTGCAGCCCCTGCCCCGGCGCTCGTCCTCCTCCTCCTCCTCGCTGTCCCTGGCCGGCCTGCTGGGACAACCAGGGACAAGTGAAACGGTGCTGGGAGAGCCTGGGACAGGAGAGCTGCTGCTGAGCTAAGTCTGCAGCCTGGCTGTGGGACCAAGCTGCTCCCTGCAGGTTCTCCTGATGCCTTCCCCCAGCCACCTGGAAACAGAGACTGGACAGGAGTAAGGGAATAAAGGCAGGGATTTATTTGAAGGCCTTCAAGGCACACCCTGGGGAGCCAGAGACTGCTTCCATAAAATGGACCCCAAGGTGGACAGCAGGTCACGAGTTCTTGACACTGATATAGGTTTGGTCCATTTGCATATCAGCATAAATTCACCAATTAAAACTTTAGCTCTCTTCAATTTCTCCACCTCTCTCATGGTCCCAGTTTACACCTTTGGGCCTAGGACAGCCCGAGTGCCCTTGAACAGCTCAGAGAGGCTTTGTTGTGTCTGTCTGGCCTAAGAGAGCAGCTCACGAGCTACAAGAAACTTTAGAGTTACACACTGGGCGATACAGGATTTGAAAAATATAGAAATTAAAACCTAAGGCATCACTCCCACTTTTATCCCGTTTCCCTTGTTCCTAACTCCAGAACAGCACTTGAGATCACCAGCTGGCCTCCCAGCTTTGCTACCACACTGTCCTCCCCAAATATCTTCCCTTGTTTTCCATGTCAAGTCCTTGCTTTCAGGACCTTCACACTTCTTTTCTTTCTGGATCTTCCCATAAACATCTTTGTGTTGCCATGGAAATCTCCTCTGCACCTACACACACATCCCTCTCTGTACAGCACAATTTGAAATCACATCTCCACCAAAACGTCTTGGCTCTGATGCTGACAGAAACCTGTAACAAATGTCTTCATTTGCAGCTGGGAATACCAAGCACCTCCTCTATCAATCTGCTCCTCTTGTTCTTAACAACACTGACAACAGAGGCAGGCAGTTCCCACCTGCTTCCTCCATCCTCTGTCCTGAGGGCAGTGTCTGAAGCTCTGTCCTGCCTCTGGGGCTCTGGTCAGTGCCACGGGACCCGACGGGGATCTGAGACAGCTCTGTGCTAACTGTGACCCCTGACCATGGCTCCATGGACTGTGGGACCTGTGAACAGCCTGGAGACCCACCAGCCCTGCCAGAGCTGGCTCTTGCTGGTGCCTCCTCGCTGCTCGTGGCTGATCCTCCTAACTTGACCAACTGGCTCTTCCCCTCTCAGTTATCAGCCTCCAAAAGGGAATTGATCTCCCATACAGTTCTGCACCCTCAGTTCCCATTTCCCTCAGAAGTCCAGTGCAGGAACCTATTGAATAAATGTCTGGTGACCTTCAGATTTACAGCAGAATTGCATTAAGGCCAAATGAGCATGTTCAGATCCACTGGCCCTGACAGGTCCGTGGCAAGTGCACAGCCCAGAATGAACATCCCCTAATGAAACCTACCTCTTATTAGAGATGATGGGGACTCTCCACCCCTTGATCTGATTTAGTTCTGTGTCAGAGACCTCTATCTGCAGCGGGAGACGAGGAATCCAGACTGTCATTTCTAAAGGGGCACTCAGATGCTGGTAAGTGAAATTAACTATGACATTCACTTTGCCTTTCATTTCCTTCCCGTTGACAAAGACATAGTCACATCTGTCAGAAACCTGGAAATAAAACAGAAAAGGAAAAAAAAAATTAATGAGTCTGTTCACAAATTATAACGTTCACCCCATGCTGGATAAGTGAGTGTGAGGAAGAGAAAGGATCTAGGTTTAAACTAGCTCCAGGTTCAGAGGACAGCTAGGAATAACAAGAAAGGTGCCTGGTGTGCCCTTAATAGCCTGTATAATTCAGCATCATTTTAACAGGCTGGCTTTTCCTGCTATAAACAGTTCTGGTATAATCTAAGATAAGAAAACAGCTTTTTTTTGGTCCTTAATTCCCACTCAACAGTAGGATGGACCCACTATAATGGCAGGGAGAGAAGATCCCTCTCCTCTCCCCAAAGCTCCGTCAGACTCCCCAGTCCTGCTCACTCACCTGGGGCAGGAACAGGAAAGTGCCAGAGAAGAACTGAGAAGGGACTGACCTCTCCAATCAACCCAGAACGGGGCAGAGCTCTTCCCTCTGGGTCCTGTCACGGGTCCCAGGGCACGGGGTGCTCCCAGCCAGAGCGGATCCCAGGGAAGAGCTCAGGGCTGCCCACTGGGCCCAGGCAGCTTCCTCCCTGCTGCCAGCCCAGCAGAGCCCTCACACAGCACTGGAACAGAGCTCAACCAGCCCCGATGTCACTTTATTTATTACCTGCAGCCCTGGACATCAATATTGCAGAGAGTTAGTAAATCTCACTCGAGCAATTTAGCAGTTACTGCAAGGATCCAGGTGAGCTGACAGGACCTGTTCATTACAGTTAGTTAAAATAGATGTGTAAATGTACACGTCAAATAATTTATTAACTACCACTTTACCGTGCTGATGATCTGAAGGAATGATCTATTAGAACCCTGAACTCTTTTCACAATCCATTACCAGCCAGCCCTTCTATTCCATCCCATCCCATTCCATCAATGCATTTAATATTTCTCACTTTGGAATGTAGAGTCTCATCCTCGCTGAATTTAATGCCATTTTCTACTTTTCTGTTTAAATGCTGAGTGAATTTAAATCATATTTAAATATCACTAGCTTTTGTAGGATAATTTGCATTCCTAATATTATTATCTTTAAACAACAACAGCCCCCTCACAGACAGATCCATAGCAAATGCATTTCCATCCTGGCTGGTCTGAGCCCAGGTAACACACCAGGAAAAGCTTATCCTGGCTCTTGCAGTGTCTCCCTTCCAAGCCACGGCTGCCTTAAGGTCAAACTCTTGAGCTGCTCTTGGTTTCAGCAGGAAAGTAAGGAGTTTGTTCACAGGCAGATTTGTGGGTTTGGGATTGCCTTGTGGGAGCCTGTTTTACACCAGCTCCCAACAGCTCCTGCCAGGACCCAATCTCGGTGTGCTGCACAGCAGGAAAACCCAGCTGCTGTCAAAAAAACCCCAAAACACGAGGGGAGGAGCTGGGAGCGGGCAGCTGGGCACAGGCACGTCCTGGGGCCTCGGGCACTGTGCTTCATCCACTGCCCATCACCCTGATCCCAGCGGGCTGGGCTGAGCAGGATGAGCCCTGGCAGAGCTCCAGAGCAGCTCGATGTGAGCTGTGTCTGATGTGAGCTGTGTCTGATGTGAGCTGTGTCTGATGTGAGCTGCAGGCCAGGCTGGAAGCACAGGCACATCCCCTGGGGCAGAGCACACATCCCTGCCGGCTCTCGCACGCTGCTGCCAGCGGGATGTTCTCAGGGCAGGAGCTGCATCGTGCTTCCCACTGCTGGCCTGTCCGGCGGGCAGGAGGTGAGGAGAGCTCCAGGCACGCCTGGCACATCTGCTCCTTCTCCCACCTTGCTCCTCCAAGTGGGAATCGTCTGCTGCTGGCTGGCACCGTGCTCATCCCTGTTGTCTCCGTGCATTTTAAGTGCTGTTCTCACACCAGACAAATCTCCTCTGTGCTAATGAGCTCTGTCTGCTGCTTTCTGCCTCCCCTCCTTCCCCAGAGACACTCGGGGGAAGAGAAGCTGGGCAGAGCCTCCAAGCGCTGATTCCCACCGGTGAGGAAACAGATCAAGCTGGAGACAGAGTGGCCCCAAGGTCCCACTGATGGCCCTGGGGTCCTGCACTGACCCTCGTGCTCTGCAGGCTGGACCAGGGCCACAAGGGAGTGGTCTGGACACCGGATTTTCCTGGCTAGCACAGGGGCAACCAGCTTTGTGTGGCCTCCTCGCCACCTCTGCTTCCAGCTACCAACACCTAACACTCGTCAATCCTAGCTCATTAACACATTAGGCAATTAAACGTGCTAGACCTGGGACTGAAGTCTTAGGGCACTTAAGGACTGAAACAGTTCCCAGTGACTGAGGGCAGCAGGAGAACCTTTGTGCCTTGCAGCACAGAAATCAGAGCTGAGCTTCCAAACCCCTGCGTGTCCCCAGCCTGTCCCCGTGTGTCCCCTTCACGTCCCCTGCATGTCCCCTGCCTGTCCCTTTCATGTCCCCTGCGTGTCCCCTGCTCTGCATCCACCACAGCTGCTGGCCGGGCACCTGCCCAACCTCCTCCAGCCTGGGTAAGGCTTCGCTGCCTGAGCAGTGACTTCTGAAGCACACACACAGCACGGGAGGGATTTTGCTGCTGTTTTTGTTGCCTGTGAGCATGTAAAGAGCTCACAGCACACAGGGGCTGGAACTCAATACAGACTCTCCCAGGCCACAGAGATAACTGCTGGATTATCATAGTTAGAGATGGGAATCAGACTCTCAGGTTTTAAATCCATTAATGCTCAAGCAATAACAAGAGAACGAAAATTTGGCAGGCAAACAGACCTCGATTCCAACTTTATCAGGGTTTACAGCACAAAGAGAGTTAAAAAAAGAATCCACCCCTAAAAAACTATTATGTGAATGATTAAACAAATACCATGACCTTGTGCCTTCAAGATTATGATTTATAAAACAAACTGATGGTCAGGGAAAGAATGGCTACGCTTGGGATCCCCGCCTGAGCCTGTTTCCCTGGCTGTAAGTGAAGTCGGCCACAACTATGAGCTCATTCAGTTCCCAGCCAGCCCTTCACTGTTGGGATGAATAAGCATCACTGTTCTGCTGCAGTTTGCATGCAGTCCTAACAGAGCAACATCAAAACACGGGGCAAAGTACAGTACATTTTCATAAATCAGGCCAGCACATTCAGAAACAGGTCATCAATAGCCAGGCTGATTAGCCATGGCCCTGCTCCTGCAGACACATCCGAGCCATTCATCTTCCAGCTCAGAGAAGGGCTGAAAAGATGGAGGGGGAGAAGGAAAATCGAGCTCCTCTGTCTCTTCTGAGGTTGTGTTTTCGGAGCTGTTTGTTGGGAGAGAGGGAGTGTCTTGTGCAGCATGGGCTGGAACAGCCCGGGCACACAGCAGAGGGCCCAGAAAGCCACCAAACACTTCCTAAAATGCAACCAGAGCTACAAAAGGGCCTGGAGCAGCGTGGGTGATTTGTGGGGAGCACCAACCTGCTTGCTTTCCAAAATCCAGGGGCTCCCTCCCACCTCTCGCTTCCCCTCCTCCTGCCTCTGAGTTTGGGTGTCTCAGGGACGGCAGCTCCAGTTTTCAGTGAAGGTGACAAGGGCTCGAGAGGCAAAGAGCAGATTTTCTTTTCCTGCTAATGCACTGCTGGAACACATCTCTGTGTTGTGGCCAGCGTAATTCAGGGACATTATAATGCCATTAAACCCTTCTGGTGCTGTGCTCCCTTGCTAAAGCTTTCCTAGGCTTTGTGTCACTGGAGCTTTTCACACAACTGCACTGAGCTGACTTCCATTAATTAAGGGAGGCTGTACTCAGCGTTCACAAGATGCTCCAGGAATTCTCTCAGAACAGGGCGCTTTCATCTCTTGAGGGCCTGAGGTTTGAATGGCTTTTTCGGGCAGGAACTTGGGAGGTTATAAAAGTGCTGCGGGTTTCTTTTGGCTCCTGCAGGTCCCCCTCTTTTTCTGACATCAGTGAACAGCTGAGAGAGCTTCCCCTGAGTGCCACACTCCCATCTGACCCCTGAGTGCTGGGCACCGAGGGCACAGGGCTGTCCCACACTGCCAGCACAGCACAGAGGCACGAATTGCCCTTCCAAGTGCACTGAGCTTTTCTGCTGCAGTAATTCTGTTGCAACTCTTACCAAGTCCCAGCTCATAAGTCTCTGACAATAAGATGTATCTTGAGCAGTTTAGGTCTCTGCGTTTCAAGGGTGGCCAGTTAGGAAGGGAAGCCTCTGATATTTCCACACAAAAATCTGTATTTGGGAATCACTCCGTGGCTCTGTCCCCACCCACATTCCTGTAAATGATCCTTCCCCCACGCCAGCTCTCTGTGTGTAATATCCACTTCAAACACAGCCCTGCCACCCTGGCGAGCTCATGGGATCTCTTCTGATTTAGCACTGCACACGTTTTCCTTGGTCTACCAGCACAAATGGGGATATTTAGTAACGTAAGTTATGATAATGAGCCCTGCCTAAATCACTGCTGTCAGAAGAAGAATGGGGGAGTCTCTTCTAACCATTAAAAATGAATGAGGAGGGAAATAAATAAGCAAAAGCAGCTCATTTGAGCTCTAAAAGACTTCAGAACACAAGCTGTGCACCAAGGTACAGAAGGATGGGGCCATTATTAGCTCTATAAGTCACTTATTAATGACTCGGGGGAGGCGGAGCCCCCTTTAATCACCCGAGCCTAACCCGAGGTGCTGAGCCAGACCTTTCTGAGCCGGGTCCTGAGCCCAGCCTGAGATGGTGCAGGGCACGGAGAAATCCCTCTGGGGAGGCTGCAGCACCAGCCCTGAGCCCAGGGCAGGCTCCAGGAGGGCCCTGTCCCAGGCTGGGCTCTGTAAAACCACCCTGGCTGCTGCTGGCATCAGGAACAACCCCTGAGCAGCTGCTCGGGGGGATAATCACAGCACCTCCCGTGCTGCAGGGCAAAGATTGTCATTTTCCATCCCAGGAAGAACCAGCAGGTGCAGATGGCACTGGGGCAGGTTTGGGGATGCTCCTGGTGCCCCTGGGCTGCTCGGTGCCCGTGCAGGTTCAGCAGGGCCAGCAGCCAGGGCTGGGCTGCTCCACGGCTGCTGAGACAGGGATGGGCTGGCCCGAGCCCTGGGGACTGCATTCCAGACAGATTTTAAACCCAGCATCACCTGGACCAAAGCCTTCCCCAGCTGGGGGGATTTACACTGAAGAAGATCTTCTTAATTTTAAATATTTTGAATTTTAACTGTGAGGGTTGAGGTATCTGCCAACATCTGAAAATACCCTTTCAAAGGTGATAAGCGATAGAACAAGGGGGATGGTTTTAAACTGAAAGAGGGCATGACTAAATTAGATATTAGGAAGAAATTCTTTACTGTGAGGGTGGGCAGGCCCTGGCCCAGGGTGCCCAGAGCAGCTGTGGCTGCCCCTGGATCCCTGGCAGTGCCCAAGGCCAGGCTGGGAGCAGCCTGGGACAGTGCAGAGGGGTTGTCCCTCGATGCTGTCCCTCCCAGCCCAACCCATGCTCGGATCCTGTGAATGATGAGCTGTACCCTCAAGCCCTCACAGCTCACCATCCCTTCCAGCTGTTCTCTGCTCCCTGCAGAAGGACCTTGCCTTTTCCAGAGGGACACATCCCAGCTCTGCCCGTTCAGAGGAACCAGAGGGTGCCCTGAATTTGGGCAGCCCACACCTTCACAGTGTCAGCACCTTTCTGCAGTGGTTTTCCAAACAATACTGCACCCACAGCTGTAGCTGCTTTTTCTGCCCACAGACAAACATCAGTTTTTAAGGCTCTTGTTTCCTGCCAGGCTTTCCACAGGGCCCTGGTGGGAGCCCACCTAGCGCTGCTATCAATGGATACCAGCAGAGACCTGTGCACATGAAAAATGGTTTTTACTGCACTAATCCACCTGAAGCATCTCACAGAGCATATTGATTAAAAAAACTCCGATACCAATTAATTTCTAAGAAATATTTTAGTTTGCTCTGCAGCTTTGTGGCAAACATCAATATATTATCTTCAGCTGAATATACCCAAGTGAAATATGCCATGGGGCACTTTAAAAGCCTCACAATTCCGGGCAAACATCCAACTGTAGCTGCAAGGGTAACAGTTCCTTTGTGATCCACACAAGGCCTGCAGTGTGCTGGTGTTACCCACTGAAAAACCCCCTCATTAGCAGCCTCTCCTCAGGATCCACCTCTGGCTTTTTAAAATCAAGACCTGGCGGATGAAACTCCAGTGGGTTTTTCCTTTCCGTGTTTCTTTTGCCCGTTTCCACTACTAAGAACAGCCCATTTCTCTCTGCAGTGGGTTTGCACAGATTTTACACATTTTTGGGGTTGTAGTGAGGGAAGAGCAGCTTCTGCCCAGCCCTTTGTGAACACGTTATTAAACCTCTGTACTCTCTATCCTCACCTGGGATTTATTTCTGCCCACGGGCTGCCTTTAAAGAGTTTGTCCCCACTGACCACTGAGCTCAGGCCAGCCTGGGGCCACCTGAGGTGTCCTGGGCTCTGTGTCCCCTCTGCCATGGGGCTGGCATTCCAGCAGGGCTTGCAAGACACCTACCTTAGCTTTCATTTTTGGGTCACGAAATTCAGTTTCATTTCAATTTCAAATGATTAGAATTATGTAAAGATACCGTAACATCAAGGAAAAAGTTATTTTAAAATGAAAAAATCAAAACATTTCATTTTGGAAATGTCAAAACAAGTTGTTTCCTTGACACAACAGGAACCTTGTAGCATCCTTTTCTTCTTTTCTTTTCTGTCAGAAATGAAATTCCAAGGAAATTAGCATAATTTCATGAAGCTGCTTTACAGGACTACGAATTCTGACTGAAAAACTCTGCCGAGTTTTCCCCAGTGAGCCTCAATCAACTGGGGCCACAAATCAAAACAAAACCATCACAATGAAACTGTTCAATTAAAATCCAATCACACGGAATCCGTGGTACCTTTGCATGTGCAGGAAGGGAAGGGGGAGGCACAGAAGGACCTTTCCAAAAGCCTGGGATTAACCCCCAGCTCCCTCCCACACCCATGGCTGTGTGTAATTTATTGAGATCAACACTCCCAAGGACACTGAAGTGTTACCTCCCCCTGAACTCTGTGTCTGGGAAAACACAATAAAGAGGCTCTCACACCTGCCAGGTTCAGCAGAAAGGAGGGAATAATTTTTATTATTGACATATTTCACTTTTTTATACAATTCCCAACTCCACAAGGGATTGGAGGACATGTCACTTCCTTCTCAATCCCACTGGAGAAGAAAGATGCTCATCAAAGTTCTCTTATCACAAAAGGAATGAAAAACAGAAAATACCGTTAAGTAAACATTGGCCATTATTTACATGAAACTGTGAGAAAGAATCTGACTCCAAGGTTAAAAACAGAAGGCTTTAGCAAAAACCAGGGCAACAGAACTCCAGGGGAGTTTGGAGGTTAAACCTCTCTAAGAACCCAGCCTTTAACCTCCCTCTGATGTGTTGGTAAAATAAGGATGCTATCCCCTCGTTTTACAGGGATTTGCCAGCACGGGATGTGCACAGCAGCAGGACAGGCTCGTGTCCCTCCTGTAAATCAGGGGGACAGGGATGGGATGGGAGCAGAGCTGCAGACAGGCAGGCACTGCCTCCTCAGCTGCCAGGGAGCTGCTGGACCCAGCCCACCCCGTGCTGGGGATTTCAGGAGCCACGGCTGTTTGTAATCCATGTGACAGCTCTTTCTCACTCCTGTTAATTCAGTGACACCTTCCTCTCTCTCTCGGTCTGGAAACCACGAGCGCTCTGTGCCGCTCACTGCAGCACCCGAGCAGAGCAGGGCAGGAATGATGGGCACAGCCTGCAGCCCGAGCTTTTCACCCCTGAACTGAGCACAGCCTGCACCCCGAGCTTTTCATCCCTGAACTGAGCACAGCCTGCACCCCGAGCTTTTCATCCCCGAACTGAGCACAGCCTGCACCCCGAGCTTTTCATCCCTGAGCTGAGCACAGCCTGCACCCCAAGCTTTTCATCCCTGAACTGGGCACAGCCTGCACCCCGAGCTTTTCATCCCTGAACTGAGCACGGCCTGCAGCCCGAGCTTTTCATCCCTGAACTGAGCACGGCCTGCAGCCCGAGCTTTTCATCCCTGAACTGAGCACGGCCTGCAGCCCGAGCTTTTCATCCCTGAACTGAGCATGGCATCGCTGCCCTCCCTCCAGGAGAGCTGAGAGAGGAGCAGTGACACAGAACAACTCGGCTTCACACCCGTGAAAAGGAGGGTGCTCAGCTGCCTCTGGGTGATAAATTCCTGATGTCCACGGGAAGCGGGGCTGAGGAACAGTGTGACAAACCCCACGGACTGAGCACTGACACCAGGCTGCAAAGGGGACAGCCAGACTTCCAGATCCATCAGATCCGGCCAGTGAAGCACCAGTGGGGATGGAAGGGTAATTAAGGCACACACACAGCCTGGAATAGCCAGCTCCAGGGGCTGCATCCCGTGTGCCTCCCTGCACTTTGATGAGCACCTTTTTTCTCCAGTGGGATTGAGAAGGAAGTGACATGTCCTCCAATCCCTGGTGGAGTTGAGAAATGTATAAGACGTGACATATGTAAATAATAAAGTAGTCTTTCCCCTCCTTCCTGTTGAACCTGGCAGGTGTGAGAGCCTCTTTATTGTGTTTTCCCAGACACGTGTGGGCACGGGCATCCTCGGGCTGGCAGATCCATGCAGATTTACAGCACTGGGAGCCAGCTGAGCACTAAAAGCTCGGCGTTCTGGAGGAGTGGAGCTGTGCCCACACAGTTCAGCTCCACATCTCCCTGCAGACACGGCAGCCCTGGCAGACCCCCCAGCCTGGCAGCTCAGTGCTGCAGGGCACACACAGCAGGGGCAGCTCATGGCTCAGCCCCGCGCCAGCACACGGGACTGGATGCTCAAGGATCCGGTCCTTAGGAGAGCCAAATTCCACCCATCAGCAGTGACAGCCAGTGACTCTGGCCAGCTTTGATCCTCCCCCAAACAGCCACACTTCTTCCCTCAAACAGGAACAGTCCTGCGTGTTTAACTTCTGTCCAAACACTAATGGGTTGCACGTACATTTTAATTAGGGCCACCCTGAGGACTGATGTGACCCAAGCCAAGCACGAGACCAGACCTCCACAGACTTAAAGGACATGAGAGATTCACAAGAGAAGTGACTGAAAAGACCCTGCAGTGAGAGGAGAGTGCCAGGATAAAAGGAGCAGAGTTTGAACTCCTCAGTGCACTCAGACTTCAGTGTGCCACGAGCCCAGAGCTGCAGGCACCAACTGGAGCTGAGCCATTTCTCAGCTGGTACTGAGCAGAACAAGGCCCAAACGCTTCTGAGATCACTCGTGTAACTCAGGCACCACCCAGCAAGGGCACTGCATTTCAGTCACTTCAGCACAGCGAGAAGGAGATGAAATCTGGCTGGCAATGGCAGACTTCAGAGCTGCAAGGACAAAGAGATTTCCATCTTGGTAACAGGAGAGCTTCAAAGAGTTCTAAGGACCCAGTCCTCTTTCTGCTGGAGAGTTCGCCCAGGCAAAGCCTAGTTCCACTCCTCTGGCAAGTGTTCAGATACCCAGCATCACAACTTAGGGAAGGGAAGGAAAAATCTGTTGCAGTACACATATACTCCTGCATGCACGGCAGGCTCTGCAAAGTTGGCCAACACTCCGAAGTGACAGGGGAAAAATAATGCAACAGCAAAGCATGAAAAATTTCCGAAGGAGCGCTGTGCCTTTCTAAGCCAAGAACCACTTGCAGAGAAGCATTTCTGAGCAGCACTGTGCTCCAGCAGCAGAGCAGCAGCCACAGCACACAAGTGCCAGATGAGAGCTGCCACCAGCCAGCACGGGCAGCCTGCAGAGCCAGAGGATGTTTTCCAAACCACACTCGCTGTGAAAGTGACTCCAGAGTTTGCACTGGAATGGGAGAACCCTTCCCCACTGGAGCTGTGGGTGGGAGCACCGAGCAGGGAGGGGATTTGTGTCCCCTCCTGCCCCACCACCACAGCCCTCCCTGCCAGGGCACGGCTGCGGGCTCCGTGTCACCCCTGGGAGGGGATTTGTGTCCCCTCCTGCCCCACCAGCACAGCCCTCCCTGCCAGGGCATGGCTGCGGGCTCCGTGTCACCCCTGGGAGGGGATTTGTGTCCCCTCCTGCCCCAGCACCACAGCCCTCCCTGCCAGGGCACGGCTGCGGGCTCCGTGTCACCCCTGGGAGGGGATTTGTGTCCCCTCCTGCCCCACCAGCACAGCCCTCCCTGCCAGGGCATGGCTGCAGGCTCCGTGTCACCCCTGGCACTGCCACACAAGCTCCCAGTGGCCCTGGCTGTGAGTGGCACCGTGCTGGGGCTCAGTCCCACCTCACCTGTGCCCCACAAACCCCTCTGGGCACCTTGGC
>VYXC01003456.1:745434-792852 GCA_013397175.1 Platysteira castanea | reverse complement strand
GGTCACTGCCCTGGTCACTGCCCTGGTCACTGCCCTGGTCACTGCAGGGGCAGCTCCTGGCCCAAGTGCCAGGCTGGGCTCAGGGGAAGCACACACCCAACTCCAGCAGGGCCTGCCTGAGAGATGGCCTCACTGCGGTTCTACCATTCATTAAAACTCATTAAAACTCACTCATTAGAACTCATTAAAGCTCGGGGCAGCCCTGCAGTGCCCGTGGGATCTGCCAGCACAGCCTGGCTGCCCTGGGATGGCTCCAGAGCACACCAGGTTCCACCAGCACTGGGCCAGATTCTGCCCTCACTGCCTCCTGTGCAGGTTCCTGAAGGAAGCCCTCTGTCAGAGGAGATTCTGGGACCATCCCATTCATTCTTCTTCCCCAGCCATTTCTTTTCTGCAGCTTTCCTGTGCTGAGCACATTTTATGCTACTCAACGTCGTATTTTAGCCACTCAACAGCATCAAAACAACCAACCAGCCTGTGAAGAGAACTGGTATCAGTAATTAGCCTGGCTGCAGATCAGATGATAACTGTCAGCTCTGGGTACTCAAGAGCCCAGGATGAGGTTAATCACACCTGCACACGGCTTTGGAGCAGCCTGAGCTCCAGAGAAATGAGTATCAATGAATGCTGTCCAGCTGAGTCTGCTCAGGGAAGAGAGAGCTCCAGATGAGATCAGACACACACATTGTTTAACCCGGGAACAGAGGGCACGATTTGGAGAACGACTTGTCAAGGTGTCTGGAGGGATCAGCGCAGCACAGCCGCTGCAGGGCCAGAGGGGCTGCTCCTCATCCCTCCCTGGGCCTCTCAGAAATCCTGGCCAGGCAATGCCCAGCCCCAGGGAGACAGAGCCTTTCAGGATTTGTTACAAGCTTGAAACTCAGCTCGGCATCATCCAAACGTGTGCAGAACTCCCAAGGAAACGCGGGCTGACTCATGGCCGTGGAGCTGAACAGCCCAAATGGGCTCTGGCTGATGTTGGCTCCCAGCGCGAAGCCAGCGCCAGACAAACCCAGCCAGAGCCAGGCTCAGACACAAACAATCCCCAGGAAGGAGCAGACCTCCCCTTCTCCCCATCACACCAAGGGCAGAGCAATCCCATCAACCACACCGGGTTAAATTTGGATTTCCAGGGGCGGGAATGAGATCACTCACGGACAGAAGTTGTGTGTGTGTGTGTGTGAGACTGACTTCTGCTGCTGGTGGCAGTCAGTGCAATTAATGTAATGCTCCCAGACAATGCAGAAAACATCGTTCAGCACCACCCCCTGTGCCCTGAGAAGCCTGCTCAGCAGGGGAAGTGATCCTTCCCTTCAGGACTGAAGTTTCACTTCTCTCTCTCTGCCTGTCAGGGAATGAAATGGAGCGTGGAATGCCACGTCATTTTCCCAGATCTCATTCTGGTATCAGCTCCAGCTCTGCACAAAACCTCAAACACCACCACAGCTTCTCACACGCTCACAAACGCTCAGAGAAATTGCTGAGGGCACTCAAACCCCAAAGTCTAAAGAAGGTGCCCTAAATTCACTTAAACAAAACCCCTTTACAGCTGCAAAATAATTACCTGCTTGCGAATAATCACGTTGCTTTTAATAGTTATTATATTGAACAGATTATTTAAGTTGGGAGAAAATATCAGCTTTGTATAATACCCACCTGCTCTAAATACACAGTTACACTTTTAACTAATATTGAAGAGCCATTAAAGCCACTTTTTGTAGGTGCTTAGGTTTCTAATTTGCAATTAAATTAATTGGATTTGAATGCCTAAATTGATTCAGAAATCAGGCTTATCATCCAGCAGCCAGTTAAACAGGACGATGCTGCAAAGCAAGGCTGGAACAGGGAAGTTTCAGCATTTCTGAGCATTTCTGTGGGCAGCTGATGGGGGAAACCACAGCACTCGTGTGTCCTACAGACAAATACAGCACCCAGGGCACAGTGTCAGCAAGGGAGACCAGAGCCTGACACGTGTGGAAAGCAGGAGAACTGGTACAGATCATCATTTCTGGTAATAAACTGCACTCAGAGAAACCCTTGTGTTCTGGCATCTCAAGCACTTTTCAGATGTGACTGATTTACCCTCTTTTCTCTTGAAATCCTTAAGTACTGCATGATTTTTTTATGTAACTGCAAAGAGAAAAAGTACCTGGGTAGCCAAAAGTCACCACCCTAAAAGGAACACAAAATGCTCCAGACAGTGAACAAAAGAGAAGAAATCTTCAGTCAGCCAACCCGCACAGACTCTGTTACATAAGAAATCTGAAAATATTTCTAAATCTTTCCTCACTCAGGCACTGATATTTTATCACGGCAGAATTTTGTAAGGGCTGTGATTAAATGAAATTTAACAGGAGTGATTTCTGCAGAGCCTGTGCTCTGTCCCAGTCAGGGTTCTGTGTGTCATTAACAGCCACAGTGACGATGCTCATCCATCACATTTTATGTCTCAGAGCATTCTTGGGGGCTTTAGCATCAATGCTCTTTATCCACCAAGGTAATTGGCCTCCCCCACCCGACCTGGTCAGTTTTGGGGCCCAGTGAGCCAAAATGAACATCTCAGCTTGCTCTAAGCTTGGCTTAAACTCGAGAGAGCCCGGGAAGCTGAGATCCTCCACTGCTGGCTGAGTTCTGAGTGTCTGTGGTTCCACGGGGGCTCTCGGCTGGGCCCTGCAGAGCTCAGGTTCTGCTCTGCAGCTGGAACCCTGGGGGATCGCAGGGATTCAGGAATCACAGGGACCTCAGGGATCGCAGGGATGCAGGAATCACAGGGATCACAGGGATCACAGGGATCTCAGGGATCCAGGAATCGCAGGGATCTCAGGGGTGCAGGAATCACAGGGATCACAGGGATCACAGGGATCCAGGGATCACAGGGATCTCAGGGATCCAGGAATCACAGGGATCACAGGAATCACAGGGATCCAGGAATCACAGGGATCTCAGGGATCCAGGAATCACAGGGATCTCAGGGATCCAGGGATCGCAGGGATCGCAGGGATCCAGGAATCACAGGGATCCAGGAATCACAGGGATCTCAGGGATCCAGGAATCACAGGGATCTCAGGGATCCAGGAATCACAGGGATCCAGGAATCACAGGGATCACAGGGATCACAGGGATGCAGGAATCACAGGGACCTCAGGGATCTCAGGGATCCAGGAATCACAGGGATCACAGGGATCCAGGAATCACAGAGACCTCAGGGATCACAGGGATCCAGGAATCACAGGGATCTCAGGGATGCAGGAATGTGCCACCAGAGGAACACCCACGGAGCCAGGCACAGCCCTGGATCTGCAGCACCGGAGCTGCCAGCGCTCAGCTGAGGGGCAGGTAAAATCCTGGGCTCAATTCCCTCCCTTTGATTTTTCACTCTGTCACTTCACCGACTTTAGAAGAATTCAACTTCCTCCTGAAGTGTGCCGGTGTAAGGAGGAGAAGGAACAGCTGCTGAAAGTTTAATGCTTTAAAACACGGCCTGCTCCAGGCTACCTGCAATGCTCTGACACTTCAGCTTCCGTAGAGCCTGGCACCTCAGTAAAAAGATGTTGTTTTGCACTGATAGAAGCACACTGGGTGTTAGTGAAAGGTTTATCAGCCTGCAGTAATATTCTACAAATTGCCAGGTGTGCTGTTCCCCTCTCTAAGTGCAAAGTGTTGCTTTGGAAACTTCCAGGCTCTGCTGAGCCTTGAAAAAAATGGCCATTTGGAAACAGAAATGTCTTTTCAAAAGGAAAGGTCAGAAGAAGCTGATTGTTCTTCTCTCCTCATTCTCGATTTTAAAAATCTCGATAGTTTATTCCTTATTAGTAACTCAGCAAAAATAAAAGTCTGCTCAAAAATCTCTCCTTTCTTCCATTAGTTCAGTGGGAGTTTTACAAATGCTCAGTACTTTATAGCACTTTGAAATTCACACCTTTTCTGTGTCTCACAGTCCTCGTTTGTGAAACAGAGTCTATAACACACCTCCAATTCTTGGTGTGGTTACTCTGTCAGGCAGGACCAACTAATTTCTAATCATTTGTCAATAAAAATATTGTTTCAGTGGACCAAATTCTGCCCTAACATATCCAGCCAAGTTCAGGTAGGTGCAGTTTGGCACGAAATGAGGCCGTGCAGAGTTTGGGCCAGCTCTTTAAAGTTCTTTGAAGTCTTAGATGAAAGAAGTGAGTAATAAATGTGGACCCTGAAAGGAAAAGAAGAATGAGGTATCCTCATTCTGCACGGAAAATGAGCTTAACCTCATCATTAATCAGCACCAAAAACCCAGCAATAAAAGCTAAGCCACGAAGACATAATCAATCTGTGAGATGCTACTTGACAGATGCATTGAAAAACAGCAACAGTAAAGATCCAGAGAAATGTAATTTTAATCTTTATATTTCAATGGGCATCTTAAGCAGATTTTTCTTCCATTTTCTATTCACTACTCCGATGCCCAGAGAACAGAAACTCTAATTACTGCTGCACGCTGAAGGCTGGCCAGTAATTATATATCTTTATCTTCATTAGAGGCCTGTGAACAAGGCTTGGACTCAGGCAGAGCAGGTAAACTGGAAACTCGGAGGCACAGCTCCAATTAAGAGCTCACTTTAAACTGGCAACTCATTGCAGCTCTGCAGAAACCTCTCAGCTGCTGCAGGAGGGGAGAGCAGGAGCCTGGAGGGTCCTGATCTCTGGTGGTGAGATCTCTGCTCCTGATCTTGGGTGGTGAGATCCCTGCTCCTGATCTTGGGTGGTGAGATCTCTGCTCCTGATCTGGGGTGAGATCCCTGGTCCTGATCCCTGGTCCTGATCCCTGGTCCTGATCTCGGGTGGCGAGATCCCTGGTCCTGATCTCGAGGTGAGATCTCTGGTCCTGATCNCAAAAACCCAGCAATAAAAGCTAAGCCACGAAGACATAATCAATCTGTGAGATGCTACTTGACAGATGCATTGAAAAACAGCAACAGTAAAGATCCAGAGAAATGTAATTTTAATCTTTATATTTCAATGGGCATCTTAAGCAGATTTTTCTTCCATTTTCTATTCACTACTCCGATGCCCAGAGAACAGAAACTCTAATTACTGCTGCACGCTGAAGGCTGGCCAGTAATTATATATCTTTATCTTCATTAGAGGCCTGTGAACAAGGCTTGGACTCAGGCAGAGCAGGTAAACTGGAAACTCGGAGGCACAGCTCCAATTAAGAGCTCACTTTAAACTGGCAACTCATTGCAGCTCTGCAGAAACCTCTCAGCTGCTGCAGGAGGGGAGAGCAGGAGCCTGGAGGGTCCTGATCTTGGGTGGGGAGATCCCTGCTCCTGATCTTGGGTGATGAGATCTCTGGTCCTGATCCCTGGTCCTGATCTTGGGTGGGGAGATCCCTGGTCCTGATCTGGGGTGGTGAGATCTCTGCTCCTGATCTTGGGTGGTGAGATCCCTGGTCCTGATCTTGGGTGGTGAGATCCCTGCTCCTGATCCCTGCTCCTGATCCCTGCTCCTGATCCCTGGTCCTGATCTCAGAGGTGAGATCCCTGGTCCTGATCTTGGGTCCTGATCTCTGCTCCTGATCTCGGGGTGAGATCTCTGCACCTGATCTCTGGTGGTGAGATCCCTGGTCCTGATCTCTGCTCCTGAGATCTCTGCTCCTGATCCCTGGCCCTGATCTCGGGGTGAGGTCTCTGGCCCTGATCTCGGGGTGAGGTCTCTGCTCCTGATCTCTGCTCCTGATCCCTGCTCCTGATCCCTGCTCCTGATGCCAGCCTGGTTTGCCACAGGGCTGTCTCTACCACCACTGCTAACGGCGAGGGATGAACAAGATCCAACACACGAGCACTGCTTGGCAGATTCATGTCCTTACAGGGGATAATGAAAACTTCAGGAAGCAAAACTGATTGTTTACAGGTCTTCCAAATGATGTATTCCCTTTCAAAATCTTTTTTTCCAATTCGCCACAAAAATCAAATAGCAGCATTTCTCACAAGATTTTAGGACCAATACTGGTGCTTGCTGAAAGCCTTCAAGAAGCACCCATTCTCTTGAGGCTGCAGCCTGAGCCTCCAATTTCAGTAACAAAAAGGAACTTAAGGCCCTCCTGTGGGCTCTCATCTCGCCCTGGCCAGGACAGCACAGCCTGAGCCACAGCTGAGAGCAAAACTGCCAACACTCCTGACCCTACCCAGCCCACGGAACTGCACAGGGAGGGGAGAGTCAGCTCTGAAAACACCTCAGAAGTGGGAAGTGTGGGACAATCCCGAGCGTTTGCTGAGCAGGGTGGAAAGCTGTGATCTCGTGTTTGGTTTGTTGCTTCACTGACCCGAGCTGTGCAGCAATAACAGCAACAAGCAACCTCGTGTTCCAGCAGCTGGGCAGTCAGGAGAGGGAAAACCCGTTCCAGTCGAGAGCAGCACAGCTCTGCAGGGCCCGTGCCTCGGGGTGAGGGGGCAGCCTGACCCTACCTTGATGACATCTTCATCCGAGGAGCTGCACTGCACAGCGTCCACGAGATCGCTCACGGCCCCGTCCTCCTGCACAGAAACCACTCGGACAGGGACAGCCACTGTCCTCCCAGTGAGAACAGCCGTGTTCAGGATCTCTGCTTCCTGAGAGAAAAGAGAAAAAGAGGCCCCTTAATATAAATATGTTGCTATTAATGCACTTAATATAAATACGTTGCTGTTAATGCATTAGTACCACCTAGGTTCAGCTTTACTCTAATCCCTAATGGCTATGGCAAGAACTGTTCCAAGTGCAGCAGGCAGGAAGGGCAGATTTCCTCCCCCCAACCCTGGAACCAAGCTCCCAGCTCTGATTCAGGGCTGCTGAGGTATTTGTTGTGCCCTAATTGCTGTTTCATGGATGCTCAGCGAGTGCCAGAGCAGCCTGGGGAGTGACCCTGCATCCCTCAGCAAACACACCACACCTGGCTGTGGCAGCAGGGCAATCTCCAGCCTGAGCTGCACACCAAGGATCTCGCTCATCACAGAAATGTCTCCAGTCTCGCTGGTTTACCCACAAATCTCAGAAAGTTTCCTAAAATCCTGACAGTCTGTGCCTGGGAGAGCACTTTGCCTGGCCGTGCACACGGGGCAGATTCCAGCTGCTCCTGGGGATGCAGCCGTGGCAGAGGCAGCACCTCAGGGCCTGTGAATAGTGGCACTGCCTCTCCTGGCAGGTGACAGAGCTTCTCTTGCCCCCTCAGCCCAGCGGGATCAGTTTAGGACTCAGCTCCTGTGTAAATGACTGCCCCACAGGACTGCGTGGAACCAGAGCCTCCTCAGGTTTCTGGGATTTATCCTGGCTCTTGGTGGGCAAGCACTTACCCACAGCTCCTCCTTTACCTTTCCAAGAGGTTTGTGCCAGCCCAGGCTCTCTCAGAGGGACGCTGAGAGGGCCTGGGCTCTCCAAAGGAGATGAGCTCTGTGGTGAGTGGTGCTGGTGCCACCTCACCCTCGTGAGGATTACTGCCAAACACGTTCCTCCCCTCTGATTCACCACCTCTCATTGGAAAGTGCTGAGCTCTGATTATCTGAAGAGCATCAGACCAAACAGGGCTCTGTCCCCTGGGTGTCACCTCTGCCTGGCACCACAGATATCGCTGATCTCTGCCAAGACAGAGCACAAACTGCTGCCCGAGCCCTTCCACCCCTGACTGCAGATCCTGCTCATTTCTGGAAAGGTCTCTGAGCCTGCCAGAGCTGTGCCTGTGAAGCTTGGACCATCCTGCAGAACAAGAGCTCTGGGTTCCAGCTGGCTCTGGTGCAGTGAAGGCTTCCCAAGCCCCCCAAGTGCTAAATTCTCATTATCTAAATAGCTGCCACTATGAGCTCTGGGACTGACCTGGTTTTACTCGTGGAAGACAACAAAGTGGGAGATTGGAACCAAGTTACCAGGAGATGATGACTGCTCCCAGTGCCTCTTGGGCTAAGGGGGAGAAGCTGAGTTCTCTCCTCTAAAGCATTCAGATCAAAAAGACTTTTTCCTCTTACTTAAAGAAACAGGCACACTGTATTCAGACTCAAAGCAGTATTTAAAGAAAGAAAAAAGCCCCTCCTGGTCACTTGATAGCTGCTTTGCCCCATCCTCACCATGATCTTCAGGGATGGGAAAAAGAGGATTTCACAAAAAGAGAACTTGAGAAGAAAATCCTCTCCCTCCCTCAGCACAAAAGCCCTTCAGATATTTTGAAACTGTAATTCATACAAAGGTGAGAATATCTGCCTGTACAGCCAGGCCTGTCGAGCACACATTTGTTCTCAGTGCAGAATACATTGCTCAGGCAGTGAGTTCTCAGATTTGCAATTAAGTTCTTTCATTTTTCCCACATCTGGGCTGTGCACCCAAGTTACTGTGTGCAGGTTACTCAGAAACTTCTGCTGCTCTCCTGTGGGCTCCAGAGAGCTGCAAACGGGGGCACTTGGCAGAGCAGGCACTGCTGAGCCTCCAGTGCAATTACAGACCCCAGGGGTGAGGGCCTGGTGTCAGTGGTTTCGGAAACTCGTGGGCATGGATCTCCTTTCAATCTCCTTGCACTGGGACCATTCGAGGCCACAGCACCTGCCGAGCTGCTCACACCCCCACCAAGCTGCAAAGAGCTGCTCCCTCCCTCCCGTGGATCCATTACAGCGTGACCCTGCAATTATTTCATACAGCAAAGGGAAGTTTAATAACCAAGCCTTTGAACCAGTGTGATTAATGAGGTCTGCTTACCAAAGGCAAATGTAATTTCCCCTGCTAAGAGCCAGCAGCTGAGAACGAGCCTCAAAAGCTCCACACATTTCTTTGGAGTCCCCGAGTTTCCCGGCGCTGGGTTTGGGTACCCTGAGCTCTGAGGGCAGGGTTTGGGTACCCTGAGCTCTGAGGGCAGGGTTTGGGTACCCTGAGCTCTGAGGGCAGGGTTTGGGTACCCTGAGCTCTGAGGGCAGGGTTTGGGTACCCTGAGCTCTGAGGGCAGGGTTTGGGTACCCTGAGCTCTGAGGGCAGGGTTTGGGTACCCTGAGCTCTGAGGGCAGGGTTTGGGTACCCTGAGCTCTGAGGGCAGGGTTTGGGTACCCTGAGCTCTGAGGGCAGGGTTTGGGTACCCTGAGCTCTGAGGGCAGGGTTTGGGTACCCTGAGCTCTGAGGGCAGGGTTTGGGTACCCTGAGCTCTGAGGGCAGGGTTTGGGTACCCTGAGCTCTGAGGGCAGGGTTTGGGTACCCTGAGCTCTGAGGGCAGGGTTTGGGTACCCTGAGCTCTGAGGGCAGGGTTTGGGTACCCTGAGCTCTGAGGGCAGGGTTTGGGTACCCTGAGCTCTGAGGGCAGGGTTTGGGTACCCTGAGCTCTGAGGGCAGGGTTTGGGTACCCTGAGCTCTGAGGGCAGGGTTTGGGTACCCTGAGCTCTGAGGGCAGGGTTTGGGTACCCTGAGCTCTGAGGGCAGGGTTTGGGTACCCTGAGCTCTGAGGGCAGGGTTTGGGTACCCTGAGCTCTGAGGGCAGGGTTTGGGTACCCTGAGCTCTGAGGGCAGGGTTTGGGTACCCTGAGCTCCGAGGGCAGGGTTTGGGCACCCTGAGCTCCGAGTGCATCCCGACCCAGCTGCTCCTGCCCTGCCTGGAACGCAGCCCGGCCCAGCTGCGGTGCCCCAGATGTGTGTGTGTCACTGCCTGCTCTCCTGGCCTGGGCCACATCTGGCTGCCTGGGCCACATCTGGCTGCCTGGGCCACATCTGGCCAGAGCCCCCCTGGCTGCCCAGCTCCGTGCCATGGCCCCAACCAGTGCAGTGCCAACCCCTCACACCTCCCACAGCAGGGGCACAGGGAACGCTCCTCAGGCATTTGCTTCGTGGGCAGAAGGGGCTGAACGTTCCCCTGGTGAAAATGTATGAAAATTCCCTCATTCTCAGGAAACCAACGTGAGCCTGATTTAGCCACACTGAGATTTACAGCTCAGAGCCTCAGCGTGTAAAAGCTATAAATCCAAAGAGCTGCTAATTTAAACTGTTGCTTTTTGCTGCTTGAGTGAAAAAAGGAATCTCCTGCAGAAATATTGTGTTCTTTATCTATAACTAACAGAGATTACAGGAGATAAGGTGTCAGGGCACTTCAGGGTGGGAATAGTTATGATTTTGCAAAGCCACAGCCAAATAATCTCACTGTTAAAAGTTGATTCCCTCAGCAGCTATTAAAAAGATGCTGAACTTTCTCTAACTATTAACACAGCATATCTCTATAATTCACTTACACCGAGCCCCTTCAATAATGAAATGAAATAATAATCAGAGAAAAACATGTCTCTTCATGTATTAGAAATGGAAGACCAGGTAATTTTTATTCTGAAATTGCTACCATGGTAAATAAATAGTAATACTTTAAAGAAGATGCTGGAGTGAGTGTTCTTTGCTTACTGAAGAGATTCATATTAAATAACTGAGCATATTAGGCCCTCCAGCAGAAACATATTCAGAAGATGTACACAGTAAGCATCTATTTAAGTTGAAATGCAGAAGTGAATACCTATTAGTTTCTTCAGTTTTAATAGGTAGCTTCCCTGAAATTCAATTTCCCTTCAGACATCTTTTGCCTTGTATTTCCTAGGGTGAAAGAACAGGACTTTAACAATATCTTTATAAATCTGTTTCTGCCCTCAGTTGTCTGTGTACACACAGCATTTCCCGACGTTTGTGTGGGTATCTATAAACACACACTTTTTAAAGAAATAAGTGCATGGCTACCTCGTGCTTAGCTTTGATCCAGCTGCACCCAAACCCCACTCCCAGGTGGGTGCCCAGGGGGTCCTTGCAGCCCCTCCTGGCTCAGGGGGAGGCTCTCCCCGATGGTTTTGAGTGACCCTGGCTGTAAATACTCAGAGCACCTCGCCACTGAATCCTGCCAAACCACATTTACCGCCGGACCTCGTTAACTCACTGCCTTAATTATCCCTCCAGTGTGCTGCTGCTTTTCTCCTGCGCATGAAGTGCATTGTCCCACCACCACCTGTGCCTGGGAAAGCACAACAAAGATCTCTCACACCTGCCAGGTTCAGCAGAAAGGAGGGAAAAAGCCACTTTATTTACATATGTCACATTTTTATAGAATTCGCAACTGCACAAGGGATTGGAGGACATGCCACTTCCTTCTCAATCCCACTGGAGAAAAAAGATGCTCATCAAAGTTCTCTTATCACAAAAGGAATGAAAAACAGAAAATACTGTTAAGTGAACATTGGCCATTATTTACATGCAACTGTGAGAAAGAATCTGACTCCAAGGTTTTACAGAAGGCTTTAGCAAAAACCAGGGCAACAACCACCCTTCAGGGGGAGAAGTGCTTGTCCCACCACAGTACCCAGGGAAAAAAGGATTAACAAGTTGCCCTGACACTGTAATTCGTGTTCTAGCAGCACAGCAGATCTCCTGTGACGTTCTTCATTCTAGCAGTGGAGCAGATCTTTGCAGGCTCAAGATCTGAATTCAGAAATCAAGCGTGCCCCTCTCTGGTTTCCACAGGTATTTTGGCTTTTGGGTTATGTACAGACTGCAATCAGGGAGAGAATAAACCGATCCCTGAAATCTCCTCAAGTCCAGAGCATGCCACAAACGAGAACGAATGGCTGCCTGAAAATCCCTCCCATTTAACACTCCTTAACGTTCTCTATTTCCTTCTTTTTTACCTATTTCCTATTAATCATGTAGAGCGTTAATCCAGGGTACTACCTTGAATCTTTTCACTATTTAATTAAAAAAAGACCTAGATTTCCTCCTCTTCAGCTAGCAGCCATCTTGCTGATATCACCGGATCCATGCTTCAGCCATGCATAACTAATTTCAAATCTTATTTAGCATCAAGTCTCAGAATTAAGAAGCTAAGTGACAGCTGTTTAATTAACTCCTTAAGCTGATTAGAAAGCATTACAGAAATCCCCCCAAGGAAGAGTTTATAACTGTCAAGAGAGCCTAAGGCCATGTTAATGCTTCTGTTTAAATTTAGTAAGCTTCTAAACCAATAAAGTCTAAATGCTTGACATTCTCATGGATGTGGTCAAACTCAGCTTTTTCCCCCCGTTACCACTGCAAGGTAGGAAACAAAACCAGCGACAGAGAAGGGATTTGAGAAGTCAGGGAGCAGCAGCTGAGCCACAAACCCAGAGCTGCCCCTCCCTGCAGGAGCTGCTGCGGGTCCCTGCTCCACCCCTCGATTATTTGGGATTAGTGCTGAGCGCTGGAGCAAAGCTGAGCTTGCACCTGAAATGCAGAGTCATCTCCAGCCCGTGGCTGCGAGGGAAAAGGGTCTGTTCATCGGTTCTTAAAACCTAAATCCACCTTTAATGATAAGATTATGGCAGCTGAGTACAAGTTTTAGAAGCAGCTGGCGGGACGAGATACAAGGTGGTGCAGAGAAACCAGAATTGCTCCAAAGCAGATTTCCTCGCCTGTAGTGCGTTATTGTCAGCTCTGAGCCTGCAAACAGCTTGAAATATATAGAATATAACTCTGCTTTCCTTATTTCCACTGTTGTTTCCAGATTCTTCAGGATGCACTGGAAAAAATATTGAAAAATTAGCTGCAATTCTTCTGTGTCCAGAAGAATAAAGGAACAGTGGCCAGAAATAACACAAATTAATTTGTGGGACCTTTAATATAAACAGGAAAGTTGAAAGTACAAGTTAAAACACTGCAAGTATAAGAAATGATGGTGAAACCTGAATGTGAAAATGTGAAAAGACTGATGTGAACTTCAAGGTTAAATGTTTGCTTTAATGTGGGCACCTTTCATCACGCAGAATGAAACCTGACGTCTCTGGCAATGGGAGAGAGGAGGGATATAAGCAAATTAATCACATTTAATTCGAGCACTTGCTACTTAATCAGTTTCCCTTTTTCCTCAGTAAGGCAGGAGAGCACATCCTCCAGAAGTGCTGACACAGGGTTAAAAAGGAGCATCCACAGAGACCCAAAAGCTCGTTTCTCTGGACAGATCTACCTGCTGACTCCTACTCTTCCACACAGCTGCTACAGAAGGGAAAATGGATTTTTTAAATGGTAAAATGTGACTGCAAAACCGTTGTTTAGAAAGGAGCGGGTGGCAGAATCAATGCTTGAATGTATTTTTCCTCCTTTCTTCCTCAGCCTGTGGTTCCTTGAATAATTTAGACTCCGTGTGATGGGGGTGACACCTCCAGCCACGCTCTCACTCCTCCTCACCGGGGCAGAATCAGCAGAGGGAGCAGATGTGGCAAGGACGAGCGGTGAGACAAAACCCCAAATACACACAAAGCCCAGCAAGCACAAATTTCCAGTTAAAAAAACAGAGAACAGCCAACGGCCGGGTTGTGCTGTAGGGAAAAAGCAACATGGGATCATCAGAGAGACTCCCTGCCCCTCCTACTGTCACACATAAGGCATGCAGGAAAAATACCTAATTATATTTAATCTCAGACTTAACTTTTGCAAAGCCTTTAAGCTATTTTATGCTCTCACTAACGAACTTTCATCTCGATACAGACAGAATCTACCACTAAAGCTGGAGGAGGGGGTTTGGAAGAAAAGCTAAATACATGCAAGACAGTGCTGGGCGTAGTAAATAGGGAGAGAAGGAGCAAAAGGAGAGGCAGGTGCTACAAAGGAGAAGTGGCATCATTAGAGGATGACCAGCAGCGACAGGTTTCTCATTACACAGCCGGGGACGTGCAGTAAAAAGCTCCAGAAGGAGAGAAATGCATCTGAGCAGGCGAATGCAGGAGCTGCTGAGCCTGTCCCAGCAGAGCCCGGCTGCTGCCCGGGCTGCCATTCCCTTGTTTCACAGGGGTGTGCTGTAAAGACAGGCAACAGGATGCAATTCCACACCTTTAAGTGATGAGAATAGCCAGGAGATAAATCATCTCCCTCCCAGGGAGAGAAAAACTCATTTGCCTGTTTTGTCCCTTTTCCTGATCTGCGGCTCAGCTGGGCTGGCCCAGGACAGGGATCTGTGCTCTGTCCCGGGTGTGTGCAGTGCCCAGCGCCCAGCCCGGAGCCCAGGGCAGCAGGGAGCAGCCTCCTGGCAGGTAAAACACGGCAAACACAGCCAAGAACACAGTCAGGGACAGGGGAGGGCTGCTGCCTCCTTCCCCAGGGCTCGTTCTNAACCAGCGACAGAGAAGGGATTTGAGAAGTCAGGGAGCAGCAGCTGAGCCACAAACCCAGAGCTGCCCCTCCCTGCAGGAGCTGCTGCGGGTCCCTGCTCCACCCCTCGATTATTTGGGATTAGTGCTGAGCGCTGGAGCAAAGCTGAGCTTGCACCTGAAATGCAGAGTCATCTCCAGCCCGTGGCTGCGAGGGAAAAGGGTCTGTTCATCGGTTCTTAAAACCTAAATCCACCTTTAATGATAAGATTATGGCAGCTGAGTACAAGTTTTAGAAGCAGCTGGCGGGACGAGATACAAGGTGGTGCAGAGAAACCAGAATTGCTCCAAAGCAGATTTCCTCGCCTGTAGTGCGTTATTGTCAGCTCTGAGCCTGCAAACAGCTTGAAATATATAGAATATAACTCTGCTTTCCTTATTTCCACTGTTGTTTCCAGATTCTTCAGGATGCACTGGAAAAAATATTGAAAAATTAGCTGCAATTCTTCTGTGTCCAGAAGAATAAAGGAACAGTGGCCAGAAATAACACAAATTAATTTGTGGGACCTTTAGTATAAACAGGAAAGTTGAAAGTACAAGTTGAAACACTGCAAGTATAAGAAATGATGGTGAAACCTGAATGTGAAAATGTGAAAAGACTGATGTGAACTTCAAGGTTAAATGTTTGGTTTAATGTGGGCACCTTTCATCATGCAGAATGAAACCTGACGTCTCTGGCACTGGGAGAGAGGAGGGATATAAGCAAATTAATCACATTTAATTCGAGCACTTGCTACTTAATCAGTTTCCCTTTTTCCTCAGTAAGGCAGGAGAGCACATCCTCCAGAAGTGCTGACACAGGGTTAAAAAGGAGCATCCACAGAAACCCAAAAGCTCGTTTCTCTGGACAGATCTACCTGCTGACTCCTACTCTTCCACACAGCTGCTACAGAGGGGAAAATGGATTTTTTTTAATGGTAAAATGGGATTGCAAAACCGCTGTTTAGAAAGGAGTGGGTGGCAGAATCAATGCTTGAATGTATTTTTCCTCCTTTCTTCCTCAGCCTGTGGTTCCTTGAATAATTTAGACTCCGTGTGATGGGGGTGACACCTCCAGCCACGCTCTCACTCCTCCTCACCGGGGCAGAATCAGCAGAGGGAGCAGATGTGGCAAGGACGAGCGGTGAGACAAAACCCCAAATACACACAAAGCCCAGCAATCACAAATTTCCAGTTAAAAAAACAGAGAACAGCCAACGGCCGGGTTGTGCTGCAGGGAAAAAGCAACATGGGATCATCAGAGAGACTCCCTGCCCCTCCTACTGTCACACATAAAGCATGCAGGAAAAATACCTAATTATATTTAATCTCAGACTTAACTTTTGCAAAGCCTTTAAGCTATTTTATGCTCTCACTAACGAACTTTCATCTCGATACAGACAGAATCTACCACTAAAGCTGGAGGAGGGGGTTTGGAAGAAAAGCTAAATACATGCAAGACAGTGCTGGGCGTAGTAAATAGGGAGAGAAGGAGCAAAAGGAGAGGCAGGTGCTACAAAGGAGAAGTGGCATCATTAGAGGATGACCAGCAGCGACAGGTTTCTCATTACACAGCCGGGGACGTGCAGTAAAAAGCTCCAGAAGGAGAGAAATGCATCTGAGCAGGCGAATGCAGGAGCTGCTGAGCCTGTCCCAGCGGAGCCCGGCTGCTGCCCGGGCTGCCATTCCCTTGTTTCACAGGGGTGTGCTGTAAAGACAGGCAACAGGATGCAATTCCACACCTTTAAGTGATGAGAATACCCAGGAGATAAATCATCTCCGTCCTAGGGAGAGAAAAACACATTTGCCTGTTGTGTCCCTTTTCCTGAGCTGCGGCTCGGCTGGGCTGGCCCAGGACAGGGATCTGTGCTCTGTCCCGGGTGTGTGCAGTGCCCAGCGCCCAGCCCGGAGCCCAGGGCAGCAGGGAGCAGCCTCCTGGCAGGTAAAACACGGCAAACACAGCCAAGAACACAGTCAGGGACAGGGGAGGGCTGCTGCCTCCTTCCCCGGGGCTCGTTCTCACTCGCAGCTCTGTGCTGGGACCAAGGCACCCGGGGGTTTAAGGGCTTTGCAGGGCAGAAGGGTCTGATTTCAAACCTGTGGTTTCTGAGTTTGGGGAGCAAACAGCACACGGGGAAGCTGCAGGGAGGGCAATGAGCTGCTCAGCACTGGGACAGGCTGTGACATCCCCAGCAAAGCCACCGGGCTGTGCTGGCTCTCCTTCACACCCGGACAGCCAGGCAGGCAAACCCTGCCAGGGCAGCTCACTCTCCTCCCAGCTGCACAGGCAATGTAAATTTAATTTGTCTCAAGTTTAAGATGACAGAGCCCCTTTGATGTGTTAACGTTTAGGAATTGTGTTAGCATCCTTCTGGGGAGCCCTCCTTCGGCGTTTGGGCGGTTTGCAGTGCTAAGTAGGCTAGCACCATCCCAGGGAGCTGTCATGTACCTTCCGTGCTTATCAAAGTCACCCCCGGGAAGCCTGAGAGCTGGCAGGCCGTGCTTCTTCAGAGAAATTGCTAATTAGTTCCCAGGCCCCAAACTGTAACTCCATGAAGCTGCGTGTGCATCCTTGATTTTGGTCTCCAGACAGGCTGCTTTAGCTGATCATCAACAAGGGCTGCTCAGGGAAGCAAACAAGCAAACAAACAAACAAACAAAGAAAGATACTCGGGGAGGAGTTCTTCTTGGCTCTCCCTAAGCAGGCTGGTCATGATGCCTTCCCTCAGCCACCCAGGAACAGAGACCAGACAGGAGTAAGGGAATAAAGGCAGGGATTTATTTGAAGGCCTTCAAGGCACACCCTGGGGAGCCAGAGGCTGCTTCCATCAAATGGACCCCGAGATGGACGGAGAGTCACGAGTTCTTGACACTGATATAGGCTTGGTCCATTTGCATCTCAGCATAAATTCACCAATTAAAACTTTAGCTCTCTTCAATTTCCCCACCTCTCTCATGGTCCCAGTTTACACCTTTGGGCCTAGGCCAGCCCGAGTGTCCTTGAACAGCTCAGAGAGGCTTTGTTGTGTCTGTCTGGCCTAAGAGAGCAGCTCACGAGCTACAAGGAACTTCAGAGTTACACACTGGGCAGTACAGGATTTGAAAAATATAGAAATTAAAACCTAAGGCATCAGTCAGACACCAGCACAGGAAGGAAAGGCACGGCTGCTCCTCACAGGAGACTTTCCAGAGGAGCAGAGCCTGGCCTAAGGTGCAGGCAAACTGTGTCTGAGGCCACTCGACTGCTGAGGCTGGTGGGGACACGTCAGGCAGAATTAGCCAAAGCCATCACAATTTCACACACGGGTCAGTGTCTCGGGGCTGCACTGGTGTGCCAGCAGCAAGGCTCTTTGGATTCTCAGGCCTGCAGCTGGGTAGCCAAACCTAACGCAGAGGTTTGGTGCCTGCAGGGGCTTCTGGAGCTCTGCGAGGGCTGGGCTGTGGGATGTGATGTTGGGATTTCCAGCAGCAAAATGAGAGCTCTGGGATATCACTTCAAAGAAAAGATGCCAGCGAGACTCTGGCAATGCAGTGTGGCAGAGTAAACATCTGGTGGGGTGTGTGGCAGAGTAAACATCTGGTGGGGTGTGTGGCAGAGTAAACATCTGGTGGGGTTGTGTGGCAGAGTAAACATCTGGTGGGGTGTGTGGCAGAGTAAACATCTGGTGGGGTGTGTGGCAGAGCCAGCAGGACGGGGTCAGACTGGCTGGAACAGCTCTGCTTCATGGAGGGAAGCACTAAAAATCCCCCAACAGATCACTAGCCTTGTTTAATATGGTTTTTTAACTTGATTTTCCCATCATTTCAGAAGTTCTGCCGTTGCTCTTGCAGTTTTTCAGAGGGGAAAGCTGAGGAGCAGTGAGGTTTTGAGCTGCCCAAGCCTCCCCTGGCAAAGCCAGCAGCCACCCCTGGAGCTGTGCCATCCCATCCCCAGCTGCACGTGGAAAATCCTGACAGCAGCATCGATGGTGCACCAAATGAGGTGGTGAGACAAGGAGAAAACGATGCAGTGACAATGAGAAAAGAGCAGATTTGCAGGGTGAAACCTGCCCAAACGTGGCAATCAATGTCAACTCCTGTGGCAGAGCCACAGAGCACGGACCAAACCAGTTTTTCACTTTTCTCAAGAGAAGAAAAAGGTTTATAAGGAGAAGAGAACTCGTGTTCTCCAGGTCACTGTGCAGAGGAGAGGTGACTCAACTGCCTGCTCCAAAATCCCCCTCCAGACCGGCCTGGCAGTTGGCGTAGCACATTCATTTTTAGGAACGTCAGGCAATAAGCAGCCTGAGCTAAATTGGGACCATCACGGGGGCCCTGGAAAGCTGCCTCCAACCCACAATTCATTCATGAGCAGGCTGAGGGCAGAGCAGCGGGGCAGCCTGCAGCCAGGGCTCTGCTGGCTTCGGCATCAGCTCCTGATCTGAGCTTCACACAGACACACAAAAATAAACACCGGGGACAGGCGGAAACAACCAGGGTGTTCCAGCTCCCATATGGCAAATGGGGCCAAAGTCTGCTCTGAGACATGTGACCGTGACCTTCGTGAGGACACCGGGATGGCCAGGGCAGAATCTGGGGCACAGCATCTCCTCAGAAAAAATCCAAGTGGGTGGATTTTAGTGGCAGTGGGGGGACAAGGACGCTGGCCCTGCCACTGAGGCTGAACTCGTCACTGCTGGTGCTGAGAGGGGCACTCACACCCTGTTTTAGGCACACTTATCCCTGGTACCTTGGTTAGAACACTGCCATCCCTGCAGCTGAGGAGCCAAAACCTGTTGCCCTGGTTTTTGCTAAGCCTTCTGTTTTAACCTTAAAGAATTTTCACACAGTTTTATGTAAACAATAGCTGGTGTTTATTTAACCGTATTTTCTGGTTTTCATTCCTTTTGTGATAAGAGAAAGTTTGATGAGCATCCTTTTTCTCCAGTGGGATTGAGGAGGAAGTGCCATGTCCTCCAATCCCTGGTGGAGTTGAGAATCTTATAAAACATGTCAAATGTAAATAAAGTCTCTCTTTTCCCTCCTTTCTGCTGAACCCAGCAGGTGTGAGCGTGTCCTTTATTCTGCTTTCACTGGCACAAAAACCTTCAGCTCTTTGCGTTTGGTCTTGGGAAGAAAATTACGGGTTTTGTATTTTTTACTAGAACACACCAACCAAAGTTTAACTTCTGACAATCTCCCTAGTTACAAATTCCGTGCCCATGGAGGTATTTCTGTGCCTGGATTTCAGTGGCCCTACTTGCTTAGAACTTCTCAGGATATAGAATGGGTGCAGCTTTGCTGATTTTGCAGCTGTGCCAAGGAAGGGACCCGTACGTCTGCCTCCCCTGCCACAGATAAAGGCCATGGTAAAGGCCAGTATTGGAACCTGAATGAAGATAAAATATTTTTTAGGTCTAGAAGTTGGCTGAGAAAGAAAGTAGTGAGCCCGCAAGCTCTGCTTTGATCATTTAGCCTTTACAGATTTGTGACAAATTGTTTTTTCTGCATGAATCTGAACTGATACAGATTTACATGAGTAGTTAAAAAGTAATACCAACTGGGAAATAAAATCCCTAACAGCACCACAGAAAAGCAATAAACTTGAGAAGCAGTTAGACAGACAGAAGAATGATCACAAATGCTGTACAATAGGAAAAAAAAAATTAATACCAGAGAAAAGAGTGGTTGGACACTTGTAAAGCTGGTTGTGGCAGGCTGAAAGCAGGGAATCCAAAAAGCCATTAGAAAAAAGACATGAAGAATCTTGTAATAATATCCTGGGGAACATGCTTGCTTCAGACTCAATGCCTTTAAGAGCATATTGTGTGTTCTGTGGCTGTTGTTTAATCCTTCAGGAACAATTGGTAGAGAACTTGTGCTGGTACCAGCCCGATGTCCTCAAGGAAATCAATCTGGACTTGACATCTGATTACATATTTTGTACCCAGGACATCTGAAGTATTTTCCTAATCTGGTGTACACAGAGATCTGCACCCAATCATTCTTCTGATGTCAGTGCAAGTGTTCCATTTGCTTCCTCCAGCTTCTTCTGGTGTCAAATACCAGGGGAAACCCCCCTAAGAATGCAGCCCTGTGTTCAGAACTCTCCACTCCATAAGGGTCATGAAGCTGTGAACAGGAACAGTTCCAGGCTGCACCTCTCCCCCTGACAGAGAAATAATTCATGGTGCTGGGTGAGTGCTTGGGGCACTGTCCCCAGGGCCACCCACCCCGAAGGGGCTCACTCTGCACCTGCAGCCTCGTCACTGCTTTAATGACAGCAAACCCCATGGCCAGGAGCTCACCTACCTTCCTCTCCTGTGAGAGTCCACGAGCTGAGACAAACCCAGCTGGAAGTTGCTCAAGGTCTTTTGGGGGTTGTTTTTTTTTTTTTTCCCCAAAAATTCTGTAAGAAATACCTACCTGAGGAACGAGTTTTTTCCAGGTAAGTTATTCAGGGGTAAGTTCCCAGTTCGGAAGGAAGGGGAAGGTAAGGAGCCTTTTATTGATAGTTGATAAAGCCCTTGATCTGACAGATGACTGCCTCAGCCCCTGCTCAGAGCCCCCCAGCCTCCCTGGACACCAGCCCTGGCAGCAGCCTGGCTGATAAACGGCTGCAGGGGCTCGGGGCTGCTCTGTGACAGCTTTATTTACTGCCTTAAAAAGGAAGGCAGACACCTTTAAATGACAATAATAAATGTTTCTTCTTCAAGGCACCGCCAGGCACTCTGGAGCGACATCGCCTGACTTCTGCTTTTGTTTGGCCAGGGTTTCCTGTTTGCTCAGAATTTACTGGGAGCTCCAGGCCCTGCAGCCAAAACCCGCACAGAGCTCCTGCCCTGCCTTGGCAAAGGACAGCTCTGCTCCAAAAAAGCCTCTTCTCCAGGATCAGCTGCTGTGGTGGCCTGCTCTGACTGCAGTGAGCCCCACTGTGAGCTCCACGAGGAGCTGGGTGGGGATCACCATCTCCCCATCATTCGGAGCTTTTTTGAAGCCTGTCTGCTTTCTGCCTCAGGAATTTCCCCCAGTGGCCCCAGCATTTCAACCCCCTCGTCTCAAAAAGCAAATCATCCCTTCTGACTTCCTTTTCTAACCTGCCTGAATTATTTCCTGAGCATGTCCAGGACAGCTGGGAAGGGCCCCACAGGGACCAAAAAGGTGAGGCAAGGAAAAAAGATGAGTGGGAGAGGCTACAACAGGAATTCACAAGGGGATCAGTGGGCTGGAGAACAGCACCAAGACCTGAGACTCGTGGTCTTCCACCACAAGGGAAAAGGGAAAAGCATCAGATGGCAGGGCTCAAAACAAAGAGAAGACCACGTTTTCCCAAATATTGTAGCTGCATCAGGAGGTTCCTGGCTACAGACAGCAGGAATGTTTCTATGGACTGACCTCCACTGCAATTTAAAGAGAAATCAAACTAATTGATGGAAGAAAGAGCTGGATCACACCTCTGGATCACAAACCTGCTGAGCTGCACAGCTGGAAGGCACTTGCTTTGCTCTCACATCGTTCCTCTGGCACTGGAGGAGAAATGGCTCAGAGCAGTCCCTGGCCTCAGCCAGAGGAGTTCTCTCAGCAGAAACACCCCTCTGTTTACTGGAACTGCACTATAAAAGAAGAATTAAAGCTTCTTCCCACTGAATTGTTCCTCTGCTGTCCTGCTTTTAGGGACTCAGTCTGCAGATAGACTTGAAGAATTGTGCTGGTTAATGGAATGGATTTTGGCATTAGTGGAAAATATAAGCCCTCAATATCAAATATTAAATTATTCCTGATTAATTCTTTTATGGGCTTGGACTTGCAAGTGATTTAATACTCCTGGATAATTACTTCTGTTGTAACTGTGCCTTTGATTTTTAATTAACCACACAAAGTTTCTCATTCAAATCTAATATTACCTTTGTTAACAGTGTCAACTCTCTGTTTAGAGATTCTGCTCACATTAAACCCGATGCTCAGAAATTAAAATCTGCTTTTCCACGACTGTGTGAACAGATTCTGTACGAGGCTTATTTATTCTCCATAATTATCTACAAAAACATTGTCCCTGGTATCCTGAGCCCTGCAGTCTGCCAAGGAACCCCTTTCTGTCAGCAGCCCTGCTCCCCCCTGCCCTCATCCCAGCTCACACAGAGCCCTGGCACAGAATCCAGGCTGGTTTGGGTTGGAAGGGGCCTCAAAGCTCCTCTCATTCCACACCTTCCACCAGCCCAGGTTGCCCAAAAAGACAACGCACAACATTTTCAAACTTGTGTGCCTTTACTCACCTAAATTCTTCTTTACAGATGTAATTAAGTGAATTCACTGCATTAAAGCTCAGTAGAAGTGAGCTGCCTGGGAATTGCCTGCTGAGCAGTTTCAGGGATCAGGCTGCCTCCAGTTCAGGGTCTGGGTGTGAATTTGGGTGTCACACCCGAACCATTCACGTCAGAACCTGGTCCTTGCTTTGGGAATGTCAGGATTTCTCCTTTAACTTCCATGTAATGAGATTCACACCTCCCCACAGAGAGAGGTTTGTGACAGTCTTTCCTGGTTTTGGCAGGTCCACACTCCTGTTTGGACTCAAAAAGAGACACAACCTCCCAGCAGTGCATGGCTGAATGGAAAGGACTGGTAAAGCTCCCTATAATCAAATTAAAGGGGTCATCTTCTCACTATCTCACATTTTTACAAAGGTTATTTTTAGAACATTGGACATTCTCCTGTTTGACCTGCGAGCTAAATGCAACTGTGCAGAGCAAATCACCCAGCTGCAACCTCATCTCTTGTGTTTGTCACATCAGCTCTGCCTCATCTGGGAGCTTTTCCATCCTAATTGTTCAGAGGAGCAGGCTGATACTGAAGGGCTTTTTGCCCTTCTTGCATTAAATAACTTTGACTTTAGTGAGGACAGATTCAGACTTTTGTAATCCATGTCACGTCCTGGCACTTTTCACTCTGTTTTGCCATTTATGACCCCTGCCCTCTCAGAGATGAGGTTCAGAACGAGTTTAAGGAATAGGGCAGCAATTTCCAGGTGTGGAACCCAAGGACTCACACAGGAGGGAGAGCTGAGCTGGACATGCCTCCTGCTTCAGCCACGAACGCCTGGAAGGGCTGAGGAACAGTTCTGAACTCTAACTGAGCTTCTCTGTGTTCAGCAAAAGGATCTGCACCCTCCAGCCTGGGGGGTATCAGGCACCTGTAATGCAATTCACTCGCTGCTGGGAAGTCACTCACTGATGAGGCACATATTGAAAAAAAGAAGAAAAAAATATATATGTATGAAAAACAAAGTGTGTGAGTGCTGCTGATTGTCAATTCCCACAAATGCTCAAGGATTTCTGAGAACCTACAAAGACACAGCAGAATTTCCAGGTATTTTAAAGCTTTCAACTATCTTCCATTAGGATTCTCCGAGGAGTTCAACTGGGAATCAGAAGCTTTGCAGAGAAACATGAAAAATGCAGACACGGGAGTGGTGTGGTGCTGCTGCACCTCCCCTGGCTGGCACCCCAGGGGACTGAGGGCAGCAACACCAGGGCTCGAGCGGGGCCCTGGTCCTGCCCAGCCCCTGAGCTGCACCTGCCCGCAGCCCAGAGACAAGGATGCTACAACTGATTCCACGGTTAAAGCCAAGAAAATGGAGTCTAAGTAAATAATTATGTTGTGCTTGAGGAGATATGGAAATGGCCATGAGCTGCTGCATTTAACAGACTTTTTGAAATTAAATTATTTGTATTCAAAGTATGCGCAAAGCCAATGATCGTTTTTGGTTTTGATCAGCTCAACCTGTTCTTTGGGGAAATTAATTTGATGCTCTGGGTATAAACACTCCTTCAAAATGCTCACCATGAAGCAATGTTCTCCTCTTGCTCTCCTTAGCACCAAAGCAATTTTCAGAGCATTCCCACTGATAGCACACACGGAACAGACAGACCATTTCACGAGGAGGGCCCGAAATTGCAATCAGAGAAGGAACACTTAAACCCCAATTTAATCCGTGTTCACCATCAGGCCACACGTGGGTGGTGTGCAGGGACTTCAGGCAGGAGCAGACCTTTGTGAGTGCTGAAGAGTGCAGGTGAGCACACAGCAGCTCCAGGCCATGTGCTCAGCCAGCCCTGACCACGGCACACGCACAGAGCAGCCTCAAAGCTCATCTGCAATAAACTGATACAAGCTATTTCTAATTGAGCCACAGGGAAAAAACAGAGTGTCCCAGTGCTGGTAAGACCCTGGCAGAGCTCTGCTCGAGGGGCAGCACACCGCAGGCCCTCTCAGGCAGTGCTGTTCCCAGAGGAGCCCCTTCTCCTGCAGGAGCTGTAGCAGCATCACAGCTCCATGCCAGGGCTGTGGAAGAGGAACCCTGTGTCTGGGAAAACACAATAAAGAGGCTCTCACAGCTGCTGGGTTCAGCAGAAAGGAGGGAAAAGACAACTTTATTTACATATGTCACATCTTATAGAATTCTGAACTCCCCAAGGGATTGGAGGACACGTCACTTCCTTCTCAATCCCACTGGAGAAAAAAGATGCTCATCAAAGTTTTCTTATCACAAAAGGAATGAAAAACAGAAAATACCATTAAGTAAACATTGGCCATTATTTACATGAAACTGTGAGAAAGAATTCGGACTCCAAAGTTAGCACAGAAGGCTTTAGCAAAAACCAGGGCAAGACATCTCCACAGCAGCTTCCAGCTGAAGGCTCTCAGAGGCTGCAGCAGGATCCCTGCAGGGAAAAGGGGCTGTGTCCTGGCCATCTCTGATCTCCAGAAAAGCAGAGAGAGGAGTTTGAACTTCTGCTTTCCCTGTGCATCACAGAACTTAATTTCCTCCCCAGCTGGTCTCTAATGTCCAGAATTACCAATATCAATATCCTCATTCGTGTTCTTTCAACTCCTTCCGTAATTGCTTGGGGATATTAAGTGCTGCCAATATCGGGGTCATTATTAACGCCAGGCAAAATGTGCTTTGCAAGACCACACACCTTGATTCTTGCCTTGTTACCATAGCTACACCTGAGCAGGAGGTGACACCTGAACTCTGCCTTCAGACTCCAAGTAAGCGATGAAGAACTAAAGAATGTCAGAAAATGCAATGACAGCATTTGAAGAAGAAAAGGTCAAGCACACTCTTGGGAAAATCTTAAAAATTTAGGATCACACTACTAATTTCTATAAACAACTTATCACCCTGCCTGCACAGATCTGATGAGATTATTCTTGCCAGCTCTTGATCATGATACTGTGCAATTGCATATTGAGAAGTTCTGCCTGTGGTCACAGGGAGCACAGCCACTACAGATAACGCACACACTGCACGCCTACCAAGCTTATTCTGGTTTTTCCTGGGAAATGAGCAGTTCTGAACCATGAGTGGAACCTTCCACGATCACAGAAGAAGCAGAAAAGAGGCACTAATTGATTTTAAATCTGACAAAATGATTAATACCAGTACTCACACCCCCGGATTTCTCCATCTGTCAGAACATGATCACAATTCCCTCAACACCCAGATGTGTAAGTGAACACAAAGCTCCTGCTAAAAGTTACCTGAGCACTTGTGTTATGGACAATTTTGGCTTTCTTGGGCCAGTAATGTAATGTAAAGTTATTAAGTTGTTAAAAGCATTTGAATGTACGGGAAGCGGGGCTGGGGTTTCTTATTTTCAGTGCTGTGCTCATGCACACTAAGGGTGTTTTAATCCACGTGCCCAAACTTCTTCCTCTGCTGAGGAAGAGAGGAGCACAGCTTGATTTACAAACCCACGCGTCCTGAAGAAGACAAACAATGGTATTCATTCCCTTGATTTTCATTAAAATGGCACTAAAGCCCAAGGGATGTGTTTTAGTGACAAAACACACGACATCTGTGCTGGGAACTTTTACAGCTGCTGGAGGAGGTGCTGAGGCTGGCAAAGGCTTTTTCCCCTCTGTTCCAGAGCTGCATCAGAGGAGTGTCAACTGAGGCAGTCAGAAAGCAGCACTCAGCTCAGTCTGAGCCCAGGCAGTGTCTGCCACGCAGTCTCCACTCTCTCCTAGGTGTGACATTTGTTACTTCACTGTTGTCACTGGGAGTTTCATGCCAGGTGCTAGACGGGGATTTTTGAAAAAGAAAAGAAACTTGGAAATCGGACACAGCATTTCAGATTTATTCCCAGCATGGAGAGGATGACCAGCCTCTGAAAGAAAGGCCCAAAAAGTCAGTGTTCAGAAGATGGACACACCTGGCTTATTCTGGGCTTGAAGGACAGTTTGTTGTTGTTTTGGGGTTTGTTTTAATTAAAGCTAAACAAAGCCAAATAAAGTATCAGAAAAGCATGAAACTTTCCCCCTAATGTTACCATTCCTTTTGATATTCAGAATTGCTTTGTTTTCCTTCTTTCCTCCACACAAACCAGGCTCCTGGGTGTCTGAGGGTACCTCAGCCTCTCGGTTTAGAATTTTAACTTCCAAAAAGCTGAGCAGGAGGAACTTACCCCAGCCCCAGGTGACTCAGCCTGGTGTGACCCCGGTGATTTCAGAGCAGCTCTCCCTGCGCCCTGGAGGATGCCAGAGCTGCCTCCTGGAAGGTTTGTAAACCCTGAGAAGTTTGATTCTGCACAGATCCACGTTTCATTGTAAAGCAGATCTTTCACAGCACACCTCACGGGGCAGGCGTGGGGGCCATGAATCTGAAAAGCCAACCTGTCAATCCAGAGCCAGTGTGCTCATTTTCCTGAATAGCTTTCAAGGACATTTACCATAAATCTGTGAAAGGAGAGCTACTTACAGGTCTGGGATTTATAAAAAGTGCTGCCTATTTGTGCTCTGTCTTCTGTCAATAGCATTAAGATTTGCAGTTTGCACTGAATTATCCAATGACCTAAATCCTAGCAAGCTATCAAAATCTGTTTCCCAGATAAAGTCGTGCTCGAGTTTGATACATTTATCAGTGCCAGACACACAGCTCTGCTTACAAGCACGGCAATTTCTCAAGTCTTCTTCAGCAGCAGACAAAAGGGAGGTACAAATGAATTACAACCTATTCACTCCAATGGTTTAAAATAATTATCACCCATTGGAAACAAAAGAATACAATTCCAGCCTCCTGATTTCACACAAACTCCTGGGTATGATGAGGCACTGTTTATTTACATAAAGTAAAGCATCCAAAGGTTATGCTGACAGCTCCAGAACGACTTATTGTTCTTCCATTATGCTAAATACTCGGGCTAGATCATGCCTCATTATACAAAATATAATCCACTGCCAGTCAGCGGAATAAAACCTGATCTGGGAGAGGCAGGAGGTTTGCAGAGTGTCAATACAGCTTGGTGGTGACAGCTACTTCCAGCATCAGGGCTCCAAGGTGTGACACAGGAAATTTCTCTGCCCTCGCCTCTCCCCAGCATCAGAGGAATCTCGCTGAGGCACCAGCAAGGCAGGCAGGAGGTGGGAGCAGCACAGGGATTTTTAAATCCATTGGTGGGACATGGATTTTTAAATGCACACAGCTCCTTTCCAACCCAGAGAGTTCTACAGGTTGCAGCCCTGATCTCAGAGGACGTTTTCAGGGAAGATTCCACCAGCCCAGAGCTCCTGGCCTGGCTGCCTGGCCAGAACAAGGACCAGAGCATTACAAAGACAACAAATGTTTGGTTGGACACAGAATTTCCCCACTCTCTCCACCTGTGGTGTATCCTGGGATAAACTTTGCCTTCAGCCCTTTCCAAAACTGGCAGAGGAACGTGTGGGAGGGTCACTGCAGTGACAAACAGCTGCTGCCACCCTACAGAATGTCCCTCACCAAACCCTACAGACTTCCACCACACACGGGCCAGCCCAGAACCTTCCTGACCACTGCCAGGGCCCTGCAGGGCTGGGCAGAGCACTTGGCTCTCCTTCTGTGATGGTGTTGCCCTGGTTTTTGCTAAAGCCTTCTGTTTTAACCTTGGGGTCAGATTCTTTCTCACAGTTTCATGTAAATAATGGCCAATGTTTACTTAACGGTATTTTCTGTTTTTCATTCCTTTTGTGATAAGAGAACTTTGATGAGTGTGTCCGGGGAGACACAATAAAGACGCTCTTACACCTGCCAGGTTCAGCAGAAAGGAGGAAAATGCAATTGATTTATTTACATTATCTCATTCTTATACACGTCCCAACTCCACAAGGGATTGGAGGACATGTCACTTCCTTCTCAATCCCACTGGAGAAAAAAGGTGCTCATCAAAGTTGTCATATCACAAAAGGAATGAAAAACAGAAAAGGGGAAACCAAAATGACAAAGGCACATCCCTGCAGTGGAATCAAGAGGCTCCTCGTGTATTTTTCTCCTTCTGGCCAAATGCAGTCTGGATTCTAAGAGGCTCCCACCAGCTGAGGCCCTGGGAGTGCCCATCTGGTGGCAATGCAGGCACTGCTGGGCACACACAGCACAACCAGAGCCCTCAGCAGCCACAGCTGGGAAAGCCAAGCCAGAAAAACGCTCAGAGGGTCTGAGACACTGCCCTGAAAGCTGTGGGTGCTGTGGGAGCTGTGGGAGTTCTGGCTTTCAGACACACCAAAGAGCAAAGCTTCAAGACAAAATACCCCTCTCTCACCCAGCTCAGGGAAAGACTGTCCACCAGGAGGAAAAGGAAGAGCTTTCACTGAAAAAATCCTGCACTGAGAATTTAAGTTTTTTAAGAGCCCGTGAGAGATTCTGAACAGCTTTTGGAGCTTTCTAAACTCTGAAGTCTGCCTTAAGCTAGGTTTATGTTGCATAAACACTTGCTTTCAAATTTATTATTATTACAAAAGATACAACATGAGCATAATAAATGATTGTGGTATTAAAGCACATTTTACAGCATCATCTTGAGTGCTGTTCCCTTTAATGCTCTGCTTACATGACATGGAGGGATTTGCTCTGCAGCTGCATTAGGATGGATGGATAGGATTCAATAGCACAGCCCAGAACATTTTTTTCCCTTATCTCTGAACAATTCTTAATAACCCCAACCCTGTGAAGAATACACCCTCGGTTTTGAAATAGAGGGATGTCAGTGCTGGCTTGCTGCTCAGTGGGAAGGTGTTTTGAATTCGAGGGAATCTGGCAATAAAGCTCCTGGCTCTGCTTTCATTCCTGTGGCCTTTGGCTCGAGCTCGAAACAGAGCACTCGAGGAGCCAGGGCAGAAGCAAGGGTTAAGAAGTGGGTGAAGAGGTTCTGAACAGAAGGTGGTGTCCATGGAGTGGTAAGAGCCCGAATAAACTGGAGCTTGGCCTTTGGATACAAGATTCCATCACCCCTCTGCTTTGTGCACTGAGAGCAGCAGGAGCTGGGGTGGCTGAAAACGCTGCTGGGGGAGGAACTGCCCTGCCTGAGCAATCCTGGGGATGGAACTGATGGGGGAACTGCCCTGCCTGAGCAATCCTGGGGATGGAGCTGGGGGAGGAACTGCCCTGCCTGAGCAATCCTGGGGATGGAACTGATGGGGGAACTGCCCTGCCTGAGCAATCCNTGCTGAGGGATGAACTGCCCTTGCTGAGCAGTCCCGGGGATGGAACTGATGGGGGAACTGCCCTTCCTGGGCTATCCCAGGGATAGAGCTGCTGGGAGGTGATGCTGAGGGATGAACTGCCCTTGCTGAGCAATCCCAGGGATGGAGCTGCTGGAAGGTGCTGAATCCAGCAGGTCCCTTGGCTGTGAGCCCCGATTTAGCACAGAGCCAAGGCAGGGCTCACCCTGCCCCGTTTTCAGCACAAACCACGAGCAGTGGGACCCCGAGTGCCCCCGGGCTGCAGAAAGCAAAGCACTGTGTCATCTCCTCTGCCAGCACTGCCACACCTTCCCTTGACCCAGAGAAGAGCTTCATTAGCGGGATCACAGTTAGAGGGAAAAACCTCCCAGCCCACTGCAGCACACTCAGAACTGGGCTGACACGGCCCCTCCTGGCTCTGGCTGCCAGGGAACGCAGGAATTCTGTTTTGTATTCGGGCTGCAGATTAAATGAGCTCCCTAAAACCACTGTGACCCTGCATGTTTACTGGGGAAAAAAAAAATTTAAACTTCAGCTTGAAGGACTGCTTCAAAATAATTAATCTCCTTGAAAGTACTAGGTGGAATTTTGGTGTCCAAAGGTAACGCATTTCTTTTGATTCTTATTGTCTCCTGGCTTTTTTTTTTCCCTAATAAGAAAATAAAATGCAATTTTCTAGGAATACCCTAATGAAATGATGCAAGGCACCCATAATGTACACTAATAATTCACACCATCAGATAACAGAAAGACCGAGGCTACACAGCTTTTGTAACAAATGAGTTTTGGCTCCCAGTTAGTAAATGCTGCTACAGATTCCCTGTCTCCCTCTGCTCCTCCCCATAGTTCATCTACCTCTGATTGCTGTAATGCTCCCTATAGACAGACAAATTGTTTGGGTTAACCTACAGCATTTACATTATTTTTTCATTTGTGACTGTTTCAATTAGCAACATCATCTATTTCTGAAAGCTTTCTACTTTTAAATAATTACGGTTTACCCAAGAGGTTAGCACAAAAAAATTATTTGAAATGCTAATCCACCACCTCAGACTGTTCCAGCAAATTTAAAATCCTGTTGCTTCTTAAATATATTGTAAAGTACAGTGGTGCCCACAGCATCCTGATAACCCCTGAGCAGCACAAAGGGAGATGTGCCACACGAGCTGGGGATGAAATGGAAATGCTGGCACACCCTGGGATGAGCTGGGGCTGGGCACGGGGATTTAATGAGCACCAGAATGGGCAGGTGGGCTGAGCACTCCTGCCGAGATCAGACCCTGGTGCCTCTGAAACTGCTTCTCAGCATGATCTGTGCACAGGAGCAGGCTGGCAGATACAGACACAAAGTGGCTTTTCATGTTCCCTTTGTCAGCCAGGCCTTTCACAGCCTTGTTACCCACACACACACACACACATATATTTATATATATATATTTAATGCCAGAGCAATTGGATTGCTTTTGGAACATATTTCTTTTTCTAATTACATTCAAATCCAGAAAAGAGGAAGAAATCTGTTGCTTTGGTGCAAACCGTGCCTCCTCTCTGGATTGAGTGCTTTTGCTCTTTTTCTTCATATATTTGATGCACTTGGACCTAAACCGCTGAAACACATGCTCAGCCTAAAGAGCTGGAAACACTGAAAATGTGCTGAAATTAGGCAGCTGTGCTAAAGCTTCATTCTGTGCCACATACCTGGTGGCTGCTGTGCCTTTTGCCAAAATCTAATTAGGAAGTTACACTTCCTGGCTGGCTGACTGGGATGGCAGGAGGTCTGTGGGTGACTCCTCTGCAGCTCCCAGAAAGGCCCCACGACGGGCAGGTGCCACTTGGAAAGGATGGAGAGGGAACCAGATGGAGACACAGCAGTGCCTGTGAAGCTCCCCTGCTCCTGAAGCTACAGAGAGTTTTCCTTCTACGCAGTGAAAGCAGCCAGGGAGATTTCATCTCCCCACTGCCCTGTTCTTGCACAGAAGAACACAGAGCACAGGGTTTGGTACCTGTCTTGCATCTGGGAATGGACTTGGAAATAGGTAGGGAAGGGAAAGTTCATCAATAACAGCTATTTTTTGCCTTCAGGGTATATTTGTGATTGTTATTGGTTTTCTCACCCCTAGAGGCAGGTGATGGATGGAGAACTGCTCCTAAATTCAAAGGCATGATGGAAGTTCACTCTGAATACTGCTACCACCCATATCCTGCAGGATCTAATTGCAAACTCTGCTCTTGGGTACCTAAAAAATGGCAAAGCCCCCAAATGCCTTTTTTTCCGTGGGGCAAGAGTCCTTCCCGTACTGGGGGTGCTCTGTGCAGACCCAGACGAGGGCAAGGTGACCATTCAGGGATTTGGGACACTGCCTCGCCTCCTCTGAGGTAAAACTGCTGAGCTTTTCACTGTGCAAACGTCCAGGCTCTTTTAAAGGCATGTTTTGCTGGAAGAACCAGTTTATTCTGCTGTCATAACACAGAACTATTTGAGTTTATCTCCCTCTGCACACCTGGCACGCCTTCACCACATCCCACTTATTTTTACAGCATTACACACAGAGGTGACTGCTATAAAAAGGTGCTCCCAATAGAGAGCAAAGCAGAACTATAACCACAGCCCAGCCTCTCCTCATCCCTGGCGTTATTACTGCTCCAATTTCGCAGGTGCTGAACGCCTGTCCACGGGGGATGCACAAGAACTGGAAAACAAGAGCAAAACACTTGACTTCCACACGTCTCAGAGTCAGGCTGCTGCTTTTGCAACCAGAACAAACACAGGCATCAAGGAGCCACTTTGGGCAAGAGGGAGATTCCCGAGGTCTGCTGTGCCACCCTGGCGTGGGAGCGGGCTCCTGGGGTGGGTGCACTGAGGGGGAAGAGAGGTTTGTGATCTCCTCACAGCACCACTGATGGTGACCAGTCCAGCAGCTGCTGACCAGTCCAGCAACTGGTGACCAGTCCAGCAGCTGCTGACCAGTCCAGCAGCTGGCCCAGGCCGTGGTGAGCCACTGGCAGCAGTGACCAGAGCAACTCCTGGAGAGAATCTGTGGCAGTGATTCAGAGATGGGAACTCTGCATTTACACCACAGCACTTCCCAGAGCAGGGCACTGGTCTTACCCCAGCAAAAGGGAGGGAAGGAGGTGGTGCTGAGCGGGAGGATGATAAGCAGGAGCTTCAGACTAAAGGGGCAAAGGAAAACCCAAACTAAACGTGGAGAAATGTTTCCCAACAAACACCTGACTGTAAAAGCCCGGTGAAAGCAGAAACCTCCCCGCTGCCTCACTCGTGTCAGCACAGACCAGTATTTTTATGTATTTTAAAACATTCAGAAGAGAAAAAAATCACTTAAGGCTCTGCCCCACTGCCTGTATTTCTGAAGTGGTTTTCCTTACAGGCCTCTGAGACACTAAAATACGCCCCAAAATGTGCTGGTACCATTCTGCAGCTGTGCTCCAGGGAGGCAGCAGGCACTGTCAGTACTTCCAGGCCTCAAAACTTGACCACAACCGCCCAGCTTCAGCCCTTGGGGATGAGCTGATGACAGAAAATCCACCCAGCAGAGGTTTGCTGGTGTTCCCGTGTGGAAGGAGGCAAACCTGGGCCAGCTCAGGAGCAGCAGCTGGCTGGGAGCTGCTCTGTCCTCTGTGCCCTTTCCCAGAGGCACACACGGAAATAGGAGCCCGTTTATCCATTTATGCCCCCCAAACTGCATGACTTCATACAGGACACGTTGGACCTGTCTGCTGTCCTCAGATCATTGCATTGCAGTTGAAGTTAAGCACTTTAATGTATCTTGAATTAATTTTCTTGGTGTTAAAGTGCAAACTGGGCTAATAAAAGTGACACATTGACTTTTTCCAGAGAACGATGTTCCGCTTACGCAGAATGGCAGCATAAATGAAAATTAGCCCCAAGACAATGTTAATTACATTTTATCCATTAGTAGGAGGGTAATTGAACCACTCATTTTCACTGCAAAGAAAACCCTTCTGGCTTCATAAAGGGAAACTATGTGTTTAATGTGCAAATTAAAGTCTAACAATGGAAAAACTTGCCACAGAAAGAAAACCAAAATGCAGGTAATACGTATCTATATCCTATTGCAGTGACCATCTTGGACACAGTCCGTGTTGTTGCCCTCTTGCTGAGCTGAGAGAGACTTCAAAATGTGTGACAGAACCCAGCTATCTGAAAAAGCAGCCAGGAATTACTGACATGAACACGAAATAGCCTGAAAGACTTGATTTAGCCAAGAAAACACTACAGACTGCTGATAGTGCTGTTGGAACTCACTCTACTAACACTCACAAACTGCAGAAAATGCTCCTTGCAGATTTTAAAACCTTCCCGCTCACTTCTCTTGGATCTGTGTGTGGCTGAAGGAATGGCATTTGCTTATTCTTGGACAGAAAATCCCCCCAGGTGACTGAGGGAGTCTGGGTGGATCTGAGCACCCACTGGAAACGAGCAGGGAGCACATTCTCCTTCAGGACCTGTGTCAACAAGGGCTCTGACACCTGTCAGCTGTTGTGTTAGTAATTTCAGTTTTGAGAAACACGGGGTGCATTAATAAAAGTCTGTTTTGTTCTCTGGGCTGCTGGAAATGCCTTGCTGTTCATCTATATTCCATGAGATCCCGCTGCCTTTGGACCTTCCATGGATAAACAGCAAGATTTGCAGTTCTGACTATTAAGCTGTTAGAGAAAATTCTTATTCCTCCTATTATTCTTATTCCTCTTATTCCTATTCCTCTTATCTGCAGGCTCTGCCTTCTTCTCTGCAGTGCACGTTACCCACCCCGGACCCCGCTCCACTGAGATACTGGAACATTTCTGTCTGGGACTTTCCTGAAGAAGAGCTTTGAGGCTGCTGAGAGTTTGGGAAGGTGCAGTGAGGTTGGAGCCACGTGTCTCGAGGAGAGCTGGCAGATGAAGTTATCAGGAGCTCCTGCTCACGGGTGAAGGCTCTGCACCTTATCAGGCTGCAATCACTGCCTGCCAGGGATCCAGGAGCTCACCTGACACGAGACAGGAGTTCAGTGTCAGCTGTGGTTCTGGTTTTTGCTGAGCCTTCTGTTTTAGCCTTGGAGTCAGAGAATTTTCACACACTTTCATGTAAATAATGGCCAGTGTTTATTTAACTGTCTTTTCTGGTTTTCATTCCTTTTGTGATAAGAGAAAGTTTGATGAGCATCCTTTTTCTCCAGTGGGATTGAGGAGGCAGTGACATGTCCTCCAATGCCTTGTGGAGTTGACAATCCTCTAAAGTATGATAAATGTAAATAAAGTCTCTCTTTTCCCTCCTTTCTGCTGAACCCAGCAGGTGAGAGTGTCCTTTATTGTGCTTTCACTGGCACACCACGCCATCGTTTCCATCAGCCAAACAAAGTGCAGGTGGAACAAGACTGAGCTGCAGATAATATCATGGATTATCTGCCCACGGGGCTCGAGAGAATCCAGATTGAACCCTTGAACTGTCTGACCCCAGGAGCAGCATCTGGGCAGAGTTACAGTGAAGTCAGAATTCCTGCTTCTACAAAAGCCAAAAGTACATTCCCTTATTCAAAAATAATAATTTTAAAATCAACCTTTATCATAATATTACCAGGAGCACTGAAAAGGATTATCTTATTACAAAAATGAAATGACTTAAATTTACCCTCATTATTGTTTCCCAGGGAAAAAAAAAGAGGCTTTTTTTATTTCACTGTGGATGAAGCTGCTATTTGCATTTAAATGAAGACATCTGAAGAAGAGGAGCTAGAAAGTTAGGGGTTTTTTTCTTTTGAGAATGAGATTTCATTTCAGTATTCTGTAATGCAAACCCAACTCCACTTTCTGCTTCATTAAATAGTCTGTCACAAGCTGCTTTCCAAAAAATTGTCATGGAGAGTGAGATACTCTGATTATTCCCAGCTGAGGCTTTGTAATGATGGCAGCAATGTTGGTATCCCCTGAATACCTGACTTCAGCAAATAAATGAGGTATTTCCACACTTGCTGTACAGCACGGGGTTTTGGGATTGACTTATCATAATTGACACACTTCAACAATCTTTTTCCTTCACACTCTGATAGAAACAGGCTTGTGTCAAAGGAACTGAGAGAGCTCACAAGCTCCTCCAGCATGAGCACTCTGCAAAGCAGATGGACACACAAATATTAATTCCATGCCAGAGATTTTATTAAGGAAAACAGGCAGAACACCCAACACTGCACCTCAGCCAGGCACTGCAGGGTGGAATTTCCTATTCTGCCTGCATAAACAGAGGGTCTGGGTGGTGCAGTCCTTCCCTCTGGTGCCCTGGAGAACACGGAGGCAGAGCTGGGTGTTTACTGATGTGCTCTGGAAATGGATTTCACCTGCTCTGACTGCTGCAATCCATTCTCCAGCAAGGCTCAAGAGAAACCTGCCCACATTCACTGGTGCTTTATACCATAAAGATGCAGAGAGGTCTATTTTTCAGCAATCAGGATGTTGTCAGGTCACAGTTCGTGTCCTCTGCAGCCTGCAGCGTGTGCAGTTCTGTGAGTGCCAAACAGCCCTGGCTGCCCTGCCCTGCCCTGCTCTGCTCATCAAACCCTCTGCAGCCAGAGTGTAACCCTGCAGTGACACCCCACAGGCCCTGCCACAGGAACCCAGCCCCAAAACGCTGCTCCCAGGTCACCTGCAGTGACACCCCACAGGCCCTGCCACAGGCACCCAGCCCCAAAACGCTGCTCCCAGGTCACCTGCAGGTGCCTGACCACGTCACCAAGGCTGGTCACAGAAATCACACGTGCAGGAGGATCTGCTCTGCAACTGAAAACACACGTGGCAATCCACGGTCTTGAGAAAATGAGAAGGAGCAGTCTACAAATCAATAATAATATCCACAAGCTGAGATATTTAGCAGGCAAGAGCAGTGAAACTCAATCTCATCCGAGGCTGTATCAAACCCTGCTCGGGTGAACAGAGTATTTGCATTTATCTAACAATGCACCAGCATCAGCCCTGCCTCTGCTGAGCCCTTACAGACAGAGCTACCAACAGAGAAATCACAGATAGAGAGACGGATGAGTTTCTTTTTATTCCCTTTTCCCTAGCACTCTCTAAATAAACCTGGATTAAACTAATAGGTGACAAATGCTTTCTCTCCTTGGCCGTCCCTCTCCTCTCCTCATGCTCCCTTTCCCCTTTAGATGTGACTCAGGAGCAAATCTTTCACAAGCCAAGGTTGCATTAAAGGTTTTGTGCTTTGCAGACATTGAGGAAAACATTAAATCCTACTGGCTTTGTCCTAGAAACAGTAAATAAAGCACAGCAAGCACACAGACACCTTCGAAGCTCAGTTCATGTTTTCCTGTGGAAGGCCTCTAGCAAGAAACAATAGGAATGAAACTCCCACATGAAGAAAAACAACCAACTGCAATCCTTTAAAATCGTTTTGAAGATCACCTGATGATCTTTTCATACACTTCTGCACTGATATCCAGGGCAGAGGTAAGGCATCAATCTCTTCACAGGAACCCTTCTGAAATGGGAGTGATTCTGCCTCGAGTGGATCCAAAAGCATTTTGGCGATCTGCCCGTGAGCCTGCTCAGGAGGAACAAGTCAATGGGCCTGTGACTCACAGCTCCCGTACTGATACCTTTATTAATAAGCTTATTTTCATTTCTTTCCAGTGAATTCTGAAAATCAATCCTTTTGTCAAATGCCTTGTGATGCACAGAGGGGTCAGCTGGGTTTAGAAATCACTTTGTTGGGCCAGAATTCGTCAGGCACATGAAGAAAGCCAGTGCCAGTCATTAGCCCAGTTCTTTCTGACTTCCAATCCCAAATTTGAACAAAACTTCACTTTCCCCAAGTCTGAACCTCATTCTCAGCCGCTGGGATGCCTGAAATGGGCACTTTGATCTGACTGCAGAACCACTGCCTCCCTCTGCCCCGGCTCCCTGGCTGAGTTTATCCTGGAAGAAGAATCACTTCTGCCACCTGGAAACCCTTCCTCTTTCCACATCTTACTTTTAAATAAATGTCACAAAAAGAGGCCAACTTGGCAGATGCTCCTGGAATGAGAAAGGTGAGATTCCCGCCCCTGACTGAGCCTGTTCTGTTTTCCTCTCAGAGAAAGGGCAGCAGCAGAGAGCACAGAGCAGCCGTGGTGGGCCAGGGTGGGGGCCAGGATCAGGGCCAGGGTCGGAGCCAGGGTCGGGGCCAGGGTCGGGGCCAGGATTGGGGCCAGGATCGGGGCCAGGATCAGGGCCAGGATTGGGGCCAGGATCAGGGCCAGGGTCAGGGCCAGGATCGGGGCCAGGATCAGGGCCAGGATTGGGGCCAGGATCAGGGCCAGCAGCATCCTCTGAGCACAGGCATGTTTTAAAGCAAGACACGAAAACCTGCCAGGCTGGACATCAGCACATTTCCACATCAGACAGTAAGAAAAGCTGAATTATTGTGAAATACTCAAGATGTTGGCTTTCCCTGCCTCCCCAACAGGATCCTGAACTGCTGCTGCCAGCCCCTTGCAAACCCCAATCTCCATTTCCCAGCCTGCTCATCTGTAATTCTGAGCTTTATTGCAGCCCAGAGCTGACACCAGAGCCCTGCTGCTGTGGACCCTGCACACAACTGGATATTTATTTACAGCAGCCTCTCCTCACAACGAGCCTTAGGTAATTGGGAAATTAGGATGGATTTCCATTTTAGATGGAAAACAGGAGCAAGGAAAGGACCCATCCTCAAACTCACAGAACAGTTCATGGTCTGGCTAAATACCAACACCACACTCTCATTCTTTATATTCCTCCCACTCTGCTATGGAAAAGGGAAATTAAAGATGAACATAACTGGAACTGGACTTTTCCTTCCTCCTTAAGACTTTCCACTCATGCTGTAGAAGCTGAGGGACAGAGACAAAGCTGACAGAAAGCCAAGTCTAAAAAATTGAAGTTTCTTACAATAAGAAATTAATAAATCATTTGACAGACCACAGAACAAAAACCACATCCATAAACTATAAAATTTGGCTTTTACTGCGTCTGCTCAACCAAGTCCTCAGAGAAGGAGGGCTTTGGTTTCTTGGATGCCAGCTGAGCACAGATCTGTTCTTTTCTGCTCCTGTTTATGACAAAATTAGATGTATACTTTTACATATTTTTACATATGTTCAGCTTTTTTCCTCTCTGTTTTAAATGTTGAAATGCTTTGTTTTCCCCCTCATGTCTAAGCTTTTCACTTTTTTTAGTGGTTCCTGTTATCACCTCACCAGCAAAGAGCTCTTTACTCATATTAGATTGTTCCCAGTTCTGACAAGGAAACTTAACTCTGTTTTCTGACACCTTTTTAAGATCAAAGAGAAAATACACATGTGAGAACAACACACCTTAGTTCCACTGAACAGGGAGAATTGTTTTTAAATTCAAAGCTGGTTTGCCTCACAAATATCACAACCAGAATTTGGAATTTTTACCATGAATTACAATGAAAAGTCTCATCACTACAGTGTATTGCCTTCCTTTAGGAAACTGCACTAGTTTTCTATATAAGTGAACAATTACTGGGTTTTTCTGCCAGTTGAACACCTGAAAGTCCGGCAAGTTATTTTCAAATTGTCAGGACTGATTCTCAGGCAAGGTACAGAGGGGTTTAAATATTGACATTCCCTCTGTTTGGAGCTGATGGGTTCAGGAAAGAGAAGTTTAGCATGGCAGAAAAAAGTCCCTTTGAACTGTAACTGCTCTATCTCCAGGGGAGTAATTTTGCAGAATCCCACTCCAGGGTAGTGACTCTGTTATTTTATGATAGAACTATCAGTAAGTGGTATGAAAAAGAACCAGACTTTTTTTATTTCACATTTACATTTCTTATATGCCTATAATTTAGTCTCTTTAAATGTCAGGCTTTTTAAAATGAACACTTTCCACATTTTGATGCTGTTGGGTTTTCTGTATTCTCCTCACAATTAGAAATGACATCAGCGATTATAAAACAACATTAGGTATTCCAAAATCCCAGCTGCACAGATTTCCTGCTTCACTTTTCCCTCATCCCTTCTCTGAAGGTCACAATAAAGTGAAACAAATGTCCTGTTACAAAATCTATTTTCTCTGCATTTAGGAAACGTTAAATTCTGAGATCTTTATTCTGGGTGATTTGAGCCCGTGTCATCTCCCTTTAGGCAACCTCGACTGCCCTGTGCTTGTGCTGCTGCTCCTGGCAGTGCCTGGGAGCACCCAAAACCCCTCTGTGCACAGCCCCAGCTCCTCCCCAGCCCCAGGGGAAGGTGCTGATAGCAGAGGGAGCCTCAGGAGGCCCAAGCAGGACTCAAACACCCACAGGAATCCCTGCCCAAACCCCCCCGTGCCCCTGCCAGCCCTGCCCTGCCCTGGCTGCCCCAGGCTGGGGGAGAGGAGGAGCAGAGGCACGAGAGCAAGGATCCCCCTGGACATTCTTCCAGCTTCTGGCACACCCTGCACGTAAATCCCGATCAGCAGATTCAGGGAACACATCCCAAGGCAGCCCAGAGCCCCGAGGTGACCCCGGCACTGCTGTGCCCAGGCCCTGCTCCTGGCAGGTGAGCAGAGCGGGTGCTTCCCACCTTCCCACATCCCCACATTCCTACCCTGTTTTCCACGCTGTCCACGCCCTGTCCATGCACTTTAAGCTCCCTACAGATCTTTCAGGCTGCTGCCAATACTTGCCCCCAAAGCTCTCCCTGCCAGGGCCATTCTGCCTCAAGTGGCTTCTGCCTCCACGTTTTTAACCCCTTCTGTGATGGATTCCTTTGCACGGGCAGGGGATGAAGTGAACCAGGGAAGCGAGCTGGGTTCAGAGCAGCCCAACAAAAAAGGAATTATTATTGTCATTGCTGTTTTCAGCCCAGCTGTGCAGCAGCTCTGTGGAACTGGGAGTGGGCTGGGCAGGAACAAGCGTGCTGGGGTCAGCAATGCTGCTGGGAAATGTCACCCTGCTCCCTCCAGGAGCCTGCCCTGCTCACTGCTCACCCTCTGGGACCCAGCAGCTCTCCTGGCCCACGGGTAACCAGCCCCTCTGAGGGTGAGTGGGTAAAAACTGCACACGACAACTGAGATTTCTCCTGAGTCCTGGTCCCTGTCCAGTTCACTGCCCCTCGTCCCCTCACTGGCATCCTCCTCACACAGGAGAAGAGTTCTTAATGCCACTGGCTGGAAGAAGGATGGAGAAGTCAGAGAATAATTCTCTTAATTGACTACTCTTCTTACTACTTGTAATCTAGAGGAAATCTAATTAATTCTACATGAAGAACGACTATTCTGTGGTGAAGTGTAATTCCTGATCTCTGGGGCTTCAGCTTACCAGTTGTCAAATTATCCAATTACACACTTGTTCAAATCCATTTTGGGGAGATTTTCATGGCTCGTAAATAAATAATTTCAAAATCTTAATTCCCCAGGAAAAAAAAAAAGGAAAGAAAAAAAAAGGAAGCCCCCAGCCCCCAAATGATACCTCAAAATTACGAAACAGATCTAAAAAAAATGTCAAGAAGCTAAAAAGAGAGATCCCAGCCTGCTCTGCTCCAGCAGCACCACAGTGGTGATGATCTATTCCAGCAGGGAGAAACACTCTGCTTCTCTTCCAGCAACGTTTTATTCAAATCACCAATCTGAAGGGAACCAATTAAGGCAGCATCCCCTTCGTTTGCCAAAAGGAAAGGATCTCCTCATGAGCACGTCAGTGGAGAGGTGGGAGGCCAAGGAAGACCACGGCCCCAGCCAAGGACAAGGATGCTCTGGAGCCACGCCAGGGCCACGGGGCTGGTCCGGAGAGAGCCCGGGGAGCTGGGGCTGCCCAGCCTCCAGGAGGGCTGGGAATGGGAGCCCCTTCTGCTTCCCACAGCTGCCTGCTCCCAGCACACAGCGCAGGGAGAGCCGGGCTGGGCCAGGGCACAACGGGGGGAATCCAAATCAGACACACAGGGCACAGGTCAGAACGGGGGGAATCCAAATCAGACACGCAGGGCACAGGGCACAACGGGGGGAACCCAAATCAGACACGCAGGGCACAGGGCACAACGGGGGGAACCCAAATCAGACACACAGGGCACAGGGCAGAACGGGGGGAATCAAAATCAAATTATCAAATTATAAAATAATTAAGAGATCATCGTTCTGAAAACTCGATTCACCACCAAATTGTTTCCGTTTTAAACTCAGAACATTTGTCATACCAGTGGTTTTACAGCAGTGTGAAAACAGGCCAGGACTTCTAAACCTTGTGTCCACTGATGAAATGGAGGGATAAGCTCTGGTGAAACCTGCTCTAAATTCAGATCTGCCGTGTTTTCCTGGGCCTTCTACACTTCATAGCTTCAGAGCAACACAGAGATTGTCAGGCTGAAGGATTGGGCTTGTTCCAAACCCAGTTCAACTGCACGTGTCTAATCAAAGAAAACACATGTAACTCACACTTGAGAAAGAACAGCAGCTCTTATGCAAAGCCATTTTTCTTAGGCTTTAATTCGTAAGACAAATACCCTTGTGCTTGTTCCTGCTCCTCTGGGGAGGCCAGTTTCCAGTGCTCCCCATCAAACTGCGTGGCTGTCAGCAGCTCTGCCAGCACCAGCCCAGCCCTCATCCCTCACTGCCCCTCGCACACAGAGCGGGCTGCTGCTGCTTTCTGCTGCTCCACATTGCAGCCTCAGCCAGCCCCAACCACAGCTCCAGAGGCAAACCTGGCATTTCCAGCCTCTTGTCTTGGGCAACAACATCATCAAGGTCTCCCTCCACCGGCCTGTGGTAAAGCTGGCAGAAAGGGAATTGGATAAACCAGAGGGATCTGCCTGGTGGTGTCACTGCTCGGGGACTGAGGGAGCCAAACGTGTGTGTGATGCTGCAATGGACACAGCAGCTCTTTCACTGCATGCTCCACACGTCAGCAAAATGTCTGATTGTGCAGGGAGAGAGCTACTGCCTGGTATTGCAAATGTTACGGACCCCGGGGTCGTCATTAATTCTGGCAGGGGAAATCCAAAGGATATGGCATTTGCTGGGTTCTGCAGACAGAAGCTGGACTGCCCAGTGCCTGTGCTATTCTCTCCTTCCACCCTGTACACAAGCCCAAATGCCACTGCTGGTGGTCACACAGCTGTCACCACGTCAGCAGGGCCACAGCCAGGCCCGGGTCTGAGGATGGCAGCAGTGATGGGGAGCTGAAGAGCAAAGCAAGCTGTATTTCCAGACAGGCCCGTGGAAATGAACCCTGAAGTCAGCCCCCCTGCAGCTGAGGGTGGTCACTGCCTGAACACAGACTGTGGGGACACCAGAGCTGGCACACCCCAGGGCACTGCCCAGAGCCTGGCCCCTGATCCGGGTACAGGGAGCTGCCAACGCCACAAGCTCTGAAAAAGCCTAAATAATTAACATCTACATATGGGGGAAATGCCTTGTAGCTTCAGATACCTGGGATTCAATTAATTCCTGAAGCACCACAGATTCTTACACGTTAATGAAGGACTTTCTTCTGTTAGCTGCACAGGCTGACTGCAGTTATCAGGATGTGAAACACAATCTGATCTGACTCCAACACTGCACACAGATTGATTAACAAGCTCTGGAATAGAAAGCCCCTCCAGTGGAAGTTGCCTGAGCACACAGAACCAATCCACAGGGCAGGTTTCTGGATCCAGGCAAAGCTGGGAGCCCTGCAATCAGTGAGAGAATCTCTGGGCTGACACAGCAATAGTGCAGAACTGGACTGAGACAAGAGCCCAGAAATCACCAGGGACAATCTGTGTTTTTACTGCTGTCAGTAATGACCCCAGAACAGATTACTGCTAAAATTTGCTATGGACACCAGCTGGGAAGGCATCATCAATACAGAAATTTGGACTATTAAATAGGAGCAATGGATAAATCCAAGGATTCAGAAAAAAGAAATGGAATGGAATGGAATGGAATGGAATGGAATGGAATGGAATGGAATGGAATGGAATGGAATGGAATGCAGCCTCACACAGTGAGAAGTTTAATCATGGGGCAGGGACTGACAGAATTTCAGCCACCAGGTAAGAGGTGCTTGGTCTGGAACAACAGAGCAGCAGAAAGATCTGGATATAAATTGAGTCACAGGACAAATGTTGGCCATTGTAGAGAACAAGCCCTGACCAACTGAACAAAACCCCCAGGAAACAGAACCAAACCCTCGCACGCATCTTTTGAGATGGAGAACAAAACATTTCCAGGGCCTAAAGATTCGGACAAGAATGGCAGGAGACATTATCTGGAACTCTGACATCATCTGGGATGTCTGTTTGCAAGAAAGGTGACTCAGAATCAGGACTGGTGGGTGCTGGGATGTATTACTGGGAGATGGCAAGTCTGTGTATGGTCTGCAACTGTGAGTCCTTGACCTGTCTAATGTCAGGAAGCAATAGGATAAATTTCTGAAAGGAAAACGGTTGCTGGCAATATCACAGTGATCCAAAGGTTTCTCCCTTTCTTAGGAGTAGGTTTCATCTGCGATTCACTAATCATTTTGATTTAAAAAGGCTCCTTTTCAGAATGGGGTAACATTTTAATTAAATATTTGAAAACTTGCCGAACACTGTAATTGCAATTTAAAAGCTATGAATTAGGAAGGTAAAAGCTTTTATCTACTCTCTAGACATCTTTTTCTTTTTCATAAAGCTGTCAGTGGAAGTCTTTAGAAATATTGCCTCACTGAACTGGAGGAGGACAGAGGGTTCAGGCTGATGGGAGCCCACACTTCTCAGCTGCCAGGCAGAACCAGCCCAGCCCCAAAGCAGATCCCCCTGAAATCGATTTGTCCCTCTGTATCAGTCACCAGGGGGGAGATTCCCCTTTCAGGGAAGCACTGATGTCACCCAAAAGCGCCCCGATTGCCAGCTCAGAGGGTGGCTGGGGAGAGGAGGCCGGGACAGCCCCAGCTCCAGCAGCCACCGAGAGCTCTGCACACCCAGCCTCCCCCAGAACAGGAGCAGCACCGCTTAACAGTGAGGTGTTCCGTGGGAAAGCAGGAAAATTGTTCTTTGGAAAGATTAACCTGTAACTGAAATATTCCCGAGCATTTCTGTTTGGAGCGTCTATACACGAAATTACATTTCTGCTAAAACCAGTACAAAACTAACCCAAATGACCCTGTCTCCAGAACCAGAGAAATAGCACACATTATTTTCATTGTGCTTCTTTCTAAATGGAAGAGGAGAATTTTTTTTTGAATTATAATTTAAATTTGCAAATTACGAGCCAGCTTTGCAAACACCACAGGGAAAACTGAAGTATCAAACTAATCAAAGTTAGCCTTGAAAGGGCTGCACCTGAATCATCATTTCCTCAGCACAAAGCCAAGCACGACAAAGACCTGGAGGTTTGTAATACCCTGGAGTTTCCTCCCTGACGCTCCAGTTAATGCAGAGAAGGTTAAAACCATTCCCAGTCCGTCAGGGATCCAGGGACTGCTGCCATTGATCTGTGCCTCCTCTCCTCCCGCTGTCCCCACACCCATTTCCCTGGGAAATGCCATCTCCTGATGGCTCCATGTGACCTCGGAGCACACGACTCTGTGCTGCTGCAAAATGGGCTCTTCTTCATCTTTAATGGAAATGAGGAGAGGGAGCTGATTGCCAGCAGAATCTCTTTGTGTCCTCACGAGCTGTATTTTGCCCCTGTGTCACTTGATAACAAAGCAATCACGGGTGGTGGGCACACACGAGCACAACTGTGCTCTCCTGCCACCACTGGGACCCCCGGGGAAGAAACCTTTTCTCTTTTCAGTGATGTGTGGAGAGAACAGAACCCCCAGCATCTCTGATCACACAAACCAGCTCATTCCACAGCCTCAGCCTCAGCAGCCCAGAACCCTGGGGCTGCACTGCAGGGCCCAGCTGAGAGAGGAGCTGGCCTCGATGTCCCCGTGGGTCCCCCCAGCCCACAATATTCTGTGAAAGCCTCTGCTCCTCCCACCACACCAGCAGTGACCTCCCCCTGCCCATGGGACAGCCTGCCCAGGGTGACACAGCTCTCACCTGTGGGACAGCCACCACCTGAGCTGTGGCACACCTGGGCAGCCAAGGCAGCAGCCACCACAAGGGAAAAACACGGTTTGGGTGAAATAAAGCATCACAACACCTGAGCAGTTGTGAGGTTGGTAAATATAAGTAAGAGAACAGCCAGTTCTGTGAGTCTGGAGGGGCAGAAAACACCTCCAGTCTTCAATAATGGCGTAATTACCTTGCTACCACCAGGCAGACATCCAGGTTACATTTTTTTAAATGCTCTGGGATTGATTTTTGTTTTCCTTTCAGCACTAAATAATAATAATGTGTCAATATTTTCTAACAGATTGCCTAAGAACAGAAAGGAGGCACAGCCAGACCTTACACAAGAATGCTTCATCTCCAACAGGGAAGGAATGGGAAGGGGAGAGAGGAGGAAATGCACATTTCTGTTTGTACTTGAAATCTGGGTGTCTAACTGGGTTTTTTTTCCCAAGTCCTGCAGTTGTCACTGTGCCTGTGGGGCAACCTGTTGGAATGCATTTCTGTGGAACACACAGCTGGCTACACGCTGCATTTTGGCTCCCCAGGTGATTAAAAATGGCTCACAATTCATCCCATTCCTTTTATTTCTTTTCCTGCTCTCAAATGGACGCGGAGCCAGAATTCAAACTCTGGACAAACTGTCACTGGGGAAGCCTAGGCCAATGTGAGAGTTCTCCTGATTCAGGTCAGACCACAAGGAGCTGAGAGTCCAGGTACAGCTCCTGCTGCATCCAGAGGGAGTTCTGAGCAATGGAAACGCTCGGAACTCAGCTTCCACCCCCAAAAATCAGTGTACCAGTGAAAGAGCAGGGCTTGGCCTCCCACGGGAAGCTGTGCTCTCCCCTCACAAGTCAGGATCTGACTCTCAAGATGCTTTTCTGTCCCTCCCTCCCCTCCCAGCTGCTGGTTCACACCTGGCAGGCACCGGAGCTGGAAAGCAGCACTGCCACCCTGCAGAATGCCAAACATCCTTACCATAGCCAAAGGGAGAACTCCTACCAGGTCCTTCTGGCTCACGTAGATCTTGGAGACCCCCAGGTCAGACGTGGTGTCCCCAGGATATTCCACCTGCCAGGTGATGAGCAGGGTCTCGGGCAGGTCAGGCAGGTCTTCAATTTCAAAATCAATCTGCATGATCTCCGAGGCAGGACCGTCCACACTGCAGCAAAGAAAGGAGAAGAAATGTTCCATTCACAGGACTGATAAGCCAGGAATATAATTACTTTTATATTAATAAAACCTTGGATTAAGGCCCCTTCAAAGAGGGGATTTGGTGGGATGATGGATTCAATAATGAATTAATCATTTGCACTTGTTTTAAGATTCCAGGGTATTTCCCACCAATTCCAGTGGCTTAGCAGCACTTTGTGACTTGGATCACTGAGCACTGCTCCGTGTCACGGCTGGAGGAACACCACCAGATCAAAGGCAGAGCAGAGGCTACACCTGCAGCCTGAACTGCCTCCCAGGCTCCCCTTCAGGGAGCACACTGCATTTCCTCCCCGGTAACACAGGAACAAAGCCAAAGGGAATCACTCCTTGAAACGGGAAAGCACTGCATCAAAAGTGTTCTCTGTTTTTTAAAGAGAGAGGCATGGAAGGAAGGTCAAAGCTCGGGATGGGGTCCATGAACACGGGCAGCAGGGAGCAGAGGACTGCAAAACCTGGAATTAATTTTTGGCTCTACTGCTGCCTCGCTGTGAATGTCAGCGTGAGGCTCCTTTTGTCCTTTGCTAAACCAGGAATTACAGATAATCGAGCTGCTTGTGAGAGAGTTACAAAACTTGGGTTGTTTAGTATCAGCCAGCCCTGCCAGGATCCTCGAGTGAGGAAGGCCA